>CAUDMG010002167.1:1087500-1190000 GCA_958450375.1 Homarus gammarus | reverse complement strand
GGGTACACTAGACAGAGGGGTACACTAGACAGGGGGGTACACTAGACAGGGGGGTACACTAGACAGGGGGGTACACTAGACAGGGGGGTACACTAGACAGGGGGGTACACTAGACAGGGGGGTACACTAGACAGGGAGGTACACTAGACAGGGGGGGGTACACTAGACAGGGGGGTACACTAGACAGGGGGTACACTAGACAGGGGGTACACTAGACAGGGGTACACTAGACAGGAGGGTACACTAGACAGGGGGGTACACTAGACAGGGGGTACACTAGACAGGGGGGTACACTAGACAGGGGGTACACTAGACAGGGGGGTACACTAGACAGGGGGGTACACTAGACAGGGGGGTACACTAGACAGGGGGGTACACTAGACAGAGGGGTACACTAGACAGAGGGGTACACTAGACAGGGTATTCTAGACAGGGGGTACATCAAGTCGTCTTATCAGATTTTTGAATGGTTATGAAAAATGGATTGTGTATACCCTCACCACACACACACACACGCACACACACACACACACACACATATATACACACGCACACATCCATCATACTTTATCCCTGTCAGTATGTTTTTATCATTGTGTCTAAAGTTCCTACTCTTACATGTAAACATAAAAATGACAACAGTGTAGATAGATAGATAGATAGATAGATAGATAGACCACACACAGACCTCATAACATTGATACACACCGAGCGCAATATCACTTGGACAATTTCTTATGTATGTGGTGAACTGTTTGAGTTACCGATGTAATTGGATCCGTTTTCTATGACCACAGAGAGTCCGAGACGTAGCCGGGAGCCTCAACTAAATTGTACTAGTTTTTATAAGGTCCAAGGCAGTTAATAATTACTTGCTTCTTTACTTACTTGCGCTTTATGTTTGTTTATGAATATTTAACGTTGATTTAGTGTGTTTATATAAGGAAGGGGAAAGGGGGGAGGGCGTAATATATTTACTGGATGCCGGAAGTCAACAAGAGAGAGAGAGAGAGGATTATGGGTAACAGCTTCAATTTTAAGTTATTCATCCTCCTTTTTCCCATCATGGCACCATTGTGGAGGGAGGCGGCGACACCATAACTCTCACTCAACATGGCACCATCACGACTACCTAACCCACCACCAGACAGACAGACAGACCTTTCTGATTTAACCTGTTCCTCCCTGGAAGTTCTTTATTTACGACGCGGGGTGACGCCTCCATGACTCTAGAACTGATTTGTGATTGGTTTAAGACTCTGTGGTGTGCGTTTTGATTGGCTGGCGAGGAGTGTGGGTGAGGAAGGTCGTCACGCTCAGGATACAGACCTAAATTTTGTGTGTTTTGAATCGTTGTAAAGAAAATGGTGTTTGGTTTACTTAAAGATAATATACGTAAAAACAGCATATTTTTTCTATAACTGACTAACAGATTAATATGATTGTGGCCACAGTGGTATAACGGTACATTACCCATGGTCACACTGACAGAGATGGCCCACTGTCTGGCTACATTGACAAAAGGATGACCCACTATCTATGGCCACACTAACATAAGGATGGCCGACTTCCCATGGCCATACTAACTCTTATAGTAGAAGATGTAAAGAACTGTGGAGTGAAATGTGTGTGTGTGTGTGACCTGTGACTGACCTGTGACCTGCTAAAATTTGAATTTAACCCAAACTTTAAAGACTGACTGGAGCCATCAATGGAAATGGCTCCCTCTCCCCCATATTTCCCCTCCCTCCCCTCCCCATACAAACAGACAGCACCTTGACACTATATATCCCACGAATCGTCTTCTCGTTGGGGTGGATAAACACTACGTCAGGGTGTGAGGGACCAGGGCGTCTGCCTCCCAGATATCACGATAATCAGACCAGAAATAACCGATTGATGCTCATTTGTGTTGTGCTGACGGGAACACAGTAATGGCTCCTTCAGACACAGTATTGGCTGTAGCTAAACTGATCTATAGACACACTATTGGCTGTAGCTCAACAGACCTGCGGACGTAGTAAGGGGAAGTTCCTCTTTAGTTGAGGGTGTGCTTGACTTATCATCTGCAGCGCCTCCGTCACCGTCATCCTTCAACCTGTCGTTAGCCGGAGCCTCCTTCTCCACCATCGTCTCCGGCAGTGCTCCATCTCCGCCACCCCCCGCGGCTCCTCGCCCGCCAGCCTCGACTTGTTCCCTGAGAGCGGTGGGCTGTGGGGGGCGGCAGGAGGAGGGGCCGGGGGCGAGAGATTTGTCATGTATGTGGGTTACCGTCTCGTTTGATTGATCGTCTGGGTCGAGATGAGTCTTGTAGGAGATGTAGAAACTCTCCTGAGTATCGTCAGGCGAGTCATCAGTGTCGTGGACAACACCGTCTCTGTCGTCCCCCTGGTGGTGCTGCTCGCTGAAAGGCTCCACGAGGGGGAAGTCGTTGAGTATCTTGTCTATGAGGACTTCTGTAATCTCGTTTATCTTGACGCCATTTTCTGTGGTCAAGGCGGGGTCCTCCTCTGAACACTGTAACACTGACACACAGGTGGGTGCCTGAGGCAGTTTACAAGACGACGAGGGAGGAGGGTGGTCGCCCCCGGCGATCCTGAGTAAATACTTCTGCAACCACAGCCAAGGTGATGCGTTGGGGTGGTCAGTGTGGCACTTGAGCGCCAGGTAGCAGCAGAAGCACCCCATCACCACCCCCGCCACCAGCAGTACGTGCCACACCCTGAAGAAGCGGCTGAAGGAGTAAGGAAATATTAGACCGTGAACCTGAACCCAGTTCCCGTCTTGTAGGCACACCAGACTCCCCCAGTCCATGACCTGCAGGGACAGGTGACCCCCAAGGTAGTGGAGCTGCAAGAGCGACGTTACGTTACACCTCCACGGGTTACCTGCCAGGTACACTTTCTTCAACCCTGTGGTTGCATTGATTAGTCTCGCCACAGTCGATATTGTCTTCATTTTGTTGTGGGACAAGTCTAGTGTGTGTAGCATTTGACTATGTCTAAATATGTTGTGGTCTAGTGTCTGTATAGCGTTACTGGAGAGGTTCACAAGATACAGAGAATGAATACACTTCAAAAAGTCCATTTCGTTACCGACCAACTTGTTGAAGCTGAGGTCGAGATCACTGAGTCTTCTCATGCCACAGAAGGTGTGCTTATGGACCCTGGCGAGGGCGTTGTGGCCCAGGTACACCTTCATCAGGTTGTGTCGAGCGTCATTGTGAAAGAGGCTCCTGTCGACGCTCCGGAGTCTCACCCTGGTGAGCCTGAAGGAGGCCAAGTTCCTCAACCCCTGGAGGCTGTCCTCGGAGGCCATGTAGGGGCTGCCCTCGTCTCGGTTGTCGATGGTGAGGGAGGTGAGGCTGTGGAAATTGTGGAAGGCCCGAGAGGCGAAGGACATGACACGACACCCGTATAGCTGCAGGCGGAGGAGACGAGGTATGACGGAGGCCCAGGCGGAGTGGAAGACCGTGACCGTCTCCCCCAGGAGGGCCTTACTGCACGACACTCGCAGGCTCGTCACGTCCTGCAGGGAGTCGCCCACCAGACGTGGGTCGAAGAACCTCTGGAAGGAGAGGATGTCCTCGGCCATCACCACCAGCTCGTCGGTATTCCTGATCTCAAACTCACAACGAGCGAGACAGTTCTGGTGCCTGGTGACCCTCCCTGCCACCACTGCCACCACTACCACCATCAGAGGACTATAACAACACTTGACTCTCATAGTGGATGTTGGTTGTCTCACTCACCTCTTCTTCCTCTCCCAGGTGTCTTCCTCATCTGTCACTCTCACACATTTAGTCAGAACATCATCCTCGTGTCAGTTGTCCGCCATGTTTGTTTGTGGTGATGACCCCAACACGACCCTTCAGTAGTGCTCCGGGCATCTTCACTCTCAGTGATGCACACCTTCAACAACAAACACGTCTACTCTTCATTACGTTCCTGGACATTTCAAATCGATCTGTTATGGCGTCTTATCTCCGTGTTGTGTTAAAGTCATATTTTTCGCCACGACAAACACATCTGCTTTTTATTTATTTATTTACGTCTGGGAGGCTGAGACCACACACACTACCTCATCTGGATATTATTACGTATTAGTATAACGTAAATATCAACTTCTCACAAAATTAATTTGTCATTATTTGTTATTATCTTAACGTATTAAGAACCGACTCTCAGTAAGGATTCACCCCTTGTATTATATCATGTATAAATGAATGATTTTTCTTCACGAGTTTATTCACTTTACACAGGATTGAGAAAGTGTTCATTGATCCTTCTTTTGAACATGGACAAGTAATGACGTCACTCTACACACCACCTGCCAAGTAATGACGTCACTACACAACACCTGCCTCACCTTAACGTCACACTAACACATGAATCCAGGTATCTCGCCTGTCTCTGGCCCTGGTACCTGTTAACTGTTGCCAATGTCGTCAACACAGTGCCAGACATGAGTGCCACTGCTGGGTGACCTCACACGTCTTGTCTGACATGTCTTGAGGTGACCTGAAGTAGCTTGAGGTGACCTATAACATCTTCATATGACCTGACGTGATTTTAGATGTTTAGAAGAGACTTGATATGACTTGAGGTGACCTGAGGTAACCTGAGGTGTCTTGAGATGACCTGAGAAGTCCCTGGGGGGGTGGGAGGGGGGTGGTCTAACAATCCTGAGGTGATTTGAGTGACCGAGAGATTGATCTGAGGCTTCCCGAGTGACCTAAGACGGCGGTGAGTGACGTGCCGTGCGTCGGGAGGGGCGCGCGAGAGTGTGTGTGTGGTCGGGCGGGTGCGTGGCGGGATACTGGCACCTTGACACACACACACACTTAGGTCAACCATGCCCCCCCCCCCCCCCGGCACCTGGGTCATTGGGGAGATATTTATGAAGGATCTCCAACACATTGTATAATTCTTGCTGTTATTATTATTACTAGTAGTAGTAGTAGTAGTAGTAGTAGTAGTAGCGCAAAAGGATTACAGGGTAGAGTTTACAAAGGGTCAGTATAACCAACCCCCGTGGTCAGGGGGTTATGGCACTGAATGTTACAGAGTATTTAAAATATATTCTTTGTTTAGTTCGATACATAAGGGATAACTTATTGGGGTATGATGGATGGTGAATCAGCGTGGGTATGTCGTCCCCTTGAGCGAGGGTTGACCACTGACCAGCAGTAATCACCTGATAATTTAGGAGTTGGGTTACCTTTTGCCCTCTCCTCCTCCATCTCTTTCCCTCCCCCTGTCCCTCTTTCCCTCCCTTAATCTCAATACCACCGGGTTACCTTTCACCCTCCCTCCCCCCTCCCTCTCCCATTCCTTCTCTCTCTCTCATCATTCATCTCTCAACCTTCCCTATATCCATCGTTTCCTCCCTCCCCCCCCCTCTCTCTCTCTCTCTCCCCGTTCTCCTATCCTTTCCCACCCCTCTCATCACTCACTCTCCCACCTGTCCTCTCTTCTCTGCCTTTCTCGGAACACCTGGTCAGCTCAGCCTCAGGGTTAACACACTTAGTATTGACTCTCACAAAACACACACACTTGAGAGGCTAAGGTTTGAAGTGTTTTAAGTAAGTGTAAGTGTGTTTGAAATGTTAAATAATAATACCTAACCTAACCAAACCACCCAGGTAGTTAGGGTGTTTGATCGTTAGTCAGGTGAAGTAATCTGGGGTGTCTAATCATCAGGTGACTCAGGTGGTCTCCCTCAAATTATTCATTCTTGTTCCTTAAGGATTCGTCACCTCACCTCATTCATCTTAAAATTTATAAGAGGAAAGTTTCATAATGATTTAGTGGGGGGGTGGGGGTGATGGGGGGGTGGTGGGTGTGATGGGGGGGTAGTGGGGGTGATGGGGGGAGTAGTGGGGGTGATGGGGGGAGTAGTGGGGGTGATGGGGGGTAGTGGGGGGGACACCGTTATCAATATGAAAACAAAGAACTTTTTAATATATAACTTTTCTCATTTGTATTGTTAGGTGTGAGGTGAGGAGGTGGAGTGGGAGGTGGAGTCGTGAGGAGTGGGAGGTGGAGTCGTGAGGAGTGGGAGGTGGAGTCGTGAGGAGTGGGAGGTGGAGTCGTGAGGAGTGGGAGGTGGAGTAGTGTAAAGGAGCAGAGTATTGTTTTGAGGAGTTGGACGACTATAACACACACACACACACACACACACACACATAACTCCAGCTCTGGGTAGATAGACACATAACAAAAAAGAACAGATATTAATGGCGTCAATCGGTCGCTGTGACTCGAAAGGGGGAAAACGGTATTATCTCTCTCTCTCTCTCTCTCTCTCTCTCTCTCTCTCTCTCTCTCTCTCGTGTGTCTAATATGAGAATAACCTATTTTATGGGTATTATTATTATTATGATGTACGGTCCCCTTCACTCGTGTGTTTACAGGACCTCGTTATATAAACATTTCACAGATCATTATCATTGAGATGTTTGTTTTAATGTTGTTTTACTTTGATTCCAGAGTTTGTTTACTATTGCGAGTTTCCTTCTGTCGAATGTAAACAAACACAGCGTTGCCACACTGTACACAACCTGAGTCTGTGTATGTGACGTCATAGTTATACTGTATAAAAAGTGGATGATTTTTAAGGGATTTTTTTTTTTACGTTAGGATTTATTTTGGAGGGTCCTGAGTACATCTAGAGGACCCTGGGGGATATTGGAGGCTCTTGGAGGATTTTTGGGGGACCTTGGAGGACCTTGGAGGACCACGGGACACAGGGGCTGGGGTGGAGCTGCTCCTCTACATGATTGCCGAGGACCATAAACCCGAGGAAGTGGTCCTTTAGGGGGCCCTTGTCTTACACCCTCCCTACAAGGTCTCAGCCCTCACCAGCCCTCACCAACTCTCCTCCAGCCCTCACCAGCCCTCTCCATCTCTTTCCCAGCCCTCACTTACCCCAGCCCTCACCTACCTCCAGCCCTCACTTACCTCCAGACAGACAGACAGACAATAACAGCCTGCCACTGTCTCTTCCACTACGACATAAAAACACAAGGAAAAAAAGGAAGAAATTACTTGACGTTTTCTGTAAGTTGAGAAAATGATTATGTACAGGTGTGTTGGGTATAGTGCAGGTGTGTTGGGTATAGTACAGGTTTGTTGGGTATAGCACAGGTGTGTTGGGTATAGTACAGGTGTGTTGGGTATAGTACAGGTGTGTTGGGTATAGTGCAGGTGTGTTGGGTATAGTGCAGGTGTGTTGGGTATAGTGCAGGTGTGTTGGGTATAGTACAGGTGTGTGTTAGGTATAGTGCAGGTGTGTTGGGTATAGTACAGGTGTGTGTTGGGTATAGCACAGGTGTGTTGGGTATAGTACAGGTGTGTGTTGGGTATAGTACAGGTGTGTGTTGGGTATAGTACAGGTGTGTTGGGTATAGCACAGGTGTGTGTTGGGTATAGTACAGGTGTGTTAGGTATAGTACAGGTGTGTTGGGTATAGTACAGGTGTGTTGGGTATAGTACAGGTGTGTTGGGTATAGTACAGGTGTGTGTTGGGTATAGTACAGGTGTGTGTTGGGTATAGTACAGGTGTGTTGGGTATAGTACAGGTGTGTTGGGTATAGTGCAGGTGTGTTGGGTATAGTGCAGGTGTGTTGGGTATAGCACAGGTGTGTTGGGTATAGTACAGGTGTGTTGGGTATAGTACAGGTGTGTTGGGTATAGTGCAGGTGTGTTGGGTATAGTACAGGTGTGTTGGGTATAGTGCAGGTGTGTTGGGTATAGTGCAGGTGTGTTGGGTATAGCACAGGTGTGTTGGGTATAGTACAGGTGTGTTGGGTATAGTACAGGTGTGTTGGGTATAGTGCAGGTGTGTTGGGTATAGTACAGGTGTGTTGGGTATAGTGCAGGTGTGTTGGGTATAGTGCAGGTGTGTTGGGTATAGTACAGGTTTGTTGGGTATAGCACAGGTGTGTTGGGTATAGTACAGGTGTGTTGGGTATAGTACAGGTGTGTTGGGTATAGTGCAGGTGTGTTGGGTATAGTGCAGGTGTGTTGGGTATAGTGCAGGTGTGTTGGGTATAGTACAGGTGTGTGTTAGGTATAGTGCAGGTGTGTTGGGTATAGTACAGGTGTGTGTTGGGTATAGCACAGGTGTGTTGGGTATAGTACAGGTGTGTGTTGGGTATAGTACAGGTGTGTGTTGGGTATAGTACAGGTGTGTTGGGTATAGCACAGGTGTGTGTTGGGTATAGTACAGGTGTGTTAGGTATAGTACAGGTGTGTTGGGTATAGTACAGGTGTGTTGGGTATAGTACAGGTGTGTTGGGTATAGTACAGGTGTGTGTTGGGTATAGTACAGGTGTGTGTTGGGTATAGTACAGGTGTGTTGGGTATAGTACAGGTGTGTTGGGTATAGTGCAGGTGTGTGTTGGGTATAGTACAGGTGTGTTGGGTATAGCACAGGTGTGTTGGGTATAGTACAGGTGTGTTGGGTATAGTACAGGTGTGTTGGGTATAGTACAGGTGTGTTGGGTATAGTACAGGTGTGTTGGGTATAGCACAGGTGTGTTGGGTATAGTACAGGTGTGTTGGGTATAGTACAGGTGTGTTGGGTATAGTACAGGTGTGTTGGGTATAGTACAGGTGTGTTGGGTATAGTACAGGTGTGTTGGGTATAGTACAGGTGTGTTGGGTATAGTGCAGGTGTGTTGGGTATAGTGCAGGTGTGTTGGGTATAGTACAGGTGTGTGTTGGGTATAGTACAGGTGTGTTGGGTATAGTACAGGTGTGTTGGGGAAAGTACAGGTGTGTGTTGGGTATAGTAGAGGTGTGTGTTGGGTATAGTACAGGTGTGTTGGGTATAGTACAGGTGTGTTGGGGAAAGTACAGGTGTGTGTTGGGTATAGTACAGGTGTGTGTTGGGTATAGTACAGGTGTGTTGGGTATAGTACAGGTGTGTTGGGGAAAGTACAGGTGTGTGTTGGGTATAGTACAGGTGTGTGTTGGGTATAGTACAGGTGGGTTGTTATGGCCCTCTGTTGGCACTCACTCAGGGCTTCGTGGGGGGTGGAGAGAGAGAGAGAGAGAGAGAGAGAGAGAGACTATATATCATCGTTACTAAGACGGTACATCTTGTTCCTCTCACCATTACCACCTCAACCCCTCCGTCCTCTCTCACTCTCTCCTTCTTCCTTCCTTCACTCCCCCTCCTTTTGCCCTGTCTCATTTACACCTTCCTTTTCTCCCTCGCTCCCTCCTTCCTTCCCTCCTCTTCCTTCCTCCCCATCCACTCTAATTCCTTCCCTCCCTCCCTCCCTCCTCCCTACCACTCTAGTTCCCTCACTCCTTCCCTCCTCCCTACCACTCTAGTTCCCTCCCTCCCTCCCTCCCTCCTCCCTCCCTCTACAATGGTTCCCTCCCTCCCTCCCTCCCTCCCTCCTCCCTACCACTCTAGTTCCCTCCCTCCCTCCCTCCTCCCTACCACTCTACAATAGTTCCCTCCCTCCCTCCCTCCTCCCTCCCACTCCAGTTCCCTCCCTCCCTCCCACTCCAGTTCCCTCCCTCCCTCCCTGCCACTATACATTCCTCACCCACGCTGGAGGTGAATAAGGTCTTGGCGTTTTACAGTCTCGGGTCCGTGAATAACAAGTGGAGTCTCACCCTTCTGAAGGCTCACCTAGCGTCATCATCATCATTATTATTATTATTATTATTACTATTATTATTATTATTATTATTATTATTATTATTATTATTATTATTACTATTATTATTATTGTTGTTGTTGTTGTTGTTGTTGTTGTTGGTATTATTTATGTACTACAGCTCACAGATAAACATTGCAGATTATTATAGTACATGTACAGTACAGGTGTGTGATGTACAGTGACCAGACTTAACACGGTGATAGAGGGGGGGAGGGGTAGTAATAATCGGATTAGTGTTGTGTCCGAGCGAGTGATTGTCCAGTCGGTGTCTTGTGTGTAGTGGTGATTCATGGTACAACTTGTCCATTTGTTCAGGGTAATTGAATCATCAGAGAGTAGTTCAGGTATTGTACTATATATACTGGTTAGGTTAGGTTAGTTTACCCTGATCCTCCCTGACACCTCCCTGACACTCATTCCTGACCCTCCCTGACACCTGATCCTCTCTGACACCTACAACTGACCCTACCTGACACCTACTCCTGACCCTCCCTGACGCCTACTACCTGACCCTCCCTGACGCCTACTACCTGACCCTCCCTGGCACCCACTGACCCTCCCTGGCACCCACTGACCCTCCCTGGCACTCAATGACCCTCCCTGGCACCCACTGACCCTCCCTGGCACCCACTGACCCTCCCTGGCACTCACTGACCCTCCCTGGCATCCACTGACCCTCCCTGGCACCCACTGACCCTCCCTGGCACCCACTGACCCTCCCTGGCACCCACTGACCCTCCCTTACTCTCACCACTTGTTTATGATTTAACAAATGACCTTTTGTCTTATTTACGTCAGACACCTCGACCATAACATGAATCACATCTTATGACAAGTGTCTCTCTCTCTCTCTCTCTCTCTCTCTCTCTCTCTCTCTCTCTCTCTCTCTCTCTCTCACAGGAGGATTAACATGACCCACGTACTTAATAATGTGGTCAAATGACATGTATTAGTTGGGTTGAAGGACGACTACTGTGATGGTGATGTGTGTGTGTGTGTGTGTGTGTGTGTGTGTGTGTGTGTGTGTGTGGTCACGTTCCGTAATAAGGGAGTGAAGGGCCAGGGGGGAGGAACGTGAGGGTCATTAGAGTGTGTTTGTTCCGCTCTCAGGAGGTGGTTCTTCCCTGCTGGTGCTGACCTGACCTGACCTTGCCTAACCTAACCAAGTGAGTTAATTAGATACACTCATACTCATTATGACTTACGAGAAAATAACAAAATATATCTAAATGATCGTAGGGTCGAGAGGGAATGTGGAGAGATCGGTGGTTCATAATAATTATCCCGGGTGTTGTGACGCAGAGGATTGTGGGGAATGTTGTTGTGAGAGAGAGAGAGAGAGAGAGAGAGAGAGAGAAGAGAGAGAGAGAGAGAGAGAGATAACTTAACTTTTCTCCTGCGTCAACCCATTTCGTCTTCACTTCCCTTCTTGAGCGATTACCAAGTCCACCCTTTTTATGGAGCACCTGAAGATTAGCCTCCCTCTCTCCCGTCCCCCCTCTCTCCCTTCTCCCCCTTCCTCTTTATTCCCCTTTTTCTATTCTCCTCCCTCCCTTCCTTCCTTCCCCCCTCCCTCTCTCCCAAGTTTATTTCACCTTAACATTAAACACTTTTACGCTTCCTGGGTGAGTTAGGTTAGGTTAGGTTAGGTTAGGTTAGGTTATATTAGGTTAGGTTAGGTTACCTGGGGAGGGGCTAGTGTTCAGGTGATCTCTTTACCCCTACCTGGAGACACGAGGACACACGTTATTTACCTCAGTGATGCTACGAGTACTAGACAGATTCTCAAGCGATCGTAAGTTTCACCGTAACTCTACAGTAAGCGAGGAAAAAGTATCTTTTTCTTTCACTTAAGTTAACGAGACATCGATGGAGTCTCAAAGATTCTTATGTTAAATTTGTCTCTGAACTGGAGGTATGAGGACCGCTTTTCCAGACAGGGAGTGACTTGCCAGAGTAGGAGTGGGGAGGAGTGGGAGGAGTGGAAATGCCAATAGGGGAGATAAAGGAGAGGAGGATGGAGAAGGGAGGAAGAGGAGGAGGATGGGGAAGGGAGGAGGAGGAGGAGGAGGGTCGATGGAGGAGAGAGGGGGAGGAGGATGGAAGAGAGGAGAAAGAGAGGGGGAGTGGGAGGATAGAGGAGGAGGAGGAGAAGGAGGAGGGTCGATGGAGGAGAGAGGGGATGGGAAATGCCAATATGAGGGACAAAGGTGAGGAGGAGGAGGATGGAAGAGAGAGAGGGGGAGGAGGATGATGAAGAGGGAGAAGAGGATGATGAAGTAAGAGAGGGTAGCAGTGTGATGAGTGTGAATGAAGACTTATTATAATGAGATTCATAACTCAGCCTAAATACCAGAAGTGTCCTAAGGGGGGGAGGGGAGGGGAGGATGGAAGAGGGGAGGAAGATGGAAAGGAAAGATTGAAAGAGAGGGAAGGGTAGAAGGAAGAAGATGGAAAAAAAGGGTGGAAGGGGAGGGAAAGATGGAAGGGGAGGGTAAAGATGGGTAAGGAGAGGATACGGGAAGAAGGAACTGGGGAGTAATGGGAGGAATGTTAGGGATAGGAGAGAGAGAGAGAGAGAGAGAGAGAGAGAGAGAGAGAGAGAGAGAGAGGACTTATTAGCTTCACAACTATACTCGTCTAAGAGGCGGGAGGGACCTGACGTCACATGTAAACATTGTCTCATTCATAAAACCTATTTTTGTTGTTTACAAGTTACGACTAGTATGACCACAGCTACAACTACTGCTGTTGTTGTTGTGGTGTAGGTAGGAGGGGGGGACTAGCGAGGGCCATAAACAGGGCCTCAACTCTTCCTGTCATTCGTCTTCAGATTAGGTGTATAAACGATCGGCTCTTTTGGGTATCAATGGCAAGACTAATCGATGGTTTGGGAAAATAGGTTATGTTGGGAGGAAGGAAGGAGGGAAGGAAGGAAGGAAGAGGGAGGGGTGGAGGGAAGGAAAGAGGAAGGTAAGAAGGATGGAGGGTCGCGTTGATGCTGGTGATTGTAGAGGTCGCGTCTGATAGCACTTCTTTGTATTCTTCCTCTTCGTCCTCCCCTTCCTCTTCCTCCCCTTCCTCTTCCTCCCCTTCCTCCTCCTCCTCCTGTTGCTTCTTTATCGGTGGGATTTTGTCCAGTGGGATTACCTCAAATAAAGTTGTGTCCAGTGGTATTACCTGAAGAGAAGTTGTGTCCAGTGGTATTACCTGAAGAGAAGTTGTGTCCAGTGGTATTACCTGAAGAGAAGTTGTGTCCAGTGGTATTACCTGAAGAGAAGTTGTGTCCAGTGGGATTACCTGAAGAGAAGTTGTGTCCAGTGGTATTTCAAGAAAGGATGAGGGACGGTCGGTGTAATTACTGCTTGTGGATGTCTCAGTTCCACCCTCCAGGCCCTCATTACCTGGGTTATGGATGGTGAGTGGTTTATCTCTTCCTGGACCTACCTGAGAGAGAGAGAGAGAGAGATAACGACGAGACTGAGAGACAAAAGACGTAGACATACTAAGAAATCTCTCTCTCTCTCTCTCTCTCTCACAATCTCTCTCTCTCTCACACAATCTCTCATCACTCTCTCTTTCACGGTGATAACTTTCCTCCCCTCCCCACCACACATCTCCCTCTCCCTCCTTCCGGATCTCGTGAATGTATATGGAGAGGAAGAAGGGGAGATGAAGGGAAGGGGGAGAGAGTTAAAAAGAGATGGAGTTATGAAGGAAGAGAGGAGGGAAGAGGGAAGCGACATGGGACGGGAGAGAATAGGGAGGTAGGGAAGGTGGTTAGGGTAGATAGATGGCAGATAGGTAGATGGATAGATAGATGAAAAAGTAGATGGGTAGATAGATAGATAGGTAGATGGGTATATAAATTGGTAGATGGATAGATGGATGATTAGGTAGATAGGTGGATAGGTCGTGGGCACTTGTCACTCCTTACACCTTCCATATGGAACTGAACCTGGACCGTGGGGAGTGTACATAGATGATAGGGAGTGAGCAGGGAAGGTGGGGAGAGGAAGGGGTGATGGGGAGAGTAAGGGGTGGTGTGGAGAGTAAGGGGTGACGGGGAGAGTAAGGGGTGATGGGGAGAGGAAGGGGTGGTGGGATTAATAACACGTTGGGTAATTGTCGACAAATTGTTCCTGACTCATTTACTATGTCTGTGTGTGGCCAGTGGTGGAGGGGGGTGTGTGGTCAGTGGTGGAGGGGTGTGTGTGGCCAGTGGTAGAGGGGTGTGTGTGTGGCCAGTGGTGGCCACGTCAGCAGGCTTGGAAGGTTTCTGACCCAACTATTGTTAAGCAAATTTGACGTTGAGTCACTTCCTGTAGGCGACCCCCCCCCCCCCACACCCTCACCTCCACACACTGTAATATCAACAAATCTTCCCCTTCATATTAAGTCAACAATATTTCCTGTTAGAGTTTTATGTAGCGTAGTAAACAGACTAACATAATTCTTTTGTATGTGGCGAGGCTGTTGTGGACTGTGTTGTTGTTGTATATCAGATTATTATTATTGTTGTTGTATTATCCCAGTTTGTTCTTATTACACCAGTACTGAAGTATTACTCATATACCCAATTATCATCCCCAGTACTCAGTTATATTACCTCAGTGACCCAGGTACAGTATTATCCCTCATTAAACGGATATTTTCCCAGTGTTCAAAAACTATTCCCTCACTCTACCTCCCTTCCCAGTTCTAGTACCGGGAGACCGTCTAGTGGACTGGGGTGGTTGGTATTACTGGTAGGTGCGAGAGGCAGGGGAGAAAGAATAGGTCGTTAAGGGAGGGAACTTGGTAGCTGCCTCACGTGCGTTGGGGAGGAGGAAATGTTGTCAAGTTGTGATTATATTCTCTCTGTCTCTTAATGGTGTTGTAGGGAAGTCTCTTAGTGGTGTTGTAGGTAGTCTTGAGTGTTGTAGGCAGGGAAGGAGTGGGACTTTCACCCAGAGCTGTCATGGTACCTTATGTAACTAGTAAGATATGTCCACCACTGACACAGGGCAGTATTACATAAGGTGTACCAGGCACGTCCTTTGGTGAATTGCTCGGTGTTCTAGGACTGTAATGATTAACAATAATAGTAACATTCACGTGATAATGACAGATTTTTACTTTGTGCCATTTATATTTCTGTTTATTGCTACATGTGTGACCATATTTTCCCTTTTACATTACCACGTCTATACACAAGGGCAAAAAAACTACAAAATATTACTTTGTTCATTAAAATCCAACAATATTTGATGATTTTATTCGTTCTTACAAGTTGAAAAACCTTGGCATTCGATTTTATAAAAAAAAAAAGTAGGCTCATCACAGTCTTATGTAGCGGCTCACTTACGACACCGTAGACGGATCTCAATGAAAAACCACAGCGTAACTACAGTACAGGGAGGGAAGAGCTTTATTAAATAACTTAAGAGAATGAGTTTCACCAGTAGTGTTGAATCAGGAGTTCCTCACCTACATGATAACTGTACTTTACACTCTTAACTACAGGTAGTCGTCGACTTACGACCTATGCGACTTACGTCTGTTCGACTTTACGACCGGCGGTACGACAGTTTTGGCCCCAGCCTCCTGGCGCTGCCGGGAGCTGATTATATTATCATTACACATTATAATATACGTAAGGTAATTAAATTGTACTGTAGTATGCAGTGATTTACTTAAACCTGACGACCGTAACAATAATGAACAAAGAAAATGTTGATAAAATATGACTTAAAGATGATTATATTATCATTACACATTATAATATACATAAGGTAATTATAACATAGGCCGACTTACGACCAGATCAACTTACGACCGGGCGGCCGTAACCAATCTAGGTCGTAAGTCGACGACTATCTGTATTTGGCGACCATTTTTATTTATTTATCATGTCTCTTGCTTATTGGCAGACAAGTCATTCAAGCTGTTGGTTAGTTGTTTATTGTTCGGTGTTAGTCGAATACTGGAGAAAATCAGTGTATCCGGAGAAAACCTGCCATGTTTGTTAGTCACGCTGGAGACCTTCCTTCCCACATCTGTTCTAGGCTGAGGATTTAACCCAGGTCACATTTGTGAAAAGTACGCATGTTTTTCTCACAAATTTAATCATCCACACCTGAGGGATTGTACAATGTGGGTGTTTACCTCATTTACCAATGTGACCATTACACTTTCTGAATATCAGCTACATTTCATCAGCACACCTCACAATGTGTTATATGTATTTATTCCTGGAGCTATTATCTACTTTATTGTTACTGTACAATATTTACATTTAAAAGATATTTGGTTGTACAGTAATTATAAATTGAATATTTTTTTATGGCAGCCAAAGCATGTTGACTGATTATGTCCGCTGGTTGGAATAATGAGGAACAATCTTTGGAATGTTGGACACAAAAATTCGTAAATTGTCGAATAATGTCAAAATATTCCGAACAAGGTTAAGTTTGGATTTTTCGGTAATTCGAGTGACCCAGAACCCGTTTTGTCAAATTAACGAGGGTACAGTGTATATTGGAAAACATATGCCAGGATGTCTTGTTTGTCTAGTGGGAGATAAAATGGAGGTGAGTGATGTATGTAGACTTGAGATTATGAACTCAGTTATAAAGGAAAATAATACCTCACAATAATCACAGAAAGATTTTATGATATTGAAAGACGTCAGAATTGAATACGCCAACTGTATGCTGATCTACAGAGTGATGAGGACAAGAGTTTAAACTGCATTAAAAAAAACACGACAATGACTCAGCAGTATGGAGACAGAAGTAACTTGTAAAAAAAAAAAATTATGCAAGATTTGATTAGCTAATATGAATTATATTAGACAGTGACAAAATACTTGCTATTGATGCAGTGACCAATGGAACTCAGCACTGTAGCTACATTAACATAATGGATAACTAAACAATACTCTCAGCCCCATTCATAGAACTCTTGGCATTGTTAAAATAGGCAAAAACAAGGTTACATAATCAACATTTTCATTATTACACATTATCAGATAGAAATAAAACTCTACTACAGGTTTGTATTATTGTTTATAAGCTGACTACATAGAGAGAGAGAGAGAGAGGTTATGAGTTTACTTTAATGTGTATTATGTAGGGAAACTTTATTTAGCTATGGAATATTCAAAACTTGAGTATTACTTCAATGAAATAGTGAGATCTTCACAATATTCCAACAGTCAAAATGATGATGTATTAAGTATATAATGTTGAGGATACAGTATTTGTAATTATTGTACTGCATGGTCATTATTTTTAACTTGATTTCAGTGTTCGGAATACATGTACTTCATGATGATGTCAGTTTCAGCACAAACAAGCATCAATTCCACATTTATTTAGCACAAAGGAAATGGGTGAATCCATTTTATACACGATCTAAGTTAGAGAGTTTGTAAAAATGAAGTTGGAGCAATATATCACTTAACCTATTTGTCAATTTCTATTGATTAAACACTGTGGTTTTCCCCACAATACAATGGGCTACTGAGTCACAGTATCAGTCACTGTCTAGCACAAACTTTGGGAGGCCTCACCAGCCATGACGAACACTGACATCTTTTCTTTGACAGTAAAAAAGTATACTATGCAATGTACATCAGACGGAATCAATATTTTGCACCATATCTGCATGGTAACACCTAAAGGGGCAATATGCAGGCAAATTCAGCATAGTATTATAAATATCTGATTGTCTACTCACCAGAATCATAATTACTTATCTACAGGATATATCTATACATACATTAATATGGAATTATTATCAATAGCTTACTGATAAAAAAATTGTCTGAGATAAAAAAAATATATATATTAGGTATTTGCTAAGAGGTGACACAAGGTAATAACATACTGCTCCTTTAAATGCTATATGCAGTACAGTGGAATATACATCCCATGGACTTGTTGTGCACAATGTTTGTACAGTAAACACCTCAATCAGAAATATAATTACTATAAAAACTTAAAAACCAAGAAATTATACAAAATGTACCGGTACTAAAAATGCAAGAAAATTGATTGGGAATTATAAAATGATCCAGTAATGTACAAGGTGTCTGTCCTAAACAGAAAAAATTTAAAAAGAAATGAAACCTTAAAATGTATTAATATGTATAACTGATAAGGAATATAAAATAAATAAAATTCTGTAGATAGCTAAATAGGTTTTAATTTGGGAGGAAAAATGCATTATTTTGTCACATATTTACAGGGTCACCAGGGGTTCAAAAGTAGTACAATACTGTGTATATGAATGCCCACCGTTACGAACAAGGTTAAACTTTAAATTTACAGGATTATATTCACTCGATGACCTATTTTTTACTTCCATTTATTGTATTTTGTCATTCTATTTCTTCTTTTCTCTTAAATTAAGTGACTTTATATACCGTATACAGTATATCTTTATTTTGTAAGGTTTAGGTTTTATAAACAGGAGTGATTTATGGTATGGTGTGTATGTGTCTAAAAATCAATAATAGGGTATCAACATTGTCATGGCACTGAATTTTAGGTACACATTCATATTATAAACATGTTCACTGGCAGATAACAGAAGCAGAATTATGCTAACTTTGAACCCCTGAGATGACCACTTAAAACTGCACAAACAAAAGTCAGGTTCACAAGATAGAAGCTTCACAGATAAGACAAATCATGTCTCATAAAACCATATCTTTATATATCTTAAATCTGATTAAAAATGACTCACACATGACTATAATAAATATGCAACTTGAACACCTTACTGCAGATAGTGTGGAAATTATTCAATGTCTCACAATTCAAGTCATAAGATCAATTACACCTATTAGGCAATACTATTACGAATACATAATACCTTAAACGGTATTCACATAATCAGTCACAAGTTAACAAACACCCCACTTAACTTTAAAAGCCAAGTATTTTCCGCTTACCTCAAAAATCATTCCAAGAATCTGCAGCTAAGTGGATATGCATTGACTATAACCTTAAGAGCTTTTCAATGGACTGTTTTACACAGTGAGAAATAGTTTCTCACTTTGTGCTTCCAATGCAAGAATCTATTTCATCAAATTTAATGGCTAGGTTATGAACTACAGTGACACAACTATATAATCAAAAGCTTACTTTTATTGGTTGACACCCCAACAACAACCATCACTTGACATTATAATGACATGTAATGAAGTAAATTTGGCTGTTGGAGAATTAATCAAATAAAGTACTGTTCAATAATATGGTTCAATCAACAGTGTTGTTATTAACTAAGTCACTGTTAAAGGTTCATGCTCACACAGTGATCATCATGAACTCTTTAATGAGTTTAATCTGTTTTCTTTAATAACAAGAAAGTAAACACAGAAAAGGGTGTTACAATACAACATTAACTGATCACTGTATATATTCAACACTGTGTGCATGGTCCTGCTACAATGATCCTGCTTTACTCTCTCTAATTACAATCTCATAAGCAGAAGCAATTTTCCATATGAATTAGCTACATAACTTTTTACTGTACTATATACTCTCCTATTGGCCTATAATTTAACTTAGTTCACATGACACTATACACCGCTCAACTAACACTGATATTCAGTACATTAGTCTGCCGTTACATATCAAGGACGTCCATTATTTGCTTGTCCAAATTCCCTTTGATGCAGAGATCAAAATTTTTTAGGGAAAAGTGACAAACTTAGTAATTGTTGAAGAAAAACAATAAAGTTAACTTGTCTCATTTAAATATTACATATATAAGTTTAGTAATTTTTCCATTATTTCATTTTCACTGAAATAACACAATCAGATCCCCTGAACCCAAGGACTTGTTATCCTACTAACATCCTTAATACATAGCAAGAAAATATTACAATCAACTCCAATAACTGCTTCTCAGTTACTCCTTAAATTTCCAAGGAAAAAAAAAGACAATCTTGTTAGAGATGAAGAAACAGACAACTCTTAGAAGAAACAGAAATACTGTACCTGTACAGTATTAAAAAATTCCCTCACGTTAAATGACTATACATACATGTGTATGCCTGAGCTAATATACAATATGGAAATTCAAGAAAAATCTGAATCATAAAATTGATAATATAAGCCTATTCATTTCTAATTGAGCACCATCATAACCTTAATAAAAAAATCCTCTCATAAATTACCCTATTACAGTATTATGAAAAACACATTGACTACTACCACAGGCTGACATTATCAATAAATGAGTGCTTCTGAACTTGTGCAAAGACCAAAAATTGTGACCTATTACAGTTATTATTGTCAATCACCCTGACTGGCAAAGACTTAATCTCCACAAGGAGCATATCTGAGAAACTGCCATTTTGAATGAAGCAAAAGGTCTTACAATGATAGTATGACATTACAAGAAAAAGCAACGTATTTTTCCCAACTTGTCCCCCCCTTCATGGTCCTATAGTCCTAATGAGCATTTATATACTTAGACGGGGCTCATGTTTATGTTGACATTTAAAAACAAACAAACACTAAAACTAATCATCTGCATTTAAAAAGTGCAAGCACTTTCAAGAAAGTCTGCATCTCCTGTTTTATTATTTTATATACTTTCAAGCCACATGATGGAGGGCAGTTGGATAGCAAATACACATTACTGAAAATAAGGAGTCTTCCTATAGGCCTCCCCTTCATGCAAGCCAACACTTCGATGTTATGCTCTCCTCTTAGTCCTGCATCACCAGCTTTTGGTTTTACAATACTTTGGATGTCAATAAAACGGGGGAGGCAAAGATTCATGTACATAAATGGTGTATAACCAGCAAAGTTTACTAAACTGTTTCAATCTTACATGTGACTGCTTACAAAATGTGCTTCTACAATATTTGAAAGGTTGGGCAGACTGCAGAGACCAAGTTTTTTTTTTTTAGCCATGTCAAACAGCTTTAAGATTGCCTTTTTTTTTACCAGCCTGAGCTGATACAACTTATCACATTGTATTATAATATTCCAATATGGGGAGATAATCATGGTTCTATTGTATTTCAAATATTATAGCTAATATGAGTACAATATGTGTAAGAGTTCATGAGGCTCTATCTAAAGACAGCTAAATGAAAAACAAATCTGCTAATTCGTTTTTCATGTTCTCAACACATGGCAGAAGTGATATAGTAATGAGGAAACACATAAAGCCGGCCTTACCTTTCAGCCATAATCTGTACACTAAATGAGAATCACCATGAAGTTACCAGCAACAAAACCACAAGATTTATCATTACATTCATTTACTGAGAATAACTGAATCACAGGGGTTTGCTTTCTTATTCTAACATTAACCGGGTTTTATAACATAATTCATAAAAGAGATTATATTTCATCTAGAAATAATTCATAAATACTTATAATGGATACTGGAATAAAGTACCTAAGGATATTGTTTAATACATGGAAATAATCTTGTCATGTACATTAGCACTGCCATTAATCAGAAGAAATAGCAAACTAAACTAATAAGGATCTTTTATTATAACTCCCAGTTCTAGCTATTTGGGTATGAGGAAAAACAACACTCAGTACAGTATATCCAACTGTATCAGCCTTGTCTATGTAACAGACTAACCAACACTGAAAATTCCTACTTCATTCTAAGATCCAGATACCATACACAGACAGCGTAGTGGCCACAGTGCTTCCAGGAAAAGATTTCTTGTGTGCCAGAATGAGACCTGCCCATAAACAGTGTGTTCTCAGAGTAACTTTCAACCAGTTCAAACCCAATTGGTCTAAATGCTTATTTAAACTATAACCAACTTCAGAATATTCTATAAAAGAAAATCCGTTAGCTACCTGGCAAATTTACATATTATGCTGTATACTAATATGATAACTTTGTTTCTAATTAAAAATACTATAGCGTTGACTGGGGCAAAGAGGACCACTGGGGCTAATAGACCATGCTTGGTGAAATCACAAAACAAATAATTTTTTTTTAGCTGTTTTCAGCTTGCAGAGAAACTGTTTTGTCACCTCAAGAGTAATTATGAAGGAAATGTGACTATATTCTAAAGCAGAGAAGACGAATTGCCTGGGAATTTCACTTTTGAAAATACTATTTGTCTTATAAAGGTTAAATTCGGATACAATACTGTACTCTTAGATTGGAAAAATGTGCCAAAAATAGAACCTTAATTTTTTACATAATTATGATGGATCAAAATTCGGTCCACATTCACCTTGAAGAATTTAGTCACCGGGTGAATGTGGATCATGCCTAATTTGAAAAAATCCAAATTTCATCAAAAATGAATAAAAATTGCTTAGATAAACAATATAATTACTTCACAGCGTATTATAAAATAAATAGCACATACTGTACTGTTTTATGCACAATACAAAAATTTGCTCCTTCCACACTCAAACCATCCTCTGGGCAATGTGACACAATTCAGCCAGGCAGTTACATAGCTGATCAAAGAAGTGTGTGTGTGTGTGTATGCAGTTACGTATCATCGAGGAAGCGAGCGTGGCTAGCTGGTAGCTAGCTATTTAATTATAGCTCATTGCCTCCACACGTACGTTCACATTGGAGTATTGTAATGAGTTTTTTCTCAAACAAGTACGGACAATCGATAAACACAGTAATTTGGGAACACGCGTGAAAATGCACAGACTTGTGGAATATAATAAATAAAGAAATTTAAACAAAAAATTGTGAGTTGTGTAAATAGAGAAGAAAGATGTTTTGCAAGATATTATACAAGAAACTGCACAAATAAATTAAAATTTTAAGGAATTGTGTCACTGGTCCACTTTTGCCCCATAACTGCAGGTGAATCAGACCACATAACTCCCATTATACTTTAGCAAGTGACTACAATAGCTGTTAAAACAAACAAAAACTGTATTTAAATGCTTTATGTAATTATACCAAAAAAATTTCATTCAAAAAATAAAAAAATAAATAAGGGAGTTATTAAAACCTCAGTCATTTGCCGGTCTGATTCACCCTGGTCGATGCTACTATTGCTTGAAGTAACTTAAAGTTATTGTATACAGTCCACTATGGTAATTTAAAGAGACCCCTCTCTCATAGGCAGATTCCATCTTCATGAGTCTGGCACCACTAATGTACTGACAATATCAAACATTCAGTGTAAGATAGTAACCTGAAGCACCATTCCCATTATAAAAACAATGACAACATAATACATTAAGAGCAAAGATAAAAGAATAACTTCCTATTGTTCATCAGTACCTGAATTCTTAAAAATTTGTACATACTGTAATTTTTTCCTCATAATTGTGGACAAACGAACGTTTGGTTAAAGTAGTGTCTTGGTGTAATATTAATATCCATTGTTTGCCATTTTCATGTTACAGCTCACATGGGATAGATAAATGCAGTCTCATAACCTAACAGTGGGAAAATAATTCAACATACAAATCTTTGTGAACATGAACTCTGGACCAGATGAACACACACATTTCATACAGTGCTATACTACACTTAAGCATTTATATTACTGCTATTGTCTTTCCTGTTAATGGGCTGCTTTGTTATTTGTATAAGAAATGAACTCCAAGTAACAGTGAGGTGCCAAAAAATTTACATTTGTAATATAGTTGAGAGTGGTTAGAATTCCCTGATAATGTACCAACTAGCTAACACATCTAACTTGCAATACCTGGCACAGTACTTACTACTGATCCAACAGTATAATGTTATCTATATTTATTGCACAATTTTAATTGATAATTGGGAGGTGTTACCATGGCAGGGTGACACTATTGCTGCAAGTTAATGTACAGTGCTCACCGCTACACACGGTCCGTCTCGTGTGCTCATTTTTTTTAACGCCCGTAAACCGTTTGTGTTATCATTGTATGAAAGGTTAACGTGGCAACACCTGTTAAATATTTTCATGCTTAGCATTGACAGTTTATCATCTGCAAACCCATTCTCGAGTTATTCTGGGGACACGGACAGACTGACAAAATCCAAAACAATACAGTACCCATCCGCAGCTGTGGGTAGTGAGGGTAAAAAGTACTACATTACTTGCAGACTTTCCAATTATTAGACAATTTGAGAGTAAAAAATTATCAATGACCTGAGACAGCATTGCAACAAATTTTTTATGCCAGTTAGTTACTAATAAGGATCCCAAATTGTCATAAACTAACCATTGGGTGGTACTGTACTACCTTTAACAATGTGCTTTATGTGGTGATAATTTACTTCAACTGATGTGTAGATCATACTAGTAACAGCAATATATATTCAAATGTTGTATATAATGCCAGAGAGCATTATTACTACACCGTGTTGTTAAGTGTATCAGTTAATAACAGTTTTAGAGTATGTGTACATGAGGGAAGGAAAACTGTACATACGATTTGTATAATACCAAGTACATGTAACTCTTAAAGTTAATATTAAGACCAAAATGAGATTCTCTCAGCATAAGATAGCAAAAATTATTCACTCAAGAACACTTATAATCATATGATGAAAAATATAATCAGTGAGTGGGCACTATGGAAAATAGAATACAATATTTATGAAATACAGTAGGACAATACACCTGTAGCAACAAAAGGCTTCACATAATACACTATTAACAGTTAACTTCCTATATATTACTACTACATATAATCTTAGTCTACATACAGTATATGTATAAGCAAAAGTTTTGGCACATGATTACCCCTCCAGTTTATGATCTTGGTGTAAGTATCCCTTGTAACAAACATGCACCTACGTCACACTCTTACTCACACGTCTAAGAGACAAGGTCAAGAAATAAGTCAAACCTTTCCTGTGTCTCCCTAAGGTCATGGTGCACAAAGCCTGAGAATGAAATGCAGAAAAAGATAACATAAAGTGATGAAGGAAGGGTTGACTAGATCAACCCACCCACACACACAAACTACCAATGGGAAGTAGTCATCCTCCAAGAAGTGGTTCTTTTCTTTGGTCTATTTCATAATGCAGTCAATTTGCTCTGGCACAAATTGTCAACCCTTATTCAATCCTTTCTTGTTTTATGATTATATTTTAGCATTTTCCTTTTTATGTTTGTCTATTTATTCCTACTTCACACATCTCGTTTTTTTCCTGTTGCATCACTCGTCCCTGTTTATTTACACTTCTCTTATTTCTTGTTGCAGACTAGTGAACACTATTTGTCTGATAGCCAAACCATATTTAAAATTCCCCAATAAGTGTTTTAGCCATGGCAACACAACTTTTGTTGCATGGCTGTGTGCAGGTCAAGAGCCAGAATGCTTTAGGTGGTTCATATGACTGCTTTAAAATAATATACAAACAGACAGATAGCTGAGTGAAAACCACTTGAGTGTGAGAGGCGTTTAAATTCTACAACTATAAATGCTTTACCATGTTTAGTTTGCTTTAAAATAGTAGACTGACACATACATTAACTGGGTAATGTGTACTGTATAATGAACACAGAGTACAGTACAATCCCTTAATAAGAAAAGTGGAGCCTTCTGTGGAATGACTGAGACCAAAATCACTTGGGCTCATCAACTTTGCATAAAAAACTTGTGAATGGTTTTGTTTTAATGTTCCCAATTCAACTTTGGTCAGTGCAAAAACCATATGTCAACAGAGTATCTCCCTGAATCTTTCTTTATTCATGGCAATAAAAATAAACATTCTCTACAATGGCTACCCCATCATGACAGTTAATTTATTCTTCATAACCCAAGTAGTCCATGGATTATTGATTTCACTCTGTGAATGTCATGTGTGAATAAAATAACTCAACAAACAAAAACAAGAGACAAATCTGACTTGTCAAGCTTATGTCAAAGTTGTGGGCCAGGCATGCCAGTCACACTGGAAGGGGATTTGTGCTCTGATGAACATTTGTTTAGCTATTTATTTTTATATTTTTTCATAAGAAATCACCTGGATGTTGGTACTGTACTTGGTTGCAAATTAGTGATCTGGTAATATACATTAAAACAGAGAGTTGAGGTATTATTATTTTGGGGGGAGAATCACCAAGTAATCTTTGCATCGATTCCTAACAGTGAAATAATAACTGAAGAAAATAATATAATAGATTATTTATAAAGACTTGAGGAGGAAAAGCTTTGATGAAATGTGGATGACACTTGATACACTAGACTGGTGACAATACAGCACAAAATGAACTTTGATGCAAGAAATAACTGCAGAGTATTATGTAAAAAAGCAAGAAAATGAGGTAATAAAAGAACAATCTGACAGACAGTTCTGTTAGAATCTAAAGTTGGGCAACATGTGGTGCTACGTTGGTGTTAAGTAATAAGTGTGAAAAATAATTTCAATTTCAACATCTCAGAAAATACTTCCTTGTGACAAAGACAGGATGAGCACTGTCACTATTACCTTCATCATCAGATCATGGTAATACTATACTGTACTGTACTTAGCTCAGGGGCAATTATACATAATAATGAACACCTCCTTTGTCTCGAGTGCAAAATATCTTTTACCATCTCACCAGGGATGCATGCTGTTGTGTTCTAAAGTGACGTATTCCTTGGGGAAGTAGCCCATCTGTAAAAAAATAAAGTATAGTATTTAAAAGTTCAAGTACACTTCTAAATTAAATTATGTATTTAGTTTCACATTCCTTGTGTTTGATTTGTTCCCATATTTTGGGGGGGTTGAGAGTAGGGAATCTTTAGTTAACAGTTAAGAGTCAGGTACAATATGGATGTGGTAATTCATGAAATAAATACGGTACGGTGTGAGTTGTGCTGTACATCCGTTCCCAATCAAGGGTAACTACCAGTAGCATAAAGGCTATCAAAGTTTGTTGAAGTAAACAGAAGTTCCTTGACTGTCCATTTACAAACCAATAAATAAATATAAGTAAAACTCACCCTGTTGCCTGATCGTCCTTTCCACCAGCCTCGGTTCTCTCCTTCCCTGCTCATGATCACGATTTTCTGGCCGGGCACCAAACTGAGATGACTGGCACCAGTTCCCACGTATGGAAACTTCACTACAGCAGAGTCATACAGAGGGCGGCGCAAACAGCAATCCAACCTGTAAATTATTAATGGAAGATTATTCTTCATATTTCTCAATGTAAAACAGTGAAATTTAGTCTTTTTCCTAATAATAAACTAGAATCTTCACAGTTCATTGTTGTTACCACATGGAAATTATTGTACTAGATTTTAGTACTAGAAAATGTAACTGCATATTTGCACCCATAAAAAAATTGAATGTAATATGGATTAAAACAAAATAACATTACGTACATAATATCAGGAACAAATACAGTATCCCACATGCTTGATGCTGAGTGTGGAAGCAGATGCAGTGGGACCTACACAGCTTAAATGTTACAAGTACTAAAATTCTGATCTGCAAACGATGGCACCCGTGTTATTTTTATTCCATGTGATTAAGTTGTACGAGTAACACTTGTTTATCGTGCCAACTATCCGAACACATTATCATGATATGTTGAGGGTTCATCATACAAATTATCTTTCACGTTTCCTATTGGTAGTGATAATAATAAAAAAAAGATCCACATGAAAATAGCTCAGAGAAACATAATGCACACTATTGTATGTCATAAACCTTCCTCTTCAATAATAATACAGTAGAGGTAGTAATAAGTACAGTGACCCCTCCGTTAACGAACTCAATCCGTTCCAGAAGGTCATTCGTTAACCGAAAAGTTCGTTAACCGAAACCATTGTTTCAATGGGTTTTTGGGTAATTGGTTCCAGCTCACCGAAAATTTCCTAAATTCAACAAAAATGGTAGTAAAGTTCACTTACTTTGAGGTGTGTATGTAGAAGGCTCCTGGATGATGATGATGATGATGATGGGATTTAGAATGGGGGTGGAGGAGAAGGAAGAAGATAAGGCATTGGGGTGGAAGAGAAGTCACCCCATGGCACCATTTCACCCATAAAATTTTAGCTCTCTTGGTGTAATTCAAGATTATTTTCTTTAAATCAACACTGCACTGCATTATATATTGTCAATATGTAAAATATATTTCAAAATGACCAATAATTTGCTTGGAAACACAGAAAAAAAGCGTTTAGTTGAAGAGAGTCTCAAGCAAGATGTTGCCTCCAGTGAAAACAGAGAGAGACTAACTCCTGTTTGCTGTGTTAAGAGGCTGGATGCCACGCATTAAACTAGTCAATTTACCTTCAATTATGTTCAATAATTGTTAAAATGACTAAAAAATTGAAAAATTAAACTTTTAAAATTATTGAATAGTATAAACTTCTTGATATTTACTAAAATAGTAAGGAATTTAAGCCCTAGAACCGATTAATGTGTTGGCGGACTGATACTAAAGCTGGTTGCCCGGTCAGTGCAAGCGAAAACATGTTGAGGTCGGTTCGAAAGAACTTCGTTAACCGAATTTTTTTTCGTTAACCGAATTGAAGATCCTTATGGAAGGCAGTTCGTAAATCGAAATTAGGTTAACCGAGGTGTTCGTTAAACGAGGGGTCACTTTTTAATAATAATACAGAAACTTGTTTTCTGATCTACCTTTTGTGGTGGGCAATCCTAAATGTTTTACTGTAAATAATTAACTACAAGACTCAATATACAGTACCAGATGTCCATAAGTTATAACATTATTAAAATTTCCTGCAAATACCTGTACTGTACTGTACATACATTGATTATTCAATATTTGGTTAAGTGAAACAAATCATTAACTGCAGGGAAAAATCCTTCCTCCTCTACTTCCTTTAAAGTTGACAAGGAAGACACTTACAGTAATATCTCCGTTAGCTGGAACCTCTCAAACCCGGAATTCTCTGATAGCTGGAATTGAAATTTTCTCGGAAGATTGTTTCCAAACCCGGAATTTTATGGTAAATTCCGGCTTTGGGAACGATTTTCCGAGGGACACATTTTCTGGAAAATTCCGAGAACATTTTCCCGTTACCCGGAAAATTCCGGGGATGAGGGATTTTTCTCCTGCTCTGAGAGAGTCGTCTCGTTACCCGGAAATCTCTCATTCCCCGAAGTGCTCTGCACCAATTGTTCCGGCTAACGGGGATATCACCGTATTTTAGTGGGGAGGTAAGAGGCCCTAATACAATAAATAAAGACTGTACCCAGTGAAGCTTTCTGAGAGTGGTGACTGTCTGTAGAAGTTTATGAGTTCCATGATGTCCTTGAAGTAACGAGCCTCACTCAAGTAGAAGTAGCCACCTTCTTCCTGTCGTAAAATTCTCATGTGTTTCACCTCGCCCATCGCCCTGTCCGAAGGAGAGAAACACACTTAATATTGTGCAGTCTGATTGTCCACTGTTATGTTATTAATCTAAAATTCTTGTTATACTACTGTACCTGCACGATTTAATTTGACTAAAAAAATTACCTTTCACTTTAAATAAACATTCAATCATCAGTTATCACAAATGAAAGATAGTTATGATTTGTCTCATTCAGGATCTAAATGTAAATTAGAGAATAGATTTATGCCTACCTCATGCCTAAAAAAAGCAAACACATAAAACTCATTATCTCACTTGAGTGACAAGATGAGCTTTTCGTGACGGTCAGACCAGCGGATGAGGAACGTTCCGTTTGTAGATAGTCCCAGGTGGATCGTGGCATCGTCTCGGCTCATTCTCTCGGCCCACCAGGGGTACTCTTGCACTTGAAGGTTACCATAGCCAGGGTACTGTGTGAGAGGTGTTAGTCATAATGTTACCACCATACAAAAGAGTAATTTAATTGAAAAAAATATGAACTTAACTAGTAAATGTTTAAAAATCAAGTAAACTTAATAGAAAAAAATATAATTAACTTAACTACTTAAATTTGAAAGTTAATCACCCAATGCCTTGTAAGAATAACAATTAACTGTGGTAAGAGAAAATACCAAAGCTATTTTTTATTTTCTAAGTTGATACAGTAAACATTTTATTTTGGCAGGAACAGATATTATTATGTATAGTACATCACTAATAAGACTGAGGGGAGAAAGGAAATATTACAGGGGAACCTTGCTACACACTGTACAGTACTGTACCTCTGTTGTAGCTACTGTGGAAAAAATATAAAGGCAGGACCTTTATTTTTGGTGTGGGTGTCTGAGATGACTCAGTAAGAGAAGATTGTTTGTCAGTACTTTACAGTTTACTGCATTATAGATGTTTATGAATAAATATATTCCACTTATGAAGATTGTTGCCATGTCAGGCTAAAATGGCAGTGGCCAATGCCCAAAACTGGCTTTCTTGAAAATATATTACGATATCATTCCATTGTTTAAATTACCGTACTGCACCTTAATAGATAATGAGCACATGCCAAATTTTTCCAAAGAAAATTGGAAGTGGGAGTGGCATATTTATGCATGTTATACTATACGTACAGTACTTTAAAAACAAAGCTAAGAACATTACTCTCTATTAGAACAAGGCTTTATCTACAGTGTAAACAAATTCCTTTATGTGTCATGTAAGCTGTGGTGATATGATTTTTTCCACACGAGACTTCATATTTCTTCACTGTAATTTATTCCTGTATCTTTATTTCAGTAAATTCTAATATGTATACAACATGAAAGAATGTTTGTATTTCATGATATTACAGTACAGTATGTATAAACATTTCCTTTGTAAGCCCAAAAACACAGAAGCCCTACCTTGAGAAAGACCTAACATTCCAAAAAAAAAAAAAAAATGTGCAACACAGAGTGACTAAGATGATTCCAGAACTAAGTCATCTGGATTATCGAAGTACTGTACACTGAGAGCCTTAGAACTAACAACCCTTCAGACAAGACATTAAAATTTTTGAAAGGGATGAAAAATGTAAACCTGGGCCATTTTTTGGGTGATGTCATGCATTACTAACACTACAGTATAGGAGTGGGCATGGAAAATCTGACCATTATTTAGTAAAAGTAAGACTATATGAGAGAGAAAGAAAATTATAAAGGGAAAGTCTTTGAGAAAATAAAAACAAAATAAAAACTTACCCTTATAGACCCGTGAGCACCGATGGGGTTTGACTAAAAAAGGAAAAGAAAAAAAGAAAAAAAAAAAAAAATAGAAAAAAGGTAAAAAGTTTGAACATAAAAGTTGGAAATATTTTTTAGATGTAAGCAGCACATGATGAGAGTATTGGGAGATGATATGAGGAAAATGCCCCCTGTTTAAGCCTGCTCTTGAATGTGGGCTTGAACTGTTATTGTAGTAGGTATCACATACTGTAGGTGTTGTACACAACTCCTTGTGCAGTGTACCAGTGTTGAACCAAACTTGTAACTCCTGGTCTAATAGCTGCCTCAAGAGCTAGCAAGGGTACTGATTCAAAACCTCATCCATTGTCTCAAACCATTTGGCTATAAATATGAGATGTATGGTTCAACCTTCAATTATTCCTGTTAACTTAAAACATCATCTAGGGAAAAGGAAAGGAATCCAGGCCACTTTAGTTTACCATATAGAGAGTGTTATCAGTGATGACCTGTGAGATTCCAAGCCAGTAAAGAACCAGAACCAGACTTGTAGAATAATACCAAAATGAACCATTTACTTCATTTATGTAGGACAGCAAAGCCTAAGACAACAAAAACTTTAAATTATAGTTGAGACACTTAGCTAACATGTATAAAGCTGACCTGCATGTGTAGTAATTTTAATAATAATTAGACCAGGAAAAATAGAAAGTGCTTGGCTGCTCTCAACAGGATTTCCTGTCTTTCATTGTTACATTTCATAAAAACCTCACCATTCTCAATATAGCTAGTGCTAGCCTGCATTATATCTCCTCTTTAATTGTCCATGTTTTACTTCCATTACCCAGCACACTTCTCATGCTAGCTGCATATATGTTTTTGTTTTTTTTTTCATGCAAAGGAAAGGTCCTGTTGTCATCAATAAAAGCAGCAACTCCCTAAATTCCTCCAACTACTTCTGACTCTTGCAATTGAGCTGGCTTCAGCATCCCCACTAGCCTTGCTTAGGCCACATGGTTACCTCACACACAGAACACTAAGTTAGCAAGATCCTGTAGTCTGCCATCCACTCCACTGCACCGCGTGTATCTACCTTCCACACTCACTGCACATTACTGAGTTACTGCCAACACCTTTCTTTGACAGCAGATGGCCTTTTTCCTCTTTCCACCATTGGTTCCACACCACTAATCCATACTTTTGTTTTTTCTAAATTCACTATCAAGCTCCTTGACTCTATTCCTTCCTTCCCTTTATTGCTATTTTCTATCAGCGCTTAGTCATCATTACTTTATATAAATATAAAAAAACAGAGATACTGTACAGTATACAGTACTGTATATATTAATGATCAATGGCACAATGAACGACCATCATTTGATGTGTGTGTTGAGAGCAGTACTGTACTATGGTTGAGAAGCCATTAGACAAGAGAATCAATGCCAGAACAGAATGAACTCAACTTATATAAATTAATCTAAAATCATCAGTCACCTGCTGAGAGAGAGTGTGTGTGATAACACTAAACAAACAGTGAAGGTGTTGTGTACCCCAACCAAACAGGGACCATAACTGATAAATAATGGTGTAAAACATTACTAGTAATTGCCTAACTAAGCCTTGATACTCATGATATATCTACCAGATCTTCCACAAGATACTGAAGGAAATCTAACTTTTGTACAAACAGACATATGGACTGAGTAACATATACATTCCACATATTCTAAGACAGAAGCATAAAAAACTAACTAGCTTGATACTTTATTATATGACTCGGCCTCACTTAAGCTTTTCCAATAACTGATTCTTTTTAATTAAAATTTGTTAACGAGAAATATAATCGAACAAACAGTTTACAATTACACTGTATCCTTGTTAATTTGTATCGTTATAATTCGGATTTGGGCTTAATTCCTAAGTTTTTCAAAAAGAATTAAACTACAGTATTTGAATTTGGAAGAGTCTGAAATAACCGAGCAGTTATGAAAATTTGACTTTTATTATAGGAATACATTTTGAAATAGATCAAGATGTATGAATTATATGAATAGAATATGAATTATTTTAAGATACTCGTACTGTATAAAACTACGTTTGGTGTACGTAGCAGTAGAGAAGAGCATAGACCTTGGAGAGGAGGTGTGGGAGGAGAGAACACCTCACCACCTCCTGCTCGGCAACTCACGATCCTTTTATAACGACAGCTTGCAATTTCGCCCATAATTCCCATATTATTTAGGTTTATTTGGTGCCGGGTTAATAAACTTTATGGAACAAATTATTAATCCCCCCCCCCCCAAAAAAAAGAATCCCACACGAGCTATTGCGTTGTAGTATATTCCTCTCTTGTTTACAGAGCGGCAACAGCTGATTGTTCCTGCTCTCCCTAACAGTGTTGTCAGCACTCATCATCTCTCAACCACCATTGTTGTCACTGCTCAAGAGGGTTGGTGCTTACCACAGGGTCTGTCTTGAGCACATAGTAAATAATATTGTAGTGTATAATGCATTTCCATATGCCCTGGTTTATTCACTGATCAGTTGTCTAAGTGAATGTAAGTGCAAAAGTAGCCAAATTGAGCCCTCATGTATCTGATATTTTTAAAATAGAAATTATAAATTAAAATGATATAAGACAATGGTTTAGTAGTGCTGTTAATGTGTGTGCTGTGTCACCACACCCCTTGCCTCATCACCACACCCCTCGCCTCGTCACCACACCCCTTGCCTCGTCACCACACCCCTTGCCTCGTCACCACACCCTTCGCCTCGTCACCACACCCCTCGCCTCGTCACCACACCCCTCACCTCGTCACCACACCCCTCGCCTCGTCACCACACCCCTCGCCTCGTCACCACACCCTTTGCCTCGTCACCACACCCTTCGCCTCGTCACCACACCTCACTTACTTATTACTCTATTATTTTCTTTATTATTACTTTATGTACCATTTAAAAAATAATATTTATGTTTGCTCAGTAATTATAAACAGATTATTTTATGTGGCAGCCAAGGCACGGCCAAGTGAAAAACGGAACAGAAAATGAACGAATCCTCCAACACAAAAATTCCGGAAATTGTTGAATATTGTAATGTCCAAATATACCGAACACGGTTAATTTGGATTTTTCGGTAATTCGATTGACTCGAGCCCTTTTCAGTAAAATTAATGAGGGTACAGTGTATAGTGCTTACTCTAAACAAAAATAAATATCTATGCACATTTATCCAACTTAGATAATCTTTAAAGAAATATAACTAATGTTAATCAATTGTGTTGACTGATAACTTTCAACAACAATATGACTTACCAAAGAAGGAGGCTGATGGCCCTGTTGTTGTAAGGGCAATTGTGGAACACACCCATGGCACATATTCACATTACTCATGCAAGACTTGTGGACCACCATCCTGCATCTTGCACACTGGTATCCCTTTACAAGAAAAAACAAAATATAAAAATAACTTATAAGGCATATAATTAATAAATACCAGTGTCTGCCTTGGAGAAAAAATAATCTTCTGTAGAGTTATATGTTTAAGACATACGTAAAGGAGAGATTCAGTAAAAATGTCTTATAATTAGGGAATCATACCACTGAAAATAAATGAGAAACATTAATAGTATACAGATCAGAATATAAACATACTGGCTCATTTTTGTTGCGTCTGGACGATCCAGTTACCGAGTGTCTTCTAGTTCGTTTACTGAGGTTCCTGGCTCTGCTGAAAACAGAGTGTCTCCTTCTAAGAGGCTGTTCACCAGATAAAAATTTATAATCTGACAGCCGATTAGACCACTCTTCACTCAACCCTTCATAGTCTAATTTTTTTTCTTCACTAGCCGACAGTTTTTTGTTTGCCTTTCCCAGAAACTCCATAGCTTCTTTGTCTTCACTGTTCGCAGACCTTCCCGTTCTTATGACTCGGTCTGAGAACGAACGCTTAAATAACTGACACTTCTTATTCAGTTTTGTAAAACCCCAATGAATTTTGTTGATAAAGTTTGGCTGTTGAGGAGGAACTGACTCATCCTCAGTAGTGTTCACTGACGTATGTATAAAAGATAAATCTGGCTCTGATAGCGATGATAAATCAGAAACTCTTCGATAACATCCTGCTTTGGTCTTTTCGAGGTTAAATATATTTTCTTTCTCCATTTTTATGTTACAATATCACAACACCACAAAGGCACTCACTTTTAAAAACTGGTTATGGTAATTTTAGAAACATTGAAACACTGGGTAATATAAACTACAGAGGCATAAGTCGAGCCTTGACAAGAGCCGTACGACTTGTAAATGCACCAAGCCACAAGATAATACTGAAACAGGATGTGACTTCCTGTTCATGATAATGCCACAGCGCTACAGCTGCACCACCACAACAAAGAGAGTACAGTACTGTTTCCATAAAGCTTCTACTGTACATGTAATATAAGTCCCTCACTATATAATTTGTTTAGTTATAATAATTTAGAAGGCATAAGTACTGTACAGTATTTCAATAATTTACAAATTACAGTTTAACTTATAAGGTAAAGAAGAATGTTTACAGACATTCTTTCTGTAAACAAAGAAAATAACTGTTAGCAACTAAAATAAAATGATTATTAAAACAAGAGAATTCATCAGTTTATGCTAAGTGTTAATATCTATTGAAAGGAAGATGATTGATAACCAAAATCTCTGGGGAGGAATTTGCACATATCTTCTCCAGATGGACATAAGAACATAAGGAGTCTGCAATAGGCCGGTGCATGGCAGCTCCTGTCGAGAGTTACTACCACATCATCCATGAATCTATCTAGAAGGTTAATCTAGTACAGTAACTGCGATAAGACAGGTATTCATTTTTCCATAAGTTAATAAAAGACTCCTCCTCGAACATATGAGTCATTGTAAAGCACAACACTTACCACTGGCTACAACAATACAATGGATATATATTTATAGCAGTTACAAATAAAAGCCAACAGAACAGACAATTCTCTTTATATCGACTAGTTTCTCTTGTTTCACCTGTTCAACCTCCAAGCCGATGCAACTGTGAAAGCAGTTTGTTGATTATCTGTAGCTCAAGTTATTTCTTAAATTTTTTTAGAGTTAAGCTTGGCTTTGGATTGAATAACTCATATGGTATATTAAGCAGCTGACAACTGTACCCACTACAGGATAAAAACTTTAACAGGATGAGCATTACTGCCCTCTACTATCATTAGGGACTGTGGGCTGGTAAAGTGAAAGTGGGGAAACACAAGAGGGAGTACAGTATGAGGATGGGATGATGCAGTAAGGAAGGTTCAACACAAGGGAGGGACTGATCATGTGTGTGGTACAGTACTTCACTGGTATACTGATGATAATGGTTAATGGAATATCTGCATGCCTAGATGTTTGATCATTGTATTTAAATATTAACCACAAAGGTAATAATGGAATGCAGAAAGAGGGAAGATATGGAGGGATCAATCAATCAATTATAATACCGTCCTCATATCTAAGGGTTGGCGACCACAGTCCTCCACTCTAAATGTTTTTAATTTCATTCATCTATCTCGGTCTCCGCCTTCCCGTGGCCCTCCTACCCTCAATGTTGTTCCTTAATATTTCTGTTATTATTCCCCTCATCCCTTATTATATGACCAAAGTATCTTACTTTTCTTTTTCTATACATTTCAAGTATTTCTCTTCCTAATCTTACTCCCTCCCCAACCACCATTCAACCCCTCTCAGTCAGGAGGATGTAACAAAGTAAGATACAATTCTTGTCTTACCTGAAACATGCATCCTTTGAGCAATTTAACACACATATCACATTTAGTGTTTGGCTTGGTGAAGGTGGTGATGGCAAATTCATGGCCCAGTTCCTGATTCACATGAGGATTTAAATATTCTCTGAAACATCAATAAAGGTAAGTATTAAAATGAGCACAATTCTATGGACAATTTCTAATGAGCAATATTCAATAATGAGTCATGAAATTAAATAATAGTAATAATACAGACAATATTAACCTGATGAATCTCTGTCTCCCTCACTAGCACATAGTTAGAGGTTTGATTCTTGACCAGAGGGGATATTTTGGGTTCCTCATACACCAGCACTTGTATCCTCACCTTTAAAGTAGATGGAGGGACAGGGTGATGGATGTAGTAGGAGTAACAAGGAGGGAAAATTGGATGTATAAGTCACAAGAATGGAGTGATGGTTGCAGTATAAGTCACAAGGATGGAGTGATGGTTGCAGTATAAGTCACAAGGATGGAGTGATGGTTGCAGTACAAGTCACAAGGATGGAGTGATGGTTGCAGTATAAGTCACAAGGATGGAGTGATGGTTGCAGTATAAGTCACAAGGATGGAGTGATGGTTGCAGTATAAGTCACAAGGATGGAGTGATGGTTGCAGTATAAGTCACAAGGATGGAGTGATGGTTGCAGTACAAGTCACAAGGATGGAGTGATGGTTGCAGTACAAGTCACAAGGATGGAGTGATGGTTGCAGTACAAGTCACAAGGATGGAGTGATGGTTGCAGTACAAGTCACAAGGATGGAGTGATGGTTGCAGTATAAGTCACAAGGATGGAGTGATGGTTGCAGTATAAGTCACAAGGATGGAGTGATGGTTGCAGTATAAGTCACAAGGATGGACCTCCAGTAAGCAGTGACTTATAATGGATGACTGGAGAGCATCATGGCATCAAATGTTTTTTCTGGTAGGGGGTGGGTAAGTTATTTATGGAGGGTACTAATTTGAGAGAGAGAGAGAGAGAGAGAGAGAGAGAGAGAGAGAGAGAGAGAGAGAGAGAGAGAGAGAGAGAGAGAGAGAGAGAGATACCATGTAGATAATTTGCCTCTGGTTGTAGAAGAGGAGCACAACAGTAGAAAACCATCCAATATAGCAAGATAAACATACATTGCCTCACTTATGTTCTTCATCCACTTCTGTTTGGCATCACTGTCCTTGGCTAGGAAGGTGTAGGCCTTCTTGTTGCCCTTGACGACCAGGTAGAAACTATTTTGCTTAACCTTTGTACTGCCACCGTGAGTTCCACCCACTGTGTCCTCCACCTTACAGTTCTCCAGCTTCACCCAGTCTTTGAAGACATACTTTTCGTCCTACCAATTACAATACACAATTAAAAAAAATATATCAGGAGTAATGAGCTTTTAAAACAGTATTATTAGGTAATTTATATAAAGTTACAGAGATGTTTTAAAAAATTTATATTATTAAAATCAATAATGGGAAACTTGAATACAGTACAGCATACTGTACTGTATTGTATACTTTTTAACAAACTATTCAATGTGATTTATTGAGATGTTAAGAAATATATCAGGATAATATACAACTCACTGTTAATAAATAATAAGACAATAGACAGACATACCAATACAGTAATTCACAAAACAAACCAACATTCAAGTCACACTAGCTAGACAACAAGAGTGGGTCAAGGACAGTAGGTGTGTCGCTCACTATACAGTGATTGTCATCTAGGAACTACAGTACACACTTCCTTCATTATACTTGTGTACTGTATGTGTATTTTGGCCTGACAACAGATCATGTGAAGTAAGAATAAAAGCTGACTTATGAAATTGACCTTGGAGCTCCACAAGGCTTCAAATAATGATCAAGAGAATAAATAAAAGGATACAATATACGGTAAACCCTCGGCATAACGGACACGGTATATAATGGAACCCGGTTATAATGGACACCCTAAATCTATCGGACAAACCATTACATGTGTCCGTTATCCCCAAGATGATGTCCGATAGTTTATCACTTAAAAATCTGAGTAATAAAGAACTAATACATGTTACCAGTATGCCTTTTTTTAATCATCACCACACTTGTTACATCCTCCATTATCCTGTGAGCCATATGTTATGTTATGGTTATTCTTCACTTTTTATTTTTGGGTATACTGTACAGTATATAAAATTTTTTCTTTATTTTCATTTTATATTTACTCAGCTGTCTCTCTTGTGTAGTGAAACTAACAAGTGTCCTGTATGGAAAAATGTTGTCGTCCAGTAGCCAAATGGGAATACATACAGTATACTGTACTTTTTATTTCATTTTATTTATTACAGTATTATTATTATTATTTAGTCCTCACATTTACTGGTATATATTTTTTTCTTATTACTCAAAGGAGTTGGTAACTGATGGGAATTTCGTTGGTTACAGCGTTTATAGTGTCAGCCGTTGTGGTGGTAGTCACGGCCAAGACACGTTGGTGTGAATATGGCATCTTGCTACAAATTATGTCTAGGATTATACGTAGTATTTCTCAAAAGATAGGGTCAAATTATACAAGAGATGATATGAAAAGCTCAAGATTTTTTACCCCCAAAATCAGAGGTCGAACTATATATGAGATTGGTATATACATGAGTACAGTATATACAGTAGCTTATATTGTATACTTCACCTAAGTCATCCCCTGTTGTTGTATATTGCACAGGTCGTTCACTATGGGATTTTTTTATTATTATTTTTTTTTTCAGTTCAGAAAATCATAATAAGTCATTGAAGATGTCAGGAAAATATAACACTAGAGGAAAGAGTCTGTTTACTATTCACATACAGAAAGCCAAATGCTACACAATAATCACTTGCAAAAGAATTTGGTCAACAACACCCAGGCAGGTATCCCTTGGCAAAACAATGTAGTACGCATTGCTGATGTGCTTACCAACGAAAGTGAAGTAGCAGTTAAAACAACATGGCACATGAGAAAAAAATTCTAGTGTGACTGGCATTCATCTCTTACTAACTAGTGAGTCAGCCAATGATGCCCCTTTGCTCTGCCAGAGGACACATGTTGTCTGTGTTTATGACAAGAAGAGATCAGTTTATAGTTCATCGTGGTTTGTGTTGAGTCAGTATAATGTACCAGTTTCAGACCAATCACACTTTTCAATGGGATATAAAGAAAAGGAAAGAGAAATGCTGTATGCACATTCAGCATGTATGGACGTGCTCTAGTGCATGCATCAAACTGTTACAACACATCCATCCACTGACTTGAATCATCATTTAATTTTACTCAGAGTTGACAGTAGACAGTGGAGATGAACACCTACCAGAGAGAGGGGATGGGAAGGGGAGAGAGGTTTTCTGTCATAATCAGAACAGTTGGTAAAAAGTAAGAACAGATTTCCAAATTTAAGGATTTTGTTTTACAGAAAACATCTGTATTCTTTATTAGTTTGACGAAGGAAGAACTCAAGGATCTGACCATAAGAAAACCTTACTCATACACTCTTAAATAAAATAGATGGATCAAAATTTATATGAAAAGAGATGCATTCATAGGTAAAATCAAATTACAATATCAGAGTCTTATCAAAATTATGTAGTTACCCCAAGTAACTTCTCCATTATCTGTGACACACACAAGGAGTGGTAACCATGGCAGCAGGAAAATTAGAAATTAATAAAATTGTTAATTACACTTGATCACAACTAACAGTACAATAACTTCATCATACTATCACATAATGCACACAATCATAACTAATGATACATTAAGGTCATCCTGTCACTGGACACCTGATTTATTAACACACACACGTCACTAAGACCTCGGTGAAATTTTAAGATTATCTTGGTATATTTGTCACTCTTCTGGACACCTATCATGCCTTCATAAGACACAACAGATAGTAGTGTAGTACTGTACTCATATGGCTCACTGTTCTGAAAAGCCTCATCAGCACCAAGCTATACAATTTGTGTATCTCATCTTTTCTCAGTCTCACCCATCCTAGAACTTTCTCATTATCATACATCCAGGGCCTCTGACTCTGACAGTTACACATGCTAAGTCTGATACAGTTTACAAATACCTTGTGACTGAGCATCTACCTTAAAGATTCACACATCTTGTAATTTTGACTGACATTTATATATCATATGATTTTGTCTTCCTTCTCTTTCCCAACATATTTTGTTAGTGTCTTGATCAATGTAAACCGCTGTCAACAGTACAGTCTTCAGATGTATATGTAGGTGAACCAAGCTAACATGAACACCACTTAAGATGAGTTAAACAAACCTCGTCCCAATGAATCTTAATCCTTTACTTTTATCTTAACTTCTTTCTTTCATATGAGGCCTTACCTTGTGAGTGCTTCCAACACTGATATCCTTATAACAGACTGAAGCAGACATACTTGTCATACACTTTTCAGACTTTAAAAGTCATCTATCAACCTCTCAAAAATCATCAAACATACACCTCAGAAAAACTGTATTGTGTGTCCTCTGGGGGTGTTATATATAGTGTGGGGGACAACTTATGTTTCTCACCTGCGGGCAACTTGCTACACAATGATCCATCACTTACCTCCTCTACAATACTTTGCTTACTGAGATACTGTACTGTATGTCACAACTTGTGTTGCCATAGTCAACGTGTGCAGCCAAAATGTGTAGTCTATTTATCTTTCCAATCAAGTTCAAAATTTTCTAGATTTCTCTTCTACCTCATCATTAACTGCCACAAGACTCTTTTAAATGACTGAGGGTTTACACATCTTAATACTGTACATAAACAAATAAAATCATAATGCTACTAAACAATAAATAAATCACAGTTCCTCCAACACAACACAGTGAAGTGCAACAGAGACAATTTCTATCTAGCCAATCCTGGTGGGGTTTGCTTGGACAACAGACACCGAAGAGCCCACAGTAACTGATTAGCACTTATTAAACAGCGGCAACACGTGGGTTAGTAAGTACCTCTATTGACACCTCCCCCAAAGACCATCTATTCGAATTAGCACCTATGAACAGCTCGGATAATCTCTGTCAAGAAAAATTTAAGTCACCTATTTTTGTCCTCTATCATAAAATCTTGGGACAAAAATTATCAGAACTTTTTAAGACAATATCAAAATTTGTTACTGTCAAAATTGTAATATGCAAAAGTTAAAACAGTACTGGACTGGATAAGAAAAATTAACATTAATAATTAATATTCTTCATCAGTCACTTTTACTGGCAGGCAAACATAAAATACAAATACATTTAGTATCCATGGGTAAGGGTTAAAGTAAGTGTAGCTGCACATTAAATAACAATTAGTTAATGAAAAAAAAAGTATATTTGATATCTTGTTTCTCTCCTTCAACAATAAGTGATTCCTGCTAAGTTGTTTGAGTATTAACTAGCCTGTATTAGTAAATGGAGAAGAACATCCACTCTTGACAGATTACAATAGTAATATTATCAGAAATAATTTGGGTCACTTGAGTTTGTTACATAAGTGTAATAACTAGAAAAATGTTGTGGTGGTCACTGCTTTTCCACTCAGTAACTCTAAAATAATTAAAGATGGTTAATTACCCTTGTTTGTCTGCCGCAGATCACCACAACTTTGTCGAACACAAATACATATCTGGAACAGTAGACGGAAAAAATAATAGTCCACTAGAGAAGATACACATTTAAGATAATGTAAATGTGGATCTATGGAACAGTGAGGCAATTTCAAGTGAGATTCAACTTCCTTATAGCATGCAAGGATAACTATGATGTACATTCTAGTCAGAGTAGATACAATAACTGGGTCACTGCCTTTTACTGAAATCTACATGGCTGAGAACTTGCACAATGTCACTCAGAGTCATATTCCTTTGAAGTCAGGTGACAAAAATAGCAAACTACACTAATAAATAGCTAATAAACACACTTAACAACAACAGACGGCTGGTGACTGAGCCGTCTCAAAGAACAATGAACATGATATGAGTTGTTAAACTCCTGAAGACACATTTTGGGTCAGAAGAAGTGATCATGATTACATGGCTATAATCTTTCCCAGAGTTTTGCCAAATTATACAAATACTTTATCATGTCTTAGACTAGTAAACAGCTACATATTCTTTCACATTTTTTAAACAACTTCAGTAACTATCACTGTTCAGTATCAGAATGCCTCACACTGTACCATTCCACATTAAATCTTTAAGTTTCTCGAGGAATAAGCCCACAAACATGAGGTACTCAAACTATGAACCATCGGCCAGATCCTCCCCATAATATAATTTCTAGCAGCATGTGTCCACCTGGTCGGTGTGTCAACACACTAAGGATAGATTGGGACTGGAATGACCACATTACCTGAGTGTATATGAGAGGATGAAGTTCATAAAGTCACAGATGAGATCATGAGTGACTGATCAGCACCAGACAGTGAGGCTGTGTATCTGTTGCGAAAATATTAATAAACTGCTCAATGCCAAACAGGGACTTAGCTCTCATTCCAAGCCAACACATTCACAAAAGAACAGACTGAAAGTGTTCAAAATCAGATTTGTACATACCCACTCCCTTTACTCTATCTTTATACAGTATTTTAATACTGTTTTCAATTCAGTGTTCATTTGAGATATTTAGATCACATAATAAGAAATTCCAAACAGGACTGACAAACTGATGTATTTCTGAAATGCTCCCTCCATTTTATTTATATTTTAACAGTACAGTAGGATCATTTTCACAAGAAATTCCAAGCCATGTTATACTGGGTGTCTCATGTATATACACTGCCTTACAACAGCTACATTTTCCTCATTTAAAAAAAAAGAAGAGAGTTTGAGGACCCCTGGTTTAGACAATTACTAATTTCAATAATATCACTTCTGCCAAAACTCTGGGAAAATAATCCATTGTATAATTTCTAAAAGGTGCTGTGCAAAATGATCAAGACATATCTGGCTGGGGTGTGGAGAAGAAAAGTCTTGGCAACAGAGAAAATTGTGGCTGTCAAAGTGAAGTCCTCAGTTGTATCATAATGAAAACTGGAAGAGGCAAGAGTGAAGAAAATGTACGGCAGAATAATTGAGTCGAGCGATGCGAGACACTCTATGGCGTGAGTAATCTTTGTGGTGGTTAAAAGTGAAAATTATGATTATCAAAGAAAATCTGTGACACATGAATGGTAATGGAGGAGAGGTTCAAAATAATATAGATACATGAAATAATGCCAAAATATACAGTATGACGAGAAAAATACAAAAGGCATAACATGAAAAAATACAAATAGTATGATACAAAATTATTTCAGTATACAGTATCTGACTTGAGTCATCTGAGTATGGGCAAGTGGACAAAGGTACTGTGAGAGGAGGCTCAAAGTCTGCCAATTATATTACTTCAGGTTATCATTATAGTAATTGAATTTTTGCTTTTCATATCATTTTATCTAATTTCCATTCATGTTTTAATTCAATTTTTTTTTTAGAAAGGAATTATCTTTTATCAAATTTCGCTTTATCAGAGTAACATCATATTGTAGAACCTATTTCAACATCTCAACGGGGGTGTAGCTGCATACACTTAAAAGTCAGAGATCCAAGACTGAACACAACAGGCAAATAATTATATTAGTTTAGGGGAAACAATTGCATTAACTTCTAAAAGAAATGTAGCTCTTAAAATGTTGAACATCTCAAGGTTCAAGAGAAATATGTGCATTTACTTTTATAAGAAATGCAACTCTAGTGAATACAGAACAAGTAAATTCGTACCCAGAGAGACACGAGGATCCACGGGAACGACAGTGTGTACAGTACGGGGGGAGAAGTGGGTTAGCGGGAATAAGACAAGTGATGCAGAAAACAGCAAGAGCCATACATCTGTGTAGTACATAAGAATTAAAGAGACTGTGATTTTGGGTCATGGTGGCGGACTGCAGTGTGGATGCTATTCGGAGGCAGAAACAATAAGAAGTAAAGTAATAAAAAAAAAAAGAAGTCCAAAATGTATTTCCTCCAAGTAGTATCCCTAAAGCTTATTGTTGAACTGTGGTGTTCTTATGGTGGCAGTGAGTTAATTCACTAACCTCTTTTTCGTTGTATCTGGGTGACATTCAATCCTAGTTTCTCCGTCGTATCTGAGTTTTCCGAGGTCTTCCAAATTGCTGATTTCACTTGGCATGTCCATTATACTCATCTGGAATTATATCTCGATTAAGACATTACAATTCAAAAAATAAATCTTCATTGTCCTATCATATACTGTACAGGTAGAGTATATGTTTAACTTGTTTTGAGAGGGAAAAATCTCCAAACAGCCTGCAGTGGTGTGTGTGTAGTTTTTAAAATATGCATAAAATTAAAAAAATTTCTTGTGATTTGGGTGACCCTGTGATGTCACGCTCCACAACTTTGAATTTTTGTTTTGTCACGGATTCATTAATTATATTCTTGTATGATCGGCCTCTTATGGTGTGCGATTCATCATAAATAATACATTTTCAATAATAGGATAAAAATATAATAAACAGTACTGTATTTGTAATTTGATCTTAGAATAAAAGGACAGGGAGTATCCAGAAGGGGGCAACTCTCTTCCCTTCTCACATATGCCCCTCTATCTCTTGTGTGTTGTTTGGTCAGCCAGTATAGTATTGACATTGTGACATTTTAGGCTAATACGCATGGAAACCATTTATGAGAAATAAAATAAAGCAAGATATAAAAATTAAAATAATTACTGTACTGGTATATATTGTTTTATTATTTACATTTTATAATAATCGAGCTGCTGCTCCAGAGAATGGGGAGGGTGAGGGCCGTAGATGTTGGTCAGTTATACAGTATAGAACATGTACAATTATGCTAAAATTTATAATGGTAACAGGATAGAGGATAGGGACAGTTGCCACGAGTAACAATAATTCATTAAAGAAGAAATCACACCGAGCTAAACTTAAACGTTATGGCGAGGCAGCAGCCTGATTTTATAGATGATCACCGTCATTGGGGGATTAAAGAAATTCATCATCTATTGGTGATCCCATTGTTTAAGGGATAAGGGACTCACAGTCATGTTCAAGTCTGACAATCTCCAAAAAGTACATCGAAAAATAAACCTTTTTGTCAAGCTAATTTTCGTTATTGTGACTCAGGATGGCAAACCTAAACAAATCAGAATGATGAACCAAAACAAAACTGTAAATTTTGTATATACTGTACCTGGAGGTCATTTATTATTTGTTGCATTTCTTTGTCTCTTTTCACTTCGTTGATATACTCAGCCAGGTCCATCATTGCCTCGTAAGCTTTCTTTAGGTTGTGCAGATCTGCGTGGTTCTGTAGAATAAATAACAATAAAAAAAAAATTAATTCTCACGCCAGCTGATGGTACAACTGATGAGCTTATCAGAAAAAGTCAAACGTGTCATATATTACCAGAGTGATTCATGTATTAAAACAGTTGAACGAGAATCATGTTGGGTAAAAACAGTTGCAGTTATTAGAGACAAGTAAAAGGTTCCCTTCTATCTGGACAATCCATGGACTGGAAGCATTATTTTTCCTTGCTGATGGCTAGTACAGTACAGTACAGTATTATAAAGAAACATGTGCAGCTGACCATCCTCCTGACATACAGATCTAGCAGTATATAATACAGGTACAGTACAAGTTGTGTTGAATCAACAAGTATAAACTATCATCTCAATAAGGTTAATGACCATACTACACAAAAGTTTGTCTGTCGACTTTGGTACAATTAATCATAATCATCATCATCATCAATGTTTAATGGCCACTTTCCACGCTTGCATGAATCAACTGCAATTACTTGATGACAGCTGTTGGGTAGAACCAGAAGAGTTGTCCCCCCCTCCCCCCCCCTTGGGATCAGTAATGTCCATGGACTGGTAACTTTTTAGGACTTTGAGTGTTGTTTACTGCAGTTGAATACTTGGTGCAGTCTTACAAATGAGCAAAGATGAGAAGGAATCAAACAACAAGTTCAGAGAAAACTCCTGTCTGTTAACTGTCTGCATATTCTCAAAATCCAAACTCCTGTGAGATTATCAAAAAGATATTCACAACTACCGTCCCATTGTCAGCATTTACATGTTACTATGACCAACTTCACATACAAATACCAAGAGAAAAGAGGAGCAACACAGTACAGTAGTGATAAGACATACGGGCTGAGTGTGACGCACAAGCTCCTGTAGTAAGAGATGATACTTGAGTATGCGTTGTAATGGCACCACCAGGTATTCCCGCAGTTGATGTCTCCCATCGCTTACTTCTCTTTGACATTCCTAAGAAAAGAGACAAAACAAAAGGATGTAAAAAATAAAAATAAAATTAACAAATATACTTCTATTTAAAAGGTAACTTCATTGTACAGGTTATTTGGTGAACCAGTCAGTTGCAGTCAGTGGGTGGGGAAGAGTTGGGAAACTTGACAGTGAACGAAGTAAAGCTCATGAGCGAACAGTTCTGGAATGTACTGATGAATTTTCCGACAGAAACTAAATGAGGGAAATAATAAAGCCATTTTTCAGTGGTTGTATTTAAAATGTAAAGTTCTTGTGGAACAAAAAACTGTATTCGGTCTAAGTGATTCTCTGACACATCAATATACAGTGGCAGCAGAATATGAATGGAGTGATCCAAACGGTTAGGCCACCCACGCACCTGGCACGTGGGGATGTGTTGGAGCATAATACAATCTCAGAATGTCCTGAAAATTTTGAAAATTTATTCCCAGAAATAATGTGCCTGATTTCCAAACATGGAATTTGTTCCCAAACCCAGAATTGAGAATTTTTCCGGAAAAATTCCGAGCAAATTTCACTTCTGGCTGTTGGAGAGTTCCAGCAAACGGACATATTACTGTCATGACTTCATCATTTCAATAGTAGGTCATAGGCAGCTACCAAACAGGGAGGTACTACCGCCTGGGAAGATATTGGAGCATAATGTGTTGTCTAATGGTAGACCCTGCTGCCATATGGCATCACGAAAATTGTGACCAAGTCCCAGGTTGCTGATCTGACTTTCTGCCTCATTTACACACAATTGCAGGGTCTCAATTGTTTCTATTACCATTGACAACACAACATACATATATCGTTTCTCACTGCTGATTTTTTTATGGTTCTTTATTATTATTATTAGTAGTAGTACAGTATTGTTATCATTAATATTTTATTATTTTTATTTTTGTATTTTTTATTATAAATTTTATTTATCTGAATTATTATTATTATTATTATTTCATTTTCGCCCCCCAGGCCCCGATGTGGGTCAGTGACTTGTGCCCGGGTAGGTTAATCCCTGTAAAAAAAAGAAAAAGAAAAAAAGAAAATGAAACAAAGATTATTTCTTAAATACAGGTAATAGTTTGTATGGAGTATTCCAACTAGTGATTTAGGAGACAATCTGTTCCTTAGTTTTATTTTAAGATTATCATATTTTTTTTATCATTATCACCATTTATCGGCTTACTAGCCATTTGGGCGGTTGGTCTATCCAGTGTTAGTATTGGAGAACAGGAAAACTGTGATATCATGCAAGGTCACACTGATAACATCCTTATCACGTGTGTCCGGGCCGAAGGTTGAACCCTGGACCTGTTGGTGAGAGATGTGTGTTACCGCTGTACCACCAGCAGCTGAAAAATTTATTTCAGGGTACAGTAATGTATCATTGCCTCTTGTGTTCTTCTAAAACACTTCAATTGAGAGTAAAAATTTTATTCAGTACAGAAATTAAACCAAATTGAGATAAAATATCCCCATCTCCACCACTGACGCCTCAAATTCTCCAAATCTGGGGAAAATTTCCCATGTTTGGCAACACTGTTAGCAAGTGAGTTGTGACTGCCAGTGTAAAAACTGCCTAGTGCACATTCATTGATATGTTTTTTTCATGCCCTTTTCACAGGTTATAACAAAAATATCTGTTCGTCTCTCTGCTGATGTCTCTTTTTTCTCAACCAGCTCTAGATTTCCAACTGTAACATAATTTACCCAATCAGGGATGGCATCCCCCCACCCCCCTCCCCAAAAGCTATGCCACTGGGTACAACCATTCTACTCCATTTAGGTGAGCATGAAATACAAGAATGAAAGTCAAATTAAAACACTTGAAAGATTCAGATACGTACTCTTTTTTTGCCAGTTAAATACTGTCATTAAATTTTGAAGACTTTTCCGTAAATTGTGTCCTAAATACAGTCAGTCCCAGACTTATGACGGGGTAAGGGACCGAAGACCAGCTCGTAAGTCGAATTGGTCTAAAGTCAAAAATGCAAAAATAATACAAAGAAAATCTAAAATGGGTGTCACTTTTTCTTCTCAGCACCACAAAACTCTCACTTTTATTCTTGCCAGACATTTTAAAGGAAATTACAAAAAAATTTTTTTGTCAGTACACAGTGCAATCACTAACGTCGGGACTTGAAAATACATAATTTGAAAAAAATTTGATACGACTGCGGCGGTCGTATGTCCGGGTGGTCGTCGAGGAGTACCTGTATGTGGTCCCTCACCATCTAGCTTTAAGTCTATCCGACAACCTCAACTTACCTGAATTACGTTTTTAACCGTTTCATTGTTATTCATAACGTCTTCTAGTTCTTGTTGAGCAGTTGTAAGGTTAGCACAATAATCTCCATATAAAAGAAGATTCTCTTGGTTGTCCAGGAACACTTTGGAGACTGTTCTGTTGTGGGAGTTATTCTGTGCTTCTTTGAGACCTCCATGTAGTGTGCTGTGGATTTTGGCCAACTCCTGGAGTGGTAGAGATATGTTAGGTTCTTTATTCATGACTGATTTATCTTGATGTATCTCCCAGAAGTCAGGCTTAAGGTCCATGGGTCATAACCACTATAATATATACTGTATCAGGAGAATACTTTACTGTGTAAACCATTTTGGCACAAATTAAGATCAATTTAATGGCTGTGACTTTTCAATGAAAAATTACGGTACAATAAAAATTTGATGAAATGCAGTTCCTCGGATGATAAACAACACAACTTCATTCACCACTCAGAACCACTTAGTCTGTAGACATGACTTAAATGTGTATGGGTATTTAGGTTTTTTTTTCATAAGCAATGAAAAAAAAATCAACTTAAATCTGATGGAGAAAGAAAGAACAAGAACCAAATGTCATCCACCTGCCATCATTCATTCTTACTTCACTTACAAACTATATTTCATAAACTCGGGAACAAAATTATTACCGGGATTTTGCAGAATACTTTTTGTAGTTGTTCTTCACTTATCAATTTTTTTAATGGTTTGTGGAATTTATTACAAAGCATGTGTAACGCGTCAACGTAATTGTTCTCAGTTTCTACCAGCTCCTGAAGACAGAGATCTCGCTTTTCTTTGGGTATATCCTGCAAAAAATATAAAAATTTTAGTAAATGACCATAATTATTAAAGATTATAAACGGAAACTTCTATAATACAAATTATTATTTTATTTCATTTTACCAGATCTAACAAACAAAAGCATTTATAACATTGGAAAACATACACACAATATTTTACCTTTATTCATTACCATTCATCCATTCTTACTTGTCCCCAAGTCTCTTCTCCTTTGTAAAACCAGATTCCTCTCCTTTCACTCATCACACGCACACACACATACACACATGCCTTTGTTTATTTCTAGTCACTGAATACAAAAACACAAATGTTTATTTACTGTACTACAGTATACTGATTATACAACAGCAAGTGATAAATATTTATTTACAATATGACAAATTTTCACAAAAGAATATTTGCTCTTGATCGTGAATGGTCTGAATTAGCAAGCAACTACCATACACAGCCACAGTAGAAAAAAACAAAAAAATTTATGCATGGCAATAAAGCTTTTCCGGCAGAATGAGTTATATGTAAGAATAATGAACTGCCTGTGAAAAAGAATATTTACTTTAATTGGATAAAGGCAGAAAACTGATAGAAGATCAGGGTATGAGAGGATCAGGGTATAGGAGGTGGGCAGGGTATGGGAGGAGGATCAGGGCAGGGTACAGGAGGTGGATCAGGGCAGGGTACAGGAGGTGGATCAGGGCAGGGTACAGGAGGTGGATCAGGGCAGGGTACAGGAGGTGGATCACGGCAGGGTACAGGAGGTGGATCATGGCAGGGTATGGAAGGTGGAACAGAAAGGAGGACATGTAAAGCAATTAAAAAAAAAAAAAAAGTAAATAAAATATGAAGGAAAAAACACAAAGATCAAATAAATATCTTGTGTTATGATTAAACTGTAACTCCTTCAGAGAACATGACACATATGTACTCTGCTGTACATAAGAATGGTGTCGCTCTAATGTACTGTACGTAAAATGTTCTTATGTACAGATGCCATTTTTGCATAACCTTTGTTAATAAAAATGTTGGCTGAGAATGATGGCACTCTAATTAGTGCACCATTAGACAATTAAGCACAACAGAAAACTCAATGATTTTTTATTTGTATGAGAAATGCCAATTATTTCTGATTACATGAAATTAATTTGCAGCATTTAATCGTGTCACCAATGAGTACTAAGCACTTACCACATACTGAGGCATTCAAGGCGGTAACATGCTAAGTGTTTCACAGCAAGGTATTGGCAAAAGGGTTGAAGAATATGATGAGAGCAAAATAATGGCATAGAACAGTAGGCACTCATAGCAGCATATTACATGAGGCAGGCAACACGAGTACGTAATACCTCTTTGAAGTTGGACGGTTCGTCATATATATGCATGCTTTCGTCGTCTTCCTCCAACAACTAAAAGGACATGCAGTTAGGTAATGTGAGAGTCAGTCACCTGCTTACATCAATAGAACCAACCATACTCAGGGCTTGAAGCTAAAACTCACTACCACAACATTTTATTTGACCACAATTCTAAGAAGCACTTTTTCCCCACCTTAATGCAGGTTTTTATGGCAACCGCATAAATTCTTGCAAAACAACATCAGCACTATCCTCACTGGTTGATGTGCGAGGGGTCCCACAGTCTTCTGGGAGACTCTGCACATCAACAAGTGAGGACAACATTGCTTATATAATGCAAGCATTTTTACAACCAACATGATAATATGCAAGGCAGTGTATACATATATATATATATATATACTTTTTTTTAAGACACCCTGTTTACAAGTTATAGTAATTAAGACAGTTTGTCAAGACACAGTTGCTAATGATGGACTCGTGACATTTAAACAACAGTGGTCCCTCGGTTAACGAGATTTCGGTTAACGAGTTACCTCCCATAAGATTCTTAAATTCGGTTAACGAGCAACCCCTCGGTTAACGAGTTTCTTACGAGCCGACCTCAACAAGTTTTGGCTTGCACTGGGCGGTCAACCAGCTGTAGCATTAGTCCGCCAATTCATTAATCGGTTCTAGGGCTTAAATTCCTTACTATTTTAGTATATATCAAGAAGTTTATACTATTCAATAATTTTAAAAGTTTAATATTCAATTTTTTAGTCATTTTAACAATTATTGAACATAATTGAAGGTAAAGTGACTAGTTTAATGCGCGGCATCCAGCCTCTTAACACAGCAAACAGGCGTTAGTCTCTCTCTGTTTTCACTGGAGGTAACATCTTGCTTGAGACTCTCTTCAACTAAACGCTTTTTTTCTGTGTTTCCAAGCAAATTATTGGTCATTTTGAAATTTATTTTACATATTGACAATATATAGCGCAGTGCAGTGTTATTTTAAAGAAAATATTCTTTATTTACAACATGTTTAACTTTGAAAAGCACGTGTTGACACTGTTTGAATCCAGCATGGGGCCTAAGAGATCAAGAAAAGCTATTTCAATCCAAACCAAGCAGGAAATCATAAAAAAAAAACATGAACAAGGCATTAGAACAAATGCGCTATGCAAAGAATATGGCATGTCGACATCAACTGTGTCGACAATTCTTGCACAGAAAGACAAATTTAAAGAAGTGAAAGTGAGAGACAAATCTACAAGAATGTTTAAAAGTAAATCCCAAATTGCAGAAACTGAGAGGTTACTTATCATCTGGATTAGGGAAAAACAGATGAAAGGTGATTCAGTTTCTACTGAATTCATTTGTGAAAGAGCCAGGGAGATTTACGAACATTTAAAGACAGATCAACCTGGTTTCTTCAGGCACAGAATTTGAAGATTTTCGGGCCAGCAAAGGCTGGTTCGAAAAATTTAAGAAAAGAAGTGACATTTTCAGTGTTGTTAGGCATGGTGAAGCTGCTAGTGCTGATAAGGAAGGGGCAGCAAAGTTTTTAGATGAATTTAAAAAACTGATGGAAGAAGAAAATTATCTTCCACAGCAAGTGTTCAATGTGGACGAAACTGGGCTGTTGTGGAAAAAGATGCCCAAAAGAACATTCATCACCAAAGATGAAGCCTCTTTACCTGGGCATAAACCCATGAAAGACCGTCTCACTCTATTGCTTGGTGCCAATGCTTCAGGGGATTTCTGACTGAAGCCTAAGCTTGTCTACCACTCTGAAAACCCCAGGGTGTTCAAGCAACAGAAAGTGGTAAGAACAAAGCTTGGAGTTTATTGGAAGTCCAACCGTAAGGCATGGGTGACAAGACAGCTCTTTAATGAATGGGCTGTTGATGTGTTTGGTCCTTCTGTCAAGAGCTACCTAACCACCAATAAACTCCCTTTAAAGGCTCTTCTCCTCATGGATAATGCTCCTGGTCATGACCCTGACCTTGCCAGAAATTTGGAGTATCAATATGACTTTGTGAAAGTGTTGTTTTTGCCTCCCAACACTACATCAATCATACAGCCAATGGACCAGAATGTAATCAGCAACTTCAAGAAGTTGTACATGAAGAAAATGTTTAGGAGGTGTCATCAGGCAACTTCCAATGATCCTCAACTAACACTGAAACATTTCTGGAAGACACAATTCAACATCCTGGAGGCTGTAAAATTGATTGTGTCCTCATGGCAAGAAGTCTCCACTAGATCCCTCAATTCTTCATGGAAAGCCTTGTGGCCATCAGTAGTCTGTGATTTTGAGGGATTTGAGGAAGAAACAGAGTTGGACCAGGAGATTGTGTCCATTGGTCAGTCATTGGACCTTGAAGTGGAGGAGGAGGATGTGGAAAAGCTTGTGATGTCTCATGAGGAGGAACTTACTCCTGATGACTTGAAGCAACTGGATGAAATGTTACAGGTAGAGGCTGACAGTGGTGAGGAGGAAATTGAAAGTGATGACCATATGTCAGCTAAACAGTTGAAAGATGTGATTTACTACTGGGAGAAGTTCAGGGAGCTGGCTTCAAAGCACCCAGAAGTGGAAGAAACTGAACTAACTTTGTGTCATGTTGAGGACTCAGTGGTCTCCTTCTTTAAACATAAGTTAATGGTGAGGAGGACAGGTGCCCCACAGACCACAATTGACACTTTCTTCAGTAAAAGGCAGAGGGAACAAGATGCTATCCCTCAGCCTTCCACTTCAAGAAGGAGAGAGGATGTTCATGGTGGAGAATCTGTCAGTCCAGAGGTTCCTGACATTTTCATGGAAGGTGACTCGCCTTCCAAGAAGCAGTAAAATGCTTCTCCTCCACCTCCACTTCCTTCTCTTCTCCCTCCTCCTCCACCTCCCACTTCAAATGCACATCATCATCACCATCATCCAGGAGCCTGCTACATACACACCTCAAAGTAAGTGAACTTTTCTACCATTTTTGTTGAATTTAGGCAATTTTCGGTGGGCTGGAACCAATTACCCAAAAACCCATTGAAACAATGGTTTCGGTTAACGAGATTTTCGGTTAACGAGCAACCTGCTGGAACGGATTGTGCTCGTTAACCGAGGGACCACTGTATTCATCATGAAACAAAACACCAGGACAACAAGAGATTATTTCCAGCCCACAGCACAGTTCTCCTTAACTCACCTGCAACAATAGAGTCTACTAAGCTTCAAGCCCTGAAGTCCGGTGACTCATGTTTAGTATACAGTAATGAACATCAGTCACGTACTTGAGACGGAGATGAGACCATTTGCAATTTTAGCCTCTATGTATCACCTGAAGATTAGCCTGAGGTTTAAGCACCCTAAAATTAAAAAACGGGACCAATCTTCAGGTGCTTCATCAAGGCTAAATTTACAGACGGTCTCATCCTCGATCTCGACTACACCATTGGTACACTTATTAGTTATAATGTATATTCCATTTCTTCCAGGGATCACACAAGTGAGAAACACTGTTCTGTAAGAGGCTCCCCATTCTGGTTCATGTCCTTGTGCATCTTAGAGAAACAATCAAAATATTGTTATCTTTTAAACTTATTCAAGACAACATTCAACAGCACATACCATTACTCTCATGCACCTGTATATCATGCACATTGAGGCAAAATTACTTAAAATGCATTAAACTGGTTCTATTCTTCCATCAATAGCTGACTTAGGATAATGTGATGGAAATTAAATAAAGATTAATGAGATAATGGATAAAAATAAGAAACTGTTGCTTGTGGTGCCATTCCCATGAACTGGTTTTAGGGTTTGTGTATTGTTCCTCCAAACCCTTCAAGGAATGACAGCAACACATATACGTTCTTCCAAAAGCACACATCACTTCTACCTCCAGTGTGTCAAAAAGGAAAATATTTTGGATCATAGTAAAGAAGATTAGCCCCCAGTATATTTTAACAGATGATTAACACCCAATTGTTAACTAATTCAATCTAACCTATCCTAACTCACCTAAGGGTTATTACAGTGTTTAATCATCAGGTAAAACAATAGGCTAACCTTCAGGTGTTCCCCAGTTTCTTTTTTCTCAGGGTGGTCCCTAACACTGCTCCCTTAACTTAAGTCACCTTGAAACTGTACATTGGTTTTATTTGGGGGAGGAAAAGTTTGTATCTGCTATGCAATCACAAACAGTATGGGATGTTTACTTCTCTACTACAGACCTCTCTATCTTATTCAAGAATTCGTATAATAATCAAGAAATACCAGTAGACACCACACCATCCAGTCACTCAAGTACAATGCTGTTCCTTGGATTTTTGTCCCCCTCACTTCTATCCATCACCCCATCCCTCAATCTCCTTCTTCACCTGCCCCTCTCCTTCCTACTATCCATTTCTCAAGTAGACACCTTTTTTAACCAGTTCTGAATATCAATCCTCTTAAATCTACCAGTAGACTATCCATCAGTTTCCACTACATGACCTCACCCTACCCAGCAATCTCCTATCTATGTACCTCTCTCTGAACAATGCCACACTCTCCTCCACTCTACCATTCTCCTCCTCACTCTATCTCTCAACAACACTATATACTCCTCTCATCTGCACACTCCTCAACCTAATCTTGTACAACACCAAATGGAACCCCTAACTAACACCCCTGTTGTTCACACACTCCCTTTCACTTCATCCCCAGTCTGCTTCTTCCCTTTACATCTCATTTGCACCTTTTCATCCACTGTTTTTATCTTATCCTTCCAAAAATGCCTACAATAACTATGAAATCCATCCTTTGTTCTTCTCTTCGGCCATCTTTTCTCAATTCTATAGCTACTTCTCCACCCTGTTAAGTCTTCTCTGCAATGATACAGTACAGGGTAGCTGGAGTCAACACAAGGACTCCTATCATTCACTGTCCTTCATTCTCACTTCTGTCGTCTGAGTGTTCTTCAATCGGAAGCTTTAATTTTCCCCTTAATTCCAACTTCTGGGTTAAATTTTCAGCTTCTCATTATAATAAATTAAATCAATTTACTTTCTCCTGACTTCACTTCTAAATGCCTAGACAGATTGTTAATATTTTCTCTCCATTTTCCTGCTTTACCTTTATTTCAAAGGTGGAAAATGCAAGTGAATAATGGCACTCTCAGCCTTATCCATGAATTCTACCAAATGGTGAATAAGTTATAATTATGAATGATATAGAATACACACACATCATTCTACTTCCTCCACTTGAACATCCTCTGAGACTCAAGATCTTAAAACTGTAGTATTTCTTAACCTTTTCCTAGAACTTACAGCATCTAAATTAATGTTATTTTTTAATCTTTTCCCTAAGGCCATCAATCTATCGTTGTACCTTTACATTTTCCTGGATTGTGTCACTTAACTTCTTCCCATGCCTCACACTGCACTCTCTTTGACCTACCTGGCGTGGGTGCGTGTGGCATAGTTTGAGATCTGCGTATATTTTCTCATCTTTAAAAGCGAAGTCGTTTTCCTCTTCAAATGTCCTTATGTTGCTGTTCATGAGGTCACCTGCTGGTCCACTGCACATCAGAACAAAATATGAATATTTGCAAACACTACATTCATCTATAGCAAAACAGGCATTTCTTGTCATGTGCTAGAAGCAGACCGAGCTTTCAGTACCCGGTAACCCAAATTGAACAATAAACTTGTTTTCTTTAGTTCCTGAACAAAGCAAATATTTTGTTCTCAGTTCACAAACTATAGACATTTTTTGTGAGTTCATGAAGAATCAAAATTATTTTTTCTTCTAAATTAGCTCTTATCTTACTTCTTGCACATGTCATTGCACACCAATCAAAAATGACTGCACAGTACATGCAAATATTAAGCAAGCCAACCCATGTCTGCCGTACAAAATAAATACTACTGCTTTCAATCTCTTCCTTCCTTTATCAACTCTATATTATTTAAACACATCATCATAAACTGAGTGTAGGTCTGTAATAACATTACATATAATACAGTAGTACCTTTCTTTGGGTATCAGAATTTTAATTAAATTTTTTAGGTGTGTTTTATGTGTCTTCAGTTCCCATAGTCCAGCATCTTTGACAATCCACCAAAACAAAAATGAAAAAGTTGATGGCCAGGGTGTTGAAAGAATAATTTAAGACCAATGATTCTAGGAAAAGCAGGTCAAGGTTACCTATCTGGAAATTGGGCTTGTACTGTTTGGTTTAATAAAGCAGCAGGATGAACAACAGAGTTATTTATGGGAATGTGTTGGCTCTGTGTCGTGTTAGAGGTTGTGGCTGTGCTCAAACTGAACCAGTGGGAGGGATCAGAGAACTGTCCGGATCTTAGTGGGTAACCTGCATCATTAGTCGGTGAGAAGGTTAACCTAACTTTCTAATACGGTAAATTGCCTGATGTACTGTACTGTAGGTTATAAATTTCTGGTTAAATTTTCTGCAATAAGCAGACCAAGATACTTAAGATGACTGAGTAGAGATAGTTGAAGGTGTAGGGGACAGGAAACAAGCAAGTGTCAATGACATGGCCACTAAACAAATAGGGATGAAATGGATGTCTTCCATATTTATCATTTCTACCATTTATCAGGTTACTTAGCCATTCAGGTAATTGGTCTGTTCTTTCACTTCATGGTCCAGTGTAAGCACAGGAGGAAACTTAAGTACCTGGAGAAAACCTGTCGTGTTTGGTCGTGTTGTGTCACATTGGATAACACCCTTTTCATATTTGGCCTGGGCCGGGGATCAAACTCAGGACACAATAATGAGAGGCATGCATAGTATCACTGTACAACCATGTACAGTACTGTACTGTATAATAAACAAGATGTCTCAACTTTTCAGCCTAGTTTGAAAGCAATCCATTCTCATATACAGTATTTGAACTATAATTGTTACCAGGTAAACAAAGCCTAAATGACTAGCCCTTATATCATGCCAATGAGCATGGGAAGGAAAAACATGTGTACAGTATAGGCAGAATTTAATGTTAATAAATGAAATGCTTAAGACGTATGAAGTTCATTTACATACAACATCTCACTATGAGTGTGGTAAGTGGTTCCCTTGATGCAGATGATGACAGAACAGTACTAATCTGAAGTGAAGTGTAGGAGAAGCAAATTATCAAAAAGATACAATATAGTAGACATTTAATTTCTTGCTCCAGCTCGTGTGCTGGACAGGCATTTTCCCTACTACTGTTCACAGCTTCTAAAGTAGTTTATTGTGGATCATATATCTACAAGAGGCATTTAACCAATTTTAGAGACACATATGGTAAAGAACATACAGTATTTGCTACCCTATACTCAATTTATGACATTGTATCACAGAACTATATAGTATATACAATATATATAGTATACAGTACTATATGCCATCAAGGAGGAAGGACGGAGATTTAGGTGTTCGTCCTCAATCAATACAGAACTCTTCTTTTTGCACAATACAACTACCCATGAAGAACAACACATCATCTTCCTTTACGTCTACAGTACAGAGATTCAAAAGTGAGCAATTAGGTTCATAAAACTATGTACCGTAAAGCAACGCTACAATATTATTAAAACAACACCATTACAACACATACACGACTTTGTACCCAAACTGTAGATAAGATTAAGTAAGAAGGGAAGGAGACTCAAGCATGGGAGGGGGGAGGGAACAGCATACAGTCTTATAATAATATTTAAATTTGGATAAGGAAATAAACTAGCATTACGTATACACACTGGACATTATACTCCGCACATAAAAGACAAACTATGAAAACATTAAACACAACACAAACAATCCAAAATGATGAAGAACCATGTGACAACCTGCAGTTTGTAAGACATGCAGTCTCCAGAAACACACTACACTACTGTACTGTGGTAGGCAAGGGACATTAAGCAATCACATACAAAACCCATCACACAATAAACTAATACCTCCTTAGGTTTGAGTGTCACATAACAGAGGGATTCATAAACCGCCTCTTCTGAGGTGGGTCGTCTTCGTGGTAGAAGACCCAAAGGTGTGTGCTCGGACACAAAGTGTAGACCATCGTTCCCATTCGTAGCCAAAGAAGGCAGGCTGGGGGTCTCCACATTGTGGCTGGTTAATGAGGAGTTGCATCAGGAAAATCTAAAACATTGTAAACCACTGGCTGGTAAAGCCATGCAATTAATGGATAGGTGTAGAATCTCCATATAAATATTAAATGTCACTAAATACTACTAAGTGTATGAACTGGGGATTTCACATATTTCCTGTTAAAAAATCTGTGCTCCAATCATACACACCTGCAGTGGATAAAAACACTGACAGTGGCACTCTAGTGTCATACAGATGGAAGATAATTATCTACAATGCAAGGACAGCAACTCCATGTGTTTTACTTCCATTCATCCCAAGGGAGGCAAATGTCAACAGGGTGAAGAAGGAAAGAGGTGAGTAAACCAAGACAAGGAATTATAGACATTCTTTCAAACATGTACAACACTGTACAGCACTGTAAGTTTTAGTAATAATATTTTTTACATTATTACATGAAAAACAACAATAACTAATTGAAAATATAGGGCTTTAGCACAAAAATTGCCCCTGTGCAACTAAATTTGTAAACTAATTCCACAGGCTAATGTTTAAGTAAAGGCCATCATATGTTATTAAAAACTACTTTGTTAAATGATTCCACAACTTGGTCAAGTATCCAGCTCAGTAAATGTTAAAGTGATTAATATTCTTCCAACTGTGCCTGGGCCAAGACTCTCAAGGGTTTGTATGATGCCATGTTTTTAGAACTGGCTGTTTGAGAACATATCTACCAGCTGGTTTACAACACACTGGCAGTAGATAAGAGAACTGTGAAACTGTAGTGATCATCTACCATCAGTTAGTATCTGATCCTCAGCTGTCACTGACAAATTATTGCACAAATCTGAGACTTAACCAAATTTGGATTTCATGGGATGTAAGTACAGTACAATCATCCACTTCAAACTAACCAGATACAATAAAAATTAAAAAGCCAACCAATATTTACAAAGCGGAAGATTGCCTATGAGCAGTCAATGGTATGTGATCACACTAAACTGTACAGTACAGTACAGTATATATAAATACTGTAGTCCTTACAAGTGAACTGAGTAAATAACTCAATACGTACAGATTATTAAGATTTTGTCTCGGATGAACTTAAGTACTTTAGCTCTAAGAGTTTCCGTACTCCCATTACTATGAAACAAGACTGGTTCATCAAGATGTAAGTTCTTCACTACTACTACCACCCTCTGATCAACTTTAGCAGAACTATCTGTCATTTATCAGGATATCTCTCTTACCATGGCTCTATAGGTCACACATTACCTTAACTTCTCCCTCTCCAGAGAAATGATAACCCACCTATAAACATAATCAGTCTCCCTGACAAAGGTATTTACAAACATACTTCTATACTCACTTGACCATGTCTGTTGAGAGGGTTTCATAGATCTTATTGTCATACTTATCTTCCCCTCGGTCCTCAGGAAAGCCCCTGAAACAATTACAATTCATAAATCTTTATGTTCAAAGGAAAAATTTAAGTACCGTAATGTATTACTTTATGCAGAATTACAGGTATAGACAGACCATAAATTACTTTTACCCCTTCAGTGTTGAACAATATGACAAACTGGTGTAAAAATTCCGAACAAAACTCTTGCATCTGGCTTCACATTGGTAATCCTGCTTTCTTTATATGGGAATATGCTGGGCTACCAGTGACACTATTCCTGTCACTTTTCATTGTGCAATTTATTTTTCTGTGCTGTGTAATCCTATGTAAAAGTAATTTATTGTCTGACTGTACACATCCCTCATATAATGAAGCTTCACATAGCACAGTTTCATTATTCTGTAACAAAATTGATAATTTAGGAAATGTATTCATATAAAAATATTCTCAGTGCCCTGCTTTCAGATGCATAAATACAGAGTTATGTTTGGTAGGGCTGTGACTGTACTTCACAACTTTATTCTGCTTTGAACTACAGTACAGTACTGTAGTTATCGCATGAAAAAAGGCACCTGGAAATACCCAAAACCCAATTCCTGGTTAGTTAGAATGTACCGATAGCTCCAGTACATCAAGGGAAGGACACAAGGCAACAATAAATAATCAAATGAAGAAAATTAAAGCATGCATGACATCTCTCAGGAACAAACCCTAAGTGACATAGAGTAATACCCTAAACAAAGACAACAAGTGTACAGTATAGGAAGAGAATCACTCATACTCACTTAACTTGCCAATACTGTGCTTGTTGTGATTTGCTGAGTTTGGATAATGTTGCAATAACCTGAAAGCAAAAATAAACAATAACACAATGAATAAAAGAATAAGTCCTTGATCACTACAGTTATCACAGTCTGGAAATAACTATGGACCAATATGCCGTCCCACAGCTCAACACATTCTTGGTCACTCTTGCTACAAAGGAGAACCAAAGCTTAGAGGAATATGTCATTTACAAATACAATGTCTCATGTAATTATTGCATCAGTTTCAACATGAAATAAGTAAATACAACACAACATACCCTTCCAAAATCCAAAAATTCAAAAAGCATTTCCGGTTCAAAGAGGTCATCTTTGTCAAGGTCAAACATCTTTTCACACGTTTGTAGGAAGATGCCGATGTTCTTCATACACAAAAACTGCAAATCAAAACAAATTAATTGTATTACTGTACTTCTAAAAAAAAAAAAATAATTTCAGCTGGACACATTTATAATTAGCTACTGCACACAGTACTGTACTGTACTGTGATAACACCTCTGAGACCTTGTATGGTGACTGTAGGGTAAAGGTTAAATTAGTCTTAAAAGTTCTGTGAAATATCTGATATATTACTGTATTAGTACTGTTTTGTACGGTTTTTAGTTGGGCAAAAGTTGCTTATTACACTGTACAGTGCTGTATGCTCTGGCAAAAGAAATCTGAGAGATAAATGGCAACTCTCTTCTGACCCTTTACCCACTTGTTGAGGTCAATGTAAGACTAGCCTCACCACTAAAATACAGTAGCAAGATTTTATGTTCTTTTATGGCTGGTTGTAATACACTGGAGAACATGCAAGTGTATGGAGGCAGTGGCCTACTGTGAGTGCCTCCGTGACTGAAGTAGAAATATGAAAATCATTACTGTATTCTCAAATTTCCAACTGTGGCTTTATAAAACACTTACATACTGTACTGTTCTAGCAGGTGATATAGAAACATAATCCCCCAAACCTGGTTGTTTGGCAGTGACCTTGTTCTTCACAGTTACCTGTCTTCATATAAAATAAAATCTGTATAAATAAAGTTAAGCTAATTCTTCAACTTAATGTCAAGTTCCATTAATTGTGTTGGATTTACTGTGTGTAATGTGATGGCAAAACATGATGAAAAAAATTAAGGTGACACTTCTTGCGAGGATCACATAAGCCAATTAAACCTAACCCATAAATAATTTAACAATACCAGAGTAGTTTTCATGCATGTAGTTTTGCTTATGAACGATCTACACATTCACTTGTGTCATAACTTTCATGTTGTCTCAATGGATTTATATCTTATGCAGGAAGTGGATGTTATGTAGATTAAGAACTTCTTATACTAAATAGGGGAGGTTAATTAGTTGAGGTTAGATTAATATTACTGATGTGTGTTTAATCATCAGATGAATTAAGGGGGGTTCCTAATCTTCATATCCCATTAAGTAAACTAAAAATATCTCTTAAAACTCCACAAGCTAATGGTTGGTAAGAGCAGAGAAGGCAAGGCAGTACTGTATATGGCTAAATAACTACACTGTGCAGCAAGTAGGCCATACCCTGTGTGCCTTCAACATTAATACACTGTACAGGGTATGAGCCTTCAGGAAAACAACGAACACAAGTCACAGTGACGACCGAAGACAAAACTCAACCAATCCTATCCTAGTTTAAACTACACATTAACCTCAGACCAAGAGGTTAGGTTTAGTTAGTTTGTCTTACCAGCCATCATCATTAAGAGACTTAGCTCATGTCTTCTTCAGGGACCAATTGTTTAATATTTTCCAAAACTAACATGTGTGTGTGTGTGTCCTATTTCCATTCTATAAAAAAAAATAATTCCCAAACATCCCAATAAAATTATTCAGGAAAAAATGAAGCTTCATCCATCTCCTCGACATTTATATCCATTTTTTCCCTGTTCCATCACCAAACTGTACATCGTGTACTGTACACTGAACCAAATTCAGTAATCTACGATCAGAATCACCAGGATCAATCAGAACAAACGCCGGGCACGTTGCAGAAGTAATAACCGCTGCCTAGACCAGACAGATATACAATAGCAAACAGTTGATTTAATAAGTACTGTACTGGCATAACCCCCAAAAGTCTGTTAAAAACTCATTTTCATTAAGGTTCTAGTTAAGGTGACACATGGCTGCCTTAGAGCAGTTTCATCGTACAGTATACAACGAGAAGCCCTCAACACAGTCACAGGAAAAAGTGTGAGTAATTGTATCATGCCCTGGAACCTTGTATCATACTAATGAAGGCTCACAAGAGATCACTAATACTCTCACTACGTAGCTGTTCATCTTTATTTTTCACAGTAGAGTTTCCTTGTCAGTAAACAACGTGTAGATAAATGGTGAGTTGCACCATGTTAACACTGCCTGCATGTTTTGTCCACAACCACCATTAATATAACTCGAACCATAACTCATATACTATAAACTGTCATGCATTCTGACAATAACAATCAGCTAGGACTAAATAACCTCATACACGAGATAGTTATTGATGAGAAAGAATGTATAACAGTACCCGTGCATTCTGCGGCCGCTGGTTAATGCTCCTCAGGTCTATGCTGTCCTCGTCCAGGATGTACAGTAATTTGCATATCATGACACCATCCCTGAGGAACCTACAGAAGTCTATGAGTGTGGCATTAGGTGATGTGAGCACATGATCACGACTTATAAGCCCAATCCTAGCGAGCCAGTCCGGGCACTCCCTCCACTCCACACTCGACATGGTTACTGACGCAGTGTAGCCACACCGAGCAGTTTGTTTACAGATTCTCCCTCACATATTTCATTCACATATATAATGATCAGTACAAATGTGAGTTTCATTATATATCATAAGTACTAATTTTCATGTACTGGTAGAATAAGAATTTAGATATGAACATAAGTATTATCTAAACCTTATTTAATTATTTAATTACGTTCAACCTCATCGATATAGGTCATCCCCTCAGGTTCAGATCACATACCACAAATAGTGGTGAAAATAGGTAATTAATGAAACCTTTCCTGCACTATAATGCAAATCTGGTGACAAAATAACAATGTTGGTGCTAATATCTTCCTGCTGGAATACAAATATGGGTGTATCTAAACCTACAATACTGAATCATTTACACACGGCAGCTGTTCCTTACTTGGTAACACTAACTGGATAATGATTCTAGTGTGCAGTCAGTAAATAATTAATTAACTGATATAGTAGTACGTATTGCACTAATGAATTATAAGTGTCGTCCTACTATGTAGAAACATCTAATCTCACATTGCATTTCCGTTACTGTGTGTGTGTGTGTGTGTACTGGAGAGTGAACATGTGTGTGTGTGTGTGTTTACTGGAGAGTGGACATGTGTGTGTGTGTGTACTGGAGAGTGGACATGTGTGTGTGTGTGTGTTTACTGGAGAGTGGACATGTGTGTGTGTGTGTACTGGAGAGTGGACATGTGTGTGTGTGTGTGTGTACTGGAGAGTGGACATGTGTGTGTGTGTGTGTGTACTGGAGAGTGGACATGTGTGTGTGTGTGTGTGTGTTTACTGGAGAGTGGACATGTGTGTGTGTGTGTGTGTTTACTGGAGAGTGGACATGTGTGTGTGTGTGTGTGTTTACTGGAGAGTGGACATGTGTGTGTGTGTGTGTGTGTGTACTGGAGAGTGGACATGTGTGTGTGTGTGTGTGTTTACTGGAGAGTGGACATGTGTGTGTGTGTGTGTGTGTGTTTACTGGAGAGTGGACATGTGTGTGTGTGTGTGTGTACTGGAGAGTGGACATGTGTGTGTGTGTGTGTGTTTACTGGAGAGTGGACATGTGTGTGTGTTTACTGGAGAGTGGACATGTGTGTGTGTGTGTGTGTGTACTGGAGAGTGGACATGTGTGTGTGTGTGTGTGTTTACTGGAGAGTGGACATGTGTGTGTGTGTGTGTGTTTACTGGAGAGTGGACATGTGTGTGTGTGTGTGTTTACTGGAGAGTGGACATGTGTGTGTGTGTGTGTGTTTACTGGAGAGTGGACATGTGTGTGTGTGTGTGTTTACTGGAGAGTGGACATGTGTGTGTGTGTGTGTGTTTACTGGAGAGTGGACATGTGTGTGTGTGTGTGTGTGTGTCGATTTTGCTTTTGTTGTACGTGGAAGTGGTCAGCTAGCGAGTGTGTGTGTGTGTGTGTTCTTGTGTTTATACGTTCTTTAATGATTTATAATTCAGTATCATCACCTCTAACGTTGTGACATAAAAGTGTCTATCTATCTATTTCCCTCACCTGACTGATCAACAAGTCACTCGTCACAATACATCACAATGGGAGTTGCTTAATAGTGGCCTCTCACTCACTACATAGGAACATATCACGTCCGCCCTTTACTTTCACCTGAATGATTGTTAACAGCGGAGTTGAATCAAATTAATTATTTTTTTTCATTCTGGTGTTTTGATAATTATTGGTTGAGAATATTGTAGTGCAGTACGTAATCTATTAAGTATTAAACTGCCTGGTCCCTCTTGCCGGATATGGAAGAAAGAGGCATTTTATCTAATTTATTCTTTTGAATAATTTAGATAAGATTTGCAACTAGACTTATGATTTCAGTGCTAATGTCATACAAAAATTAATCATTATTGTGGCTGGATATTATTAGTACGTAAGTTGGTGAGACAATTATTATTATTATTATTATTATTATTATCATTATTATTATTATTATTATCATTATTATTATTATTATGATCTCGTTGACACCTGTTTACCATTATTCACGTTTTTGCGATAGTGATGATAAGAATTAATAACAAATATTCTTTAAGTTAAAATCACATTGAGTCACGTTGCTGATGAATGGACTGAAGTAATTATTATTAAGATGTAGTATTTCTTTACACTCAGATATTTCACTGACATAAATAATATCGTCGTAGATTACTTATGTACTTTTGTCAAACAGCAGATGTTATAATGTAATAAATAAAACATAGGACGCCATACATTAGTTATATACTCTCGAGGCTTCACGTTTGACACACTGCACTGCGATAAGGAGTTTGGGATTCTTGTAGTTTCATGAATTAAATATTTCCTTTTATCTAGAGATGTTAACAAGGATCTAAGTTACTCTTAAATGTCGTCAAAATTACACCGAGACTCATGTAAAGTAGATGTATTAAATCTAATTCAAGTTAAAATAAAAACTAACGTGCGGATTTTGGGCATTTACACTGTCGTAGTGACCCTAGCTGTTGACCGAGGGAAATCAACAGAAGCAAGAAACATGTCATTTAACATCCCATTTTCTCTAAAGGTTCCTAAGTTGTGGGAACACTATCTCACTAACTACCGCCAGGAGGCACCAGGCTGACGAGCGGATGACTCCCTTATCAGCAAAAGAACATCTGACAACGTGAATGTGATAAGAGTCTCCACCGCTAGTGACACTACTGTCTAGTGGTAATAATATGTACTCTGAGCTAGTGATGCTATTACATGTACTCAGGGCTAGTAGTACTACCACATGCACTCAAGCGAAGTAATACACAAGAACGAGTTACATTTTTATCAACCAATCACCGCCGATGTTTACTAATCCATACCTGTTGTTTTTACTCGGCAGGGAACCAGTTTACCGCAGGTCCAAAAGTTTCCCAGCAGGACGAGAAGGTGACGCACGATTCTTGGCCTCACGTATCGACTGAGAGGTGGAGCATTATGAGAGGTTTGTTAATCATGTTTTGTTTAATATTATATTCTTATTGTAAGTCTTCTGATTCAGTGTCGTTAGGTATGTTTTAAGAGGTTTTAAGTTAAGTTAGGTAGATTAGGTTAGGTTGGTTAGGTCAATATTTTTTTGTATCATATTCGCCACTTTTAACCGGTTCTGTGCATTTTCGTTTCCATTTATATATTTAATAGATTGTAAATAACGTTTCCACTAAGTTTCGATAAATTCTATCAATCCTGGTGTTATTCTTAAAAGAAAACTACCGAACGGACAACTTGACAAATATCTACAGCGTTTTCAATTCCTTAACGTCAATGACCGGTTCTTTCCTGCTATGTTTGAGTTAATGTGAAAAGATAAAGTGAACTTGAAGGAAATAATGATTTAAAAGTGCACTTATAGGAACACTAGCGTAGCTAGGGGGGGGCGGTCCGCCCCGGGCGGCACTTTTGGGGGGCGGCACTTTTGGGTCTGCTCATCACCCATATCTGCAGCTACTGGAGACGTTAATCCATCCCTCTGTATCGGCGGCAAGTTAATCCTTGTCGTGTCTGACCTAACACCTGACCCACATCATCACGGCCACGTCATGAGCTACACCCTTGCTATGCGCCCCCCCCCCCCCCCGGCCACACACACAACCTGTAACCTGTTGAGGATTAAGGAAACAACTTCAAACAAGTACGCCAGTGAGCTCATGTGGTGTGGGTCAGGTGTTAGGTCAGACACGACGAGGATTAACTTGCCGCCGATACAAAGGGAAGGATTAACGTCTCCAGTAGCTGCAAAACCATGCAGTCTCGGGTCATATCAGTTCATGTACAGCCGACCAATCCACCAGTTACAAGCAATTCACTTCAGTTCTGCACAAGTCTCCATCGTGACAAGACGAGTGAGTCACTGTGCAATATGTATTTTTTGTGGGGGCACGGGGGGGGGGGGGGGTGGAGGGGGGCGGCAAACTCAAGGGCCGCCCCGGGCGGCACACACTCTAGCTACGCCACTGAGAATGATAATTTTGTTCGTCTGCCTAGTCTAGGAAATGACAGGCCTACCAACAAAATGTAATCTAATATGACAAGCTTCAGTTAATCATTTTGGTAGATGTGTATTTTTCTTCATTTTTAAATATAATAAACACTATAAGTATTCGTTTTCTTGTTTTTGGTCGAGAAAATAATGTCTGGTTCACAGTAAACAAATATGGCTAGGCAAGAGTTTCGTGTGCCGTGATTTAGTTCATACAAGTACTGTATTTATGAAACTCAGGTGTTTCGTCGTGCCCTCATCCAGAGTGACCGGATGAGGGCACGACGTGACGCTTGAGTCTTAGAAGTACTTATATGAACTAATTAGTGATTTATTTGATTACTGCAAGTTGTACAACGAGCTTGCCGAGCCCCTTAAAATCCTGTCTTGCAGATGCATGGACGAGTAAAAGATCCCAAGCGACTGGAAAATGGCTTAAATGGGTCATATTCATACGGAAATCGTCACTCCACAAAAGATTTTAGTTCAGTGAGTCTGACCAGCATAGTTTGTAAAGTACTAGAGGCCACTGTAAGAGATGCCATGATGGAACATCTACTAAACAACCTGCTAAAGGACTGCCAACACGGTTTTATGCCGAGTCGCTCCTGCTTGACGCAATTACTTAAGGTGCTGGATGTGTGGACTCAGATCCTGGAGCGTGGTGGCATTATCGACAATATATATCTGGACTTTGTCAAGGCTGTCGACAGCATCCCCATAAAAGGTTGAAAATTAAATTGGAAGGGTACGGTATTCTGGGAAGTGTCCTCGCGTGGATCGGAGACTTTCTCCGTGACTACAAGCAGTGTGTGGTGATTAATGGCGTGAAATCGTCATGTGAAGGCTGTGTATACCCGTGACACGCGGGGTACCACAGGGCTATGTACTCGGCCTGTTGATATTTGTTTATTTCATAAATGGCAAGCCAGAAGCGATACACTCTTCCATACAAATGTTCGCGTCAGTTGTCTAATGCATCACCTGACAGTCTGAGATATGTTAATCTAACCTAACCAAAACTAAGCCAACCTAACCCAAACCTATCCACAATAACCTATCCTAACCTATGAACAGTTACTTGAAAATATGTCATAATCCATCTTTTAACATCAGAGCTGACAAGAGAGTCTGTGTCTCCGTTTTTATCATCTATAAGAGGTGAGTTTTTGTTCCTGACCCCCGCCCTTAATATACATGTACGTCTTCACATCTTTAACTTCTGAATGAACTAACTTAGTACATTGAAGGGACCATACTTGTTAATTCAAAACTCCTTCCTCGTGTTCTAATATTACATGGTTATTGTATTCATTATATTTCATACTTTTATTAATTTTTTTGTAATTACGTGTATCTTATTTTATTCTATAGATTTATTACCTGTGTTCTTTTCTTGAATTAATTACACCGTTATGGTAATGTTTACATCCTGGAGGTGACCATCTTGTCTGGCAACGATGATTGTCATAACACAGGCCTGCCAACCACACCGCCCACCTCCCTCAATACAATAATCACCTATTTGACACACATCAATCACTATAAGTTACAGGTCTAGGTATATTGGTACGGTAACTTTCCCTTATGATGGCGTAATAATGACCACTTACCTTACTATGGTCAAGGAATAGAAATATTTATGATACTACTTGATGAATGTAGTGTATAGTACCAGCATATCGGGTGGGGGTTGTTTTCCGAGTATCGTTTAGGTATTTGTTGTTTAGGTTATAAAAATTGATGGCAAGCAGCAGGAGGATGTTGTCAATGTGAGTTTGTTCTATTTCTCAGTTGATATTCAGTGGGGTTCGTATGATCGGGGTGTGGCAGTACTGGGAAGCCATTAGTAGTCATTGCTCCCCTGTCTCATGGCCGACCATTACCACGTGTGTTGTGTGATGAGCTGCTCCCCCCCCCCCCCACACACACGTTCTTGGTACATTACTGAGGTCATAGGTCAAGTAAGGTGAATTAGTGGAGCCACCTTACGCTCGGAGGGGGACAGAGTGAGGGAAGGAGACAGAGGGAGACAGGGAGACGGGGACAGAGTGAGGGAAGGAGACAGAGGGAGACAGGGAGACGGGGACAGAGTGAGGGAAGGAGACAGAGGGAGACAGGGAGACAGAGGGAGGGAAGGAGACAGAGGGAGACAGGGAGACAGAGGGAGGGAAGGAGGCAGGGTGTGAGGTGCAATTGATAATAGTTCTTTATAACAATTTTCAGAGATCGATGGTGGTGTATATGGTGGAGATGATGGGGGGTGAGGGGGTTGAGGGGGTGGTGAGGGGGGAGGTGAGGGGGAGGTGAGGGGTGGAGGTGAGGGGGGTGTGAGGGGATGGGTGGTGATGAGTAAGTGAGGGGGGGAGGGGAGAACTGAAGTAAGGGGAACTATCACCATCATCACCACCATCATCACCATCATCACCCTCATCACCACTCACCATCTTCACCATCATCACCCTCATCATCACTCACCATCCTCACCATCATCACCCTCATCATCACTCACCATCATCACCATCATCACCCTCATCATCACTCACCATCCTCACCATCATCACCCTCATCATCACTCACCATCTTCACCATCATCACCCTCATCATCACTCACCATCTTCACCATCATCACCCTCATCATCACTCACCATCTTCACCATCATCACCCTCATCATCACTCACCATCCTCACCATCATCACCCTCATCATCACTCACCATCCTCACCATCATCACCCTCATCATCACTCACCATCCTCACCATCATCACCCTCATCATCACTCACCATCCTCACCATCATCACCCTCATCATCACTCACCATCCTCACCATCATCACCCTCATCATCACTCACCATCACTATCATCACCATCAATTAAACTTACGAATTTATGAGATCCTACGTCACGATTTTTTCTGAGGGTTACCTGACACTTAGATGTTTGGTGATGTTACTTAAGTGTGTGTGGCTGTTACTTAAGTTTGTGTGGCTGTTACTTAAGTGTGTGTGGCTGTTACTTAAGTGTTTGTGGCTGTTACTTAAGTGTGTGTGGCTGTTACTTAAGTGTGTGTGGCTGTTACTTAAGTGTGTGTGGCTGTTACTTAAGTGTGTGTGGCTGTTACTTAAGTGTGTGTGGCTGTTACTTAAGAGTTCTGCTTTAAGTTTTTATTATGATTCTGTTGAGTTTTATCGAGTAAATGAAAACACACACACACACACACACACACACACACACACACACACACACACACACACAGTCTCTCTCGTTGTTCCACCTGTGTGTGTCTTTGTGGGAGTCATTTTTCTTGCTGTGACGCCTTAAATTAAATGTGTATATGTTTGTGTGGTGTGTGTGTGTGGGGGGGGGAGCATGAAGGAGGTCGCAGCCGCTGATGGATGGAGGGTGAGGTTAAGGCATTGGCCTCATAGCGTGTAGCAGCAGCGTGTGTGGTGGCGTGGAGGTGAGGGCGTGCGTGGTGGCGTGAGGGAGGGCGTGTGGAGGTGTAGCGCCAGGGTGGTGGGTCAGTGTGTCCTGGACTACAGTAGCGCTACACAGTCAAGGTGTCCGCTCATAGCGATTTTTTTGTCTCACGGTAGAGTGCGTCGGTAGTGCTTGTGTGTGTGTGTGTGTGTCGTGTAGTGCTTGTGTGTGTGTGTTCGTGTAGTGCTTGTGTGTGTGTGTGTGTGTTCGTGTAGTGCTTGTGTGTGTGTGTGTTCGTGTAGTGCTTGTGTGTGTGTGTGTGTTCGTGTAGTGCTTGTGTGTGTGTGTGTGTTCGTGTAGTGCTTGTGTGTGTGTGTGTTCGTGTAGTGCTTGTGTGTGTGTGTCTGTGTTCGTGTAGTGCTTGTGTGTGTGTGTGTTCGTGTAGTGCTTGTGTGTGTGTGTGTGTTCGTGTAGTGCTTGTGTGTGTGTGTGTGTTCGTGTAGTGCTTGTGTGTGTGTGTGTTTGTGTAGTGCTTGTGTGTGTGTGTGTGTGTGTTCGTGTAGTGCTTGTGTGTGTGTGTGTTCGTGTAGTGCTTGTGTGTGTGTGTGTGTGTTCGTGTAGTGCTTGTGTGTGTGTGTGTGTTCGTGTAGTGCTTGTGTGTGTGTGTGTTCGTGTAGTGCTTGTGTGTGTGTGTGTGTTCGTGTAGTGCTTGTGTGTGTGTGTGTTCGTGTAGTGCTTGTGTGTGTGTGTGTGTTCGTGTAGTGCTTGTGTGTGTGTGTGTGTGTAGTGCTTGTGTGTGTGTGTGTGTTCGTGTAGTGCTTGTGTGTGTGTGTGTTTGTGTGTGTTCGTGTAGTGCTTGTGTGTGTGTGTGTGTTGTGTGTGTGTGTGTGTGTTCGTGTAGTGCTTGTGTGTGTGTGTGTGTGTGTGTGTGTGTGTGTAGCGCGTGTGTGTGTGTGTTCGTGTAGTGCTTGTGTGTGTGTGTGTGTGTTCGTGTAGTGCTTGTGTGTGTGTGTTCGTGTAGTGCTTGTGTGTGTGTGTGTGTGTTCGTGTAGTGCTTGTGTGTGTGTGTGTTCGTGTAGTGCTTGTGTGTGTGTGTGTGTTCGTGTAGTGCTTGTGTGTGTGTGTGTGTTCGTGTAGTGCTTGTGTGTGTGTGTAGCGCGTTGGCTTTATAATAATAACAATAATAAACAAGACCCCCTTATATTTGCCACTGGGGAAGAATCAAGTACCACACTGACGAAAAGTATGAAGATAAAAATATTCCATACATTACTATACAAATGAACATGATTCAGTTTATAACATTTGAATTGGAAAAAAATACTTAATATATACAGACAAATATACCAGAAATACCAATAAGTTCTACAACATGAGATTCTTAAAAACTTAGACAATTATAAATATGTGACGAGAAAACGTTTATATTTTTATTCACAATAAGCTAAAGTGAAAAATGGAAATAAATAGTGTGCATTTTTTATTTAATAATACTGAAAGTGTATTTTGGAAACTGGATTTAGAAACGGTGAAGAAATATGAAAATATGTTGAAGATATTGTGATGGCGATGGATGATAATTTGTGTCGGTGTTACCAAGAAATATATTTGTGTTTTATTTACTTTTTGTTCATCTTGTGTATTTTGAGTTTATGTATATATATTTTACACCATTAATATATTTTTGTGTTGAAGTTATATAATAGGTTGTGTGTATGTAGTAGACTTATGTATGAAATGGGTGATTGTGAGGTGGTGATTGTGAGGTGGTGATTGTGAGGTGGTGATTGTGACGTGGTGATTGTGAGGTGGTGATTGTGAGGTGGTGATTGTGAGGTGGTGATTGTGAGGTGGTGATTGTGTGGTGGTGATTGTGAGGTGGTGATTGTGTGGTGATAGGCGGCTGTGTACAAGTAGGTGTGAGTGTACAGTAGTTTAGATTGAGGAGATTATTACCTCTTATCGTCATGCACACCTGTCTCTCTCTCTCTCTCTCTCTCTTGACTTTAGAGAAACAAGTAAATAAATAAATGAAGACAGACAAGCGTGTAGAAGCGACACTTCCCCCAACTGAGTCAAAGCCGCCACACAAAGCTTATTGGTGAACGGACTTCTGGCCACCTAAGCTTAGTGTGTGTGTGTGTGTGTGTGTGTGTGTGATCTTACCCTCTTATAGCACAGAGATGCACACTATGGGGGGAGCTCGGATCCACCACCACCACTATCACCAGTTTCCATCCGCCTTTGATATATGGTAGCCTGTGATACAACTGTCTCTCTCTCTCTCTCTCTCACACACTTCCGGCACTGTTTATCCTGGCTGGCACACACACACACACACACACACACACACACACACACACACACACTCTCTCTCTCCCATAACTCAAACACCGTCTTCAACAACTGACTTTACAAGAGTTGAGATGATAAAAAAAAACACGGTAAACAAACACGGTAAACAAACACGGTAAACAAACACGATAAACAAACACGGTAAACAAACACGGTAAACAAACACGGTAAACAAACACGGTGTGTGTGTGTGTGTGTGTGTGTGTGTGACAGAAGTACACATGCAAACACACCTCCACAGCCAGGTATAATTAAGTCATGTTGTTCAGCGGAGTTTATGGTGGTGATAGTGATGATGGTGGTGGTGATGGTGGTGGTGGTGATGGTGGTGGTGATGATGGTGGTGTTGATGGTGGTGGTGATGGTGGTGGTGATGGTGGTGATAGTGATAATGGTGGTGGTGATGATGGTGGTGACTGTAAAACATTAATGATGGTTAACTACGGTCATTATCTCTGTTAACTGTCTCCCCCAGAAGTAATTAACCTGAGGACATTCGCCAAGGTTGATTTTACGCAGTGGCTGTTCACTTGTCACACACATGATGGCTCTGTAAACACAAACACCAAGCCAGTGTAAACATGGGGGAGGGGGTGGGGTGGGGTGTAGGTGTGGCGTATGTCATGGGGAGGTGTGGTTGGGGTCACCGTAGCAATACAATCGATCAACCTTTGTGTTTGTTTGTGTGTGTGTGTGTGTGTGTGTGTGTGTCGGTTAAACCCCGTTACAGTGACACCGATGGTTTCTTTTTATTGTGTCCAGCTGTCTTGCTTCGTTCTGTGTCTGTCTGTCTGTTTATGGGTGCTATTATGACCCGCACTCCACTCTTATCCTGTGTCTGTCTGTATTGGTGTCTGTGTGTTATTATGAACAGCACCCTATTTGTGTGTGTGTGTGTGTGTGTGTGTGTGTTGACAAGCAATTCTAGTTACTACTGTTAAATTGTGCTAATAACGCGTCAACCACACAACAGCTGATCGTCCCCCCCCTCTCTCTCTCTCTCTCTCTCTCTCTCTCTCTCTCTCTCTCTCTCTCTCTCTCTCTCTCTCTCCTCAGTTCATATCCAAAGCTAAAACTCCATTAAGAACAACAATGAATTTATAATGATTAACGAGCTGTGGTGCGGCGAGAGAATATACAATGCTGATATAATAATAATGATGATGATAATAATTACAAAAGAAAAAATATTAAAAAAATAATAATTCAACTTATACTTCAAATACATTACTACTACTACTACTACTACTACTACTACTACTACTACTAATTGGATGACAGTTCGTAATAATATGTAAGGTATGCGGGAGTGAGGGTGATGGTAATACTGCAGGGACAGGTGAGCACTGATAATTAAGACGATACTTACCTGAGGAAATTCCTTGATAGATAAAGAGAGAGAGAGAGAGAGAGAGAGAGAGAGAGAGAGAGAGAGAGAGAGAGAGAGTAGGTAGCATTGGGAAAGGACTCGTAAATATATGACGACTGAACTTTACCTGTCTGGGTCTACCTGTGATGACCCCCCCCCCCCCCCCCCCCCACACACACGGTTTATCTTTCAACACTTGTGACTAAACTTAGGTCCTTATTCTTACTGATAGTCTTGTGAATAAGTTATTGGGTGACCGTGTGTGTGTGTGTGTGTGTGTGTGCAATACTATCTCAATACACACAACACTTCCCTTAACAAACACCTACAACAACAACCTATAATACCATAAATTATAATTTCTTTCAGCTAATCCACCACTCAACAAACTCACACCTGAGCTGACGTAACTAATTATATCAAAACTCAGATAATAATCCCAGGTGTGGTGCTCATTAGAATCTCTCACCTCACCTCACCTCAATTAACGAGGGATTTTCACCCGTGTGTACCGAGCCAGCGACGAATGTAAACAAACCGAGTGTTAATTTCAGTGGTAACCGGATCCCAGACGCGCGAGAGAAGACAGTGGTAGAATTGAATAGAAATTATTGGGGGATAGTTGAGGAATTGGATGAGAATAGATGATGGATTGAAGAGTTGAGAGACGGTGGATCAGCGCTGGAGGAGGAGGACGTGTTGGAGGAGGACGTGTTGGAGGAGGACGTGTTGGAGGTGGACGTGGTGAAGAAGAATGGGTTGTACCTCCAGCAAGGACCTCGTCACGCCCATCGACAACGACAGCTTACAGAAGAACGAATTCGGTGAGTGTCCCTTACCTAACCTAACCTAACCTAACCTAACCTGTACTTGGGGACGGTGGACAGTACATTATTATTTAAGAACATTTTTCCACTTTAAGTGTACTGTACTCCTGATCACTTATCGGGTCTACCATGCACAATAAGTACACTTGAAGTACTGTTCTCTACTTGCCTTATATTACTATTTATTCTGTACTTTCCTCAATAAGTATTTTCCCCCCGTCTTTTATTAGTACATTTTCTATTAAGTACACTCTTGATCGTTACAGTGGTCTATGACTCATGCTCAGTACATTATTGATCACTGTAATGTAATTTTACTCATATTCAGAATGTACGATGACTTTTGAGTACATTATTGATCGTTACATTGTACAGTACTACCTTGACACATTTGTACTCTTCGTTTACTCGTTGCCAAGTACATTTTCAGAGATTTATGTCCTCCTGTTCCTTTGTAAGTAGTGAGTATTTTACATGTGCTTTCGTGATGTACGCAATTGAAGTACATTAAACTTGTATGACTGATCGATACCATGACTTCGTTTAATAGTTTATTTTCACCACTAGTGCGTTGTGGATACCTAACCTAACCTAACGTGTCACTAACTTAACCTAACGTGTCACTAACTTAACCTAACGTGTCACTAACCTAACCTAACCTAACGTGTCACTAACTTAACCTAACCTAACGTGTCACTAACCTAACCTAACCTAACCTAAACGCCTATCACCAATTTCCTGCGGGCATGAGGTGTTTCTCCCTGTGTGGACGGACGTGTCGCTTCATACGCTGTTTTCTAACTTGTTTTCCGCCTCGTTCGTCTGTCCATTTAATTGACACCAGTCTCATTCATCGCTTATCGTAACTACTGTGATTGTCCCGGATAAGATAAAAGACGATAACAGCCAGCCAGCCAGCCAGCCAGCCAGCCGGCCAGCCAGCCAGCCAGCCGGCCAGCCAGCCAGCCAGCCAGCCAGCCGGCCAGCCAGCCAGCCCTGCACCTGTCCCTTGATGAGGACGACCTTGAGAAGTTTACCCGAGGTTAAGTCACCTGTTAAATAGAAAATTTAACCGAGCCTAACCTAATTTAACCTGACCTGACCTGACCTACCCTCACATTATATACTGCTGTTACTTCTGAGTGTCGTTTACTGTTTGTCTGTGAGTCACCGCTGTTGTTCCTTATACGCAGCCTCTACTGTACCTGACCTGTGTACCACTGCGTATATGTGTGTGACTCTCCCCTAGTGTGTGTGTGTGTGACCCCTCCCCTAGTGTGTGTGTGTGTGTGACTCTCCCCTAGTGTGTGTGTGTGTGTGACCCCTCCCTAGTGTGTGTGTGACCCCTCCCCTAGTGTGTGTGTGTGTGACTCTCCCCTAGTGTGTGTGTGTGTGACCCCTCCCCTAGTGTGTGTGTGTGTGTGTGACCCCTCCCCTAGTGTGTGTGTGTGTGTGACTCTCCCCTAGTGTGTGTGTGTGTGTGACCCCTCCCTAGTGTGTGTGTGACCCCTCCCCTAGTGTGTGTGTGTGTGACCCCTCCCTAATGTGTGTGTGTGTGACCCCTCCCCTAGTGTGTATGTGTGTGACCCCTCCCTAGTGTGTGTGTGTGTGACCCCTCCCCTAGTGTGTGTGTGTGTGACCCCTCCCTAGTGTGTGTGTGTGTGACCCCTCCCCTAGTGTGTGTGTGTGTGTGACCCCTCCCTAGTGTGTGTGTGTGTGACCCCTCCCCTAGTGTGTGTGTGTGAGACCCCTCCCTAGTGTGTGTGTGTGTGACCCCTCCCCTAGTGTGTGTGTGTGTGACCCCTCCCTAGTGTGTGTGTGTGTGTGTGACTCCTCCCCTAGTGTGTGTGTGTGTGTGACCCCTCCCTAGTGTGTGTGTGTGTGTGACCCCTCCCTAGTGTGTGAGTGGCCCTCCCCCAGTGTGTGTGTGACCTCTCCCTAGTGTGTGTGTGTGTGACCCCTCCCTAGTGTGTGTGTGTGTGTGACCCCTCCCTAGTGTGTGAGTGACCCTCCTCCAGTGTGTGTGTGACCCCTCCCTAGTGTGTGTGTGTGTGAAGCCTCCCCTAGTGTGTGAGTGACCCTCCCCCAGTGTGTGTGTGTGACCCCTCCCCTAGTGTCTGTGTGTGACCCCTCCTTGGTGCTGGTGAGTGTTGTGAACTTTGACCTTTACTCGGAGAAGGTCAGGCGAATATTGATGGGTCTGAGGCACTGACCACTGACTCTCGTCTCCCCACACTACACCTGTCCTGGTAATTACATATATATACAACCATACTATAGAGCGTCGGGCGAACGATCGTCTGGCGTAACACTTACAAGGGTTTTTATGTAATAATAATAATAATAATAATAATTAACGGTTTATTGAAAGAGCTTGGCAGCCAGAAGGCTGAAAATATACAGTTACATATTTGGGGAATGGGTTACGAATTACAAATAATATACAAGTAACATAAGTGACACAAATAAGACATATAATAACTAGATGGGGAAAAGCTCAAACTACAGGGCATTTCAACATAGTGACAGTGTAAGGAGCAGTGTTTACTGGGATCTCAGGTGGTAGTAGGAATGTGTGTGTGTGTGTGTGTACAGTGGAATTCAGTGTGGCAGAAAAGAGAGGTAATCTGACAGTCTTAATTCACGTCTCCAACGCACTTCACCGTCTCCCACGCACCTCACCGTCTCCCACGCACCTCACCGTCTCCCACGCACCTCACCGTCTCCCACGCACCTCACCGTCTCCCACGCACTTCCGGAATGTGACATAACAATCACGACAGACAGACAGACAGACAAACAGACATGCGAGCATCTGCAGAGGAATGTTATGAACTCACTATAAATGACCTGTGTGTGTGTGTGTGTTCCCCTGTTTCCATTTCCTTGACACTGTATTTGACATTATACATGACGCACTACTTGACACTATACATGACGCACTACTTGACACTATACATGACGCACTACTTGACACAATACATGACGCACTACTTGACACTATACATAAGAACATAAGAACATAAGAATGGAGGAAACTGCAGCGGGCCTATTGGCCCATACTGGGCAGTCCCGTTTACACCCAACCCCTATTGCTCATATGAGCATCCAACCTATGTTTGAAGCAATTCAGCGTATTCGAGTTAATGATGATATTTGGTAACTTGTTCCATTCATCCACTACTCTGTTTCCAAACCAGTGTTTACCTATTTCACGCCTAAATCTAAATTTGTCCAATTTAAAACCATTGTTACGAGTTCGCTCCTGGTTGGATAATTTGAGTACCTTTGTAATGTCCCCTTTGTTTAGCCCTGCCTTCCATTTATACACCTCTATCAGGTCGCCCCTCGCTCTACGTCTCTCAAGGGAGTGCAAATTAAGATGCTTTAACCTGTCTCTATACTCAAGGTTCCTGATACCCGGGATTAGTCTTGTCATTCTCCTCTGAATTCTTTCCAAGGATTCTATATCCATTCTGTAATAAGGTGACCAGAACTGGACTGCGTAGTCCAGGTGTGGTCTCACAAGAGCAAGATACAGTTTTAGGATGACCTCGCTAGTCTTGTAACTAACACTCCTTTGTATGAACCCAAGTACTTTATTAGCCTTGTTACGAGCAAAAACACATTGTTTACTTGGCTTAAGGTTCCTACTTATCATTACTCCTAAATCTCTCTCGCAGTCGGATTTCTCTATGGCATCGTTGTTCATCTGGTATCTGGTTTCCCTGTTTACATTTCCTATACTGAGTACTTTACATTTGTCAATGTTGAATTTCATCTGCCATTTTTCAGACCATTCGAAAAATTTGTTTAGATCCTCCTGTAGTTTTGCCGAGTCCTCGTCAGATTTGATAACACGTCCTATTTTAGTATCATCAGCAAATTTACTTATGTTGCTGTCTATGCCGATATCTATGTCGTTTATGTATATAATAAACAATAATGGTCCAAGTACTGAGCCTTGGGGAACTCCACTTGTGACGTTGCTCCAATGGGACTTAGTGCCGTTAATGCTCACTCGCTGTTTCCTGTCCTGTAACCACGCCCTAATCCATTTAAGGATGTCACCTTTGATGCCATGAGCTTCTACCTTTCTAATTAGTCTTTCGTGGGGTACTCTGTCGAAGGCTTTGCTAAAGTCGAGATATACCACATCATAATTGTGCCCCTCGTCCACTGATTCGAAAACTGATGAAAAGAATGTTAATAGATTAGTTAGGCAAGAACGTCCGCTTGTGAAGCCATGCTGGGAATCATTGATCAATCTGTGCTTCTCCAGGTGATTTCGAATAGAGTTTGAAATGATTGCTTCCAGTAATTTGCCTACTATCGATGTTAGACTGATTGGGCGGTAGTTAGAGGATAGTGATCTATCCCCTTCTTGAAGATCGGTATTACATTCGCTATCCTCCAGGATTCTGGTACTACACCTGTTTTTAAGGACATGTTAAACAACTTTGCTAAGGGCATACTAAGCTCTTCCTTACATTCCTTTAATACTCTGGCAAATATCTCATCGGGACCAGGTGACTTATTAGGCTTTAGTTTGTCTATTTGCTTACTAACATCGTTACTAGTCACTACTATGACGCACTACTTGACACTATACATGACGCACTACTTGACACAATACATGACGCACTACTTGACACTTTACATGCAATACTTAACACGTTACTTAACACTATACTTAACACCACCATCGTAGCTCTAATAATATCACCTGGCTGTAGGGGGCGGGGCGGGGCTGATCGGGGCGGGGTGGGGCGGGGTGGGGTGGGGAGGGGTGGGGCGGGGTGGGGTGGGGAGGGGTGGGGCGGGGTGGGCATACAAGTTACAGAAAGTTAATTTTTTTTCTTCTTCTTCATCATCATCATCATCATTATTATTATTGCTACTGTTATTGACTACTTCTTTAACTACTTACGTCATCTATAATAGTACTAGCTTAATGATTGTAGTTTGTGACGTATAGCGCCGCCATTTATCTTGTTATTAATACCTGTAATTACCTGTATAGTGTGGACTGGTAATGACTGGTTAATCCTTGTTTGTGACTGGCACCGGATTGGTTGTTTGTGACACTTGACAACTGTATGTTTGCCTCTCCTGACGGCAGGCTCATTAAGCTGACTAGGTGATTGGCTGAGTGACTGACTGACTGACTGGTTAATTTGTTTACTGACTGACTGACTGACTGACTGATATATATTCTCCCTTATGTTGAGAGAGAGAGAGAGAGAGAGAGAGAGAGAGAGAGAGAGAGAGAGAGAGAGAATATCACTGACACAAAAATATACATATGTGCGTGTGTGTGCGTGTGCGTGTGTGCGTGTGTGTGTGTGTGCCTTCCCTCACAGTGACGTATTAACCTTCCATGACCTGATATAATTGACTCCCGTGACCTAAGCTTCTTCTCCTGCACTGCATCAGGATATGCCGCTTGGGACACCCACCTTCAGGTCATAACAGCAACTTTTACAGCATTTTGGAACAGCAGAAGGGATTTTACAGTATGTCCAAACATTAGAAAGTAATTTTACAGCATAATCGAACAGCAGATGGCATTTTACAGCATAAGCGAACAGCAGATGGCATTTTACAGCATAAGCGAAAAGTAGATGACATTTTACAGCATGTCCGAACAGCAGAAGGTATTTTACAGCATTTTTTGATCAGCAGAAGGCATTTTACAGCATTTTTTGAACAGCAGAAGGTTATTTTACAGAATAACCGAACAGCATAATGTACCTCTTTTACAGCACCTAGATAAACTGTCATCACCTTCCATGATTTACACTCAGCTGTCACTGTCCGTAATGGGAGGGGACCATTGGCACACAGACTGACAGACAGACACGCGAGATATATAGGACAGACACAGACAGACAGGCCCATAAAACTGATAGACAGACAGGGCATACACAGATTGACAGACAGGGCATACACAGATAGACAGACAGGGCATACACAGATAGACAGACAGGGCATACACAGATAGACAGACAGGCCCATAAAACTGATAGACAGACAGGGCATACACAGATTGACAGACAGGGCATACACAGATAGACAGACAGGGCATACACAGATAGACAGACAGGGCATACACAGATAGACAGACAGGCCCATAAAACTGATAGACAGACAGGGCATACACAGATAGACAGACAGGGCATACACAGATAGACAGACAGGGCATACACAGATAGACAGACAGGGCATACACAGATAGACAGACAGGGCATACACAGATAGACAGATAGGGCATACACAGATAGACAGACAGGGCATACACAGATAGACAAATAGGGCATACACAGATAGACAGACAGACCCATACAGACAGACACGCGAGATAAACAGGACGGGGTATAATCAGTGGCCGGGCTCCTGCTCTTTGTGGCCCATGAACTGTTTATTGTTTGATCTGAGTCACAGCACCAAGTTGGCCTGGTGAACTTCCTGGTGACCTGGCCAGGGTGAACTTCCTGTTGACCTGGCCAGAGTGAACTTCCTGGTGACCTGGCCAGGGTGAACTTCCTGGTGACCTGGCCAGGGTGAACTTCCTGGTGACCTGGCCAGAGTGAACTTCCTGGTGACCTGGCCAGGGTGAACTTCCTGGTGACCTGGCCAGAGTGAACTTCCTGGTGACCTGGCCAGGGTGAACTTCCTGGTGACCTGGCCTAGTGAACTTCCTGGTGACCTGGCCTAGTGAACTTCCTGTTGACCTGGCCAGAGTGAACTTCCTGTTGACCTGGCCAGGGTGAACTTCCTGGTGACCTGGCCAGGGTGAACTTCCTGGTGACCTGGCCAGGGTGAACTTCCTGGTGACCTGGCCAGGGTGAACTTCCTGGTGACCTGGCCAGAGTGAACTTCCTGTTGACCTGGCCAGAGTGAACTTCCTGTTGACCTGGCCAGAGTGAACTTCCTGTTGACCTGGCCAGGGTGAACTTCCTGGTGACCTGGCCAGGGTGAACTTCCTGGTGACCTGGCCAGGGTGAACTTCCTGGTGACCTGGCCAGGGTGAACTTCCTGGTGACCTGGCCAGGGTGAACTTCCTGGTGACCGGGCCAGAGTGAACTTCCTGTTGACCTGGCCAGAGTGAACTTCCTGTTGACCTGGCCAGAGTGAACTTCCTGTTGACCTGGCCAGGGTGAACTTCCTGGTGACCTGGCCAGGGTGAACTTCCTGGTGACCTGGCCAGGGTGAACTTCCTGGTGACCTGGCCAGGGTGAACTTCCTGGTGACCTGGCCAGGGTGAACTTCCTGGTGACCTGGCCAGGGTGAACTTCCTGTTGACCTGGCCAGAGTGAACTTCCTGTTGACCTGGCCAGAGTGAACTTCCTGTTGACCTGGCCAGGGTGAACTTCCTGGTGACCTGGCCAGGGTGAACTTCCTGGTGACCTGGCCAGGGTGAACTTCCTGGTGACCTGGCCAGAGTGAACTTCCTGTTGACCTGGCCAGAGTGAACTTCCTGGTGACCTGGCCAGAGTGAACTTCCTGTTGACCTGGCCAGAGTGAACTTCCTGTTGACCTGGCCAGAGTGAACTTCCTGGTGACCTGGCCAGAGTGAACTTCCTGTTGACCTGGCCAGAGTGAACTTCCTGGTGACCTGGCCAGAGTGAACTTCCTGTTGACCTGGCCAGAGTGAACTTCCTGGTGACCTGGCCAGAGTGAACTTCCTGTTGACCTGGCCAGAGTGAACTTCCTGTTGACCTGGCCAGAGTGAACTTCCTGGTGAACTGGCCAGAGTGAACTTCCTGGTGACCTGGCCAGAGTGAACTTCCTGTTGACCTGGCCAGAGTGAACTTCCTGTTGACCTGGCCAGAGTGAACTTCCTGTTGACCTGGCCAGAGTGAACTTCCTGGTGACCTGGCCAGAGTGAACTTCCTGGTGACCTGGCCAGAGTGAACTTCCTGGTGACCTGGCCAGAGTGAACTTCCTGGTGACCTGGCCAGAGTGAACTTCCTGTTGACCTGGCCAGAGTGAACTTCCTGGTGACCTGGCCAGAGTGAACTTCCTGTTGACCTGGCCAGAGTGAACTTCCTGGTGACCTGGCCAGAGTGAACTTCCTGTTGACCTGGCCAGAGTGAACTTCCTGGTGACCTGGCCAGAGTGAACTTCCTGTTGACCTGGCCAGAGTGAACTTCCTGTTGACCTGGCCAGAGTGAACTTCCTGGTGAACTGGCCAGAGTGAACTTCCTGGTGACCTGGCCAGAGTGAACTTCCTGTTGACCTGGCCAGAGTGAACTTCCTGTTGACCTGGCCAGAGTGAACTTCCTGTTGACCTGGCCAGAGTGAACTTCCTGGTGACCTGGCCAGAGTGAACTTCCTGTTGACCTGGCCAGAGTGAACTTCCTGTTGACCTGGCCAGAGTGAACTTCCTGGTGACCTGGCCAGAGTGAACTTCCTGGTGACCTGGCCAGAGTGAACTTCCTGGTGAACTGGCCAGAGTGAACTTCCTGTTGAACTGGCTTAGTGAACTAGCCGAGTGAATCTTATGGTGACCTGAGTTGTTTATCATGATTGGTGACTGAGGTTACTACTATGATTGGTGATTCAAGGTTGTTAGTGCGACTAGTGACTCGTTATTGGTGACTACTGGATATGGTGAAGCCTTTGGGGAAGCAGGGAGTAAGAGACGAAGGGAGGGAAGGAGGAAGAGAAGGGGAGATGGAGAGAGAGGGGGGGAATAAGGAAGAGGGAGGGGGAGGGGAGAAGAAAATAGAGGGGAATGGAGGGGGGAGATAGAGGGAGCGAAGAAGGAAGAGGAGAGGCAGAGAGGAAAGAAGGAGAAGGGAGGAGGGAGAGAAGAAGGAGGAGAGGCAGGTGGGATAACCTCTCGATACAATACTACAGAAGCATTTACAGTGTGTGTGTGTGTGTGTGTGTGTGTGTGTGTGTGTGTGTGTGTGTGCCACCAAGTGAAAGTAATTATACATATTAAACACGCGATAACATCTTCACCTCCGGCCAGTGAAGAAGACGAAGAAATAATATAATGATATCTATGAACACACACACACACACACACATGCATACAATCATTTCACCCCTCGTGTGCGTGTGTACATATGTGTGTATATGTAGAGAGCCAGACAGACAGGCAGATACCTCCCTCATAATCGCTAAGCAAAGAGAATTTCGCCTGACGTAATCTTGGTAAAAGGCGACACACACACACACACACACACACACACACACACACACACACACACATACACAGACTACTCCGGCTACATCAACGCTCTCTCCACCCTGGAAATGCCATCCCTCAGTGACCTCCACTACCAAGCACTAGCAAGGTTTGGCAGTAGACTACTGCACCATCTTCGTCATCGCCACCTACTGCCACCGGCAGTCCCCCACCCACCTCGCTCAGTCCGCCACTACAACAAAATTCAGCCCATAAGAGCCCGCACTGATAGATATAAGAACAGCACCATCCCATCTATTGTTAAAATAATAAACAACTCCTGATTTATGTACTGTACAGCCCTGTAAATGTATTCATCGCATATCATTATGTCTAAATTACATGTAAGTTTGTATATTTGCAGCCACCGGCTGCAACTCTATTAATAAACCGTTTATTATTATTATTATTATTATTATTATTATTATTATTATTATTATTACACACACACACACACACACACACACACACACACACACATGACATCCCAACATTATGCAGATAGATATATTTAACCTGTGAACCCGGAAATGGTGACAGTCAGGTGAGGTAGACCAGGTGAGGTAGACCAGGTGAGGTAGACCAGGTGAGGTAGACCAGGTGAGGTAGACCAGGTGAGGTAAACCAGGTGAGGTAGACCAGGTGAGGTAAACCAGGTGAGGTAAACCAGGTGAGGTAGACCAGGTGAGGTAGACCAGGTGAGGTAAACCAGGTGAGGTAGACCAGGTGAGGTAGACCAGGTGAGGTAGACGCTGTATAATTACCTCGTTACATCACTTACGGTTAGGAGAAAGTGTTCAGAAAATTATAGGTGTGTGTGTATGTGTGTGTATGTGTGTGTGTTTGTGTGTCCATGTACATATCGCCACAACAAGTGTACTGTAAACATCATTATTTTCAACAATATCCTAATGTTGAGAAAATAGCCTAAAAGTATGATAATGTTGACCTGTGTGTGTGTGTGGCAGTGATGGATGGGGGAATTCCCGCCTTTGGGAGATAATTACAGGTGCTCCATCATAGCACTCTTATGCCCCTACTCCCCCCTCTAGTTACGTCATCCCCCCCCCCCCAAGCTCGATACAAGGAGTCCCCCCCACTGACGCATACTATGGTGTTATGTACCACAAACTAACAGGCAGTAATAATAGACACAACGAACAGTGTGTACAGTACCTAAGGTGTTAGTTGTGTGCACGTCTGTGTGTGGACAGTTCTCCCCATTGTGTACACCTTTGAGTGTTTTAATAGGGTACAAGGTTTTATGTATGTATGTGTATATACATATGTATTTCATGTAGATCCATAATGGAAACGTGGACAAGATAAAACTCGATAAAATCACACAGGAGAAGGGAAACACTGGAGCACCTTAGCTTTGGTCTTTATTCAAGACCTCTTCAGAGGCAACTGAATCTACAGGGACTGAGAGGCTTGTACACAGAGGGTGACCTTAGGGGTCCATTAATCCCCACACCACCTCCACCACACACGAAAGACGAGCTTATGAAAATGGGCGACGTAACAAGTTAGGTCAAGTCAAGTCGTTATATGTGTGTGTGTGTGTGTGGCGACCTGTGTTCATGGAGGTATCCTGTGGTGTAATGGTCAGCATGCTCGCCTCGCAAGCGAGCGGACCCGGGTTCGATCCTCGGGCAGGGTCTGTCTACCCAGCAGTGATGAGGAACCTGGATGTTAATCGATTTGCGGATCGTGTTCCGGGGTGATGGTTAGCCAGTGCAGTTGGCGAGTTGTCCGGTTTTCTCGGACTATTCCTTGATACTAGGTCATGCAGCTCGTTAATTCAGGGTGTGGTTGTTGGGTTGGCAACAGCTTATACACTTAGGTGGCCCTTGGGCTGGCCTTCGTCGTTACACGAAGGACAACCATTATTATTTATTTATATAAGTGTGTATATATATATTTATGAATGTCTGTGTGGGTGTATGCATGCATGTGTATGTGTATATATGTGGGTGGTGTATGTGCTTATATGTGGGTTATGCCTATATGTGGGTTATGCCTATATGTGGGTTATAAGAACATAAGAATGGAGGAAACTGCAGCGGGCCTATTGGCCCATACTGGGCAGTCCCGTTTACACCCAACCCTATTGCTCATATAAGCATCCAACCTGTGTTTGAAGCTATTCAGCTTATTCGAGTTAATGATGATATTTGGTAACTTGTTCCATTCATCCACTACTCTGTTTCCAAACCAGTGTTTACCTATTTCACGCCTAAATCAAAATTTGTCTAATTTAAAACCATTGTTACGAGTTCCCTCCTGGTTGGATAGTTTGATAGTGTGTAGGCATATATGTGTGTATATGTATGTGTATATGTGTATGTGTGTGTACCTCAGTAGTTACCAGAAGATCAATAGTAATGCGGGTCAGGTGAGGGAGGGAGGAGAGTGGAGGGTGAGGGAAGGAGGGGTGGGGAGGGAGGAAGGAGGGGTGGGGAGGGAGGAAGAAAGGTCAAGAATGGGAGGGAGAGGGAGAGGTGGAAAGAAGGAGAGGAGGAGGGGGAGGAAGGTGAGACAGAGAGTCATTACGCATTATTAACTCGCTATATATACTCACTATTTACGCATTATGTTGGCGTATTTGCACATTATTGAAGCGTATTGTTGATATTCACGGCCAGGTTCGCATATTTACGTAGTGTGTATTTACTTGTTTTGTAAGCATTACCGACCCAAGTTTAGTTATGATTCACACATTTTATAGACGTATCTAAGGAAAATTTACGTTTGTTTACTGTTTAATGATATTCACGAACCTCCCCCCCCTTCTCTCTCTCTCTCTCTCTCTCTCTCTCTCCTCCTCTCTCTCTCTCCTCTCTCTCTCTCTCTCTCTCTTTCTCTCTCTCTCTCGTTTCCCCATGCCATTCCTCTCTCTCTCTCTCCCTCTCTCTCTCTCTCTCTCTCTCTCCGTCACCTGGGCGCCACCTGTCAGTTACTCAGCTAAATGTTTACCTCAGGATCAAGGTGAACCCCTTTGACGTCACACCTGCTCACAACACCTCCTCCATCATCATCATCATCGTCGTCATCGTCATCATCATCATCATCATCATCATCATCATCATCGTCATCATCATCGTCATCATCATCATCATCATCATCATCATCATCATCATCATCATCATTCCTTCAGTAACGATGTGTGCTCTTAGTGTGTCTGTGTACATCCTCAACCTGACCCTCCCCCCCCCCGTTCCCAGACTTCAAGATGTACTAAGTGCTGCATAAATATACTCTTCTACTAACTATTGTACTGTACCTTATTGTTATGCACACATCACCTCCGCAGTTGGTGTACACATCCCCCAGTTGGTGTACACATCGCCCAGTTGGTGTACACATCGCCCAGTTGGTGTACATATCCCCCAGTTGGTGTACACATCCCCCAGTTAGTGTACACATCCCCCAGTTGGTGTACACATCCCCCAGTTGGTGTACACATCCCCCAGTTGGTGTACACATCCCCCAGTTGGTGTACACATCCCCCAGTTGGTGTACACATCCCCCAGTTAGTGTACACATCCCCCAGTTAGTGTACACATCCCCCAGTTGGTGTACACATCCCCCAGTTGGTGTACACATCCCCCAGTTGGTGTACACATCCCCCAGTTGGTGTACACATCCCCCAGTTAGTGTACACATCCCCCAGTTAGTGTACACATCCCCCAGTTGGTGTACACATCCCCCAGTTGGTGTACACATCCCCCAGTTGGTGTACACATCCCCCAGTTGGTGTACACATCCCCCAGTTAGTGTACACATCCCCCAGTTAGTGTACACATCCCCCAGTTGGTGTACACATCCCCCAGTTGGTGTACATATCCCCCAGTTGGTGTACACATCCCCCAGTTGGTGTACACATCCCCCAGTTGGTGTACACATCCCCCAGTTAGTGTACACATCCCCCAGTTGGTGTACACATCCCCCAGTTGGTGTACACATCCCCCAGTTAGTGTACACATCCCCCAGTTGGTGTACACATCCCCCAGTTAGTGTACACATCCCCCAGTTGGTGTACACATCCCCCAGTTAGTGTAAACATCCCCCAGTTGGTGTACACATCGCCTAGTTAGTGTACACATCCCCCAGTTGGTGTACACATCCCCCAGTTGGTGTACACATCCCCCAGTTAGTGTAAACATCCCCCAGTTGGTGTACACATCCCCCAGTTAGTGTACACAACCCCCCGTGAGTGTACACATCCCCCAGTTGGTGTATACATACCCCAGTTGGTGTACACAACCCCCAGTTAGTGTACACATCCCCAGTTGGTGTACACATCCCCCAGTTGGTGTACACATCCCCCAGTTGGTGTACACATCCCCCAGTTAGTGTACACATCGCCCAGTTGGTGTACACATCCCCCAGTTGGTGTACACATCCCCCAGTTGGTGTACACATCCCCCAGTTGGTGTACACTGATGGAATGTAACTGTAATACTGTACCACTACGTCACTTCCTCTTCGGACAGTGTAAGTGTTTCACCCCCTCCCCTCCCTACCCCACACCCCTCAACCCTCCTCCCTCAACCCCTTCCCTTACCCCAGCAGTGTGTGGATGGTAAGGGTGGGGGGTGTGGGGTGGGGGTGTTGGGGGTGTTGGGTGGTGGGGTGGGTGGGGGTACACAAGGGGTTTACTGTAGTGAGTATAAGTGGTCTTTGACTACTGACTCTCTGTCTGTCTCTCATCCTCACTACTACCACTCCTAACTCTCTCTGTCCATCACTCTCTAACACTACCATCACTATCACCATCACCATCACCATCACTATCACCATCACCATCACCATCACCATCACCACTCACAAAAATTATAAAGTCCTTGTAATAATAATAATAAAACACTACAATAAGACAGTTTTATATACGGGTTGTGGTGTTGTGACGTCACCAGATCAGCTGATGAGACGCACGTGGTCGCCTCTAATGTCAACAAACACTCGTAAACATGAACGACTTACGATGCTGACCTGGCCTGGGGCGTAGTGTAAGATGAATAGGTGAGTCATTGGGGAAACGTGTGGCTATAATGACTCAGTGAATGAATGGATATATGAAGAATCGACTCACAGAATAAACTTACGAATGACTCAAGGAATAAACTCATGACTCACGAAATAAGTTGACGAAGAATAATTACTCTCAGAATAAAGCGAAGACTAGTGACCTCGCTGTGAACAAATCAATGGGTGACCTGACCTCGGAAATAAACATAAGAGAGGTCGCCTAACAGCCAATTAAAGGCTTAACGTTGAATTATCACGAGGGTTAATAAGCAGTAATTAGTGACCTCGCACACCAAGGTAACTCTGTCCCCCCCCCTTCCCTCTCTTACCCTTTTTCTTCCCCTCCCTTTCCTCCCCTTGCTTCTCCTTCCACCCTCCCCTTAGCTTTCTCTTCCCCTTACCTTCTCCTCTCTTCTTGCTTCTTCTATTTCGTCTCATTCCCGCCTCCCTTCCCTCTCCTCCTCTTGATTCCCTTCCCTCCTCCCGTCTTTGCTTCCCCTTTCCTCCTCCCCTCCCATTCTTTCTCCCTTTCTCCTACCTTCCCCTTCCCCTCGCTTTCCCTCCTCACCCTTCTTCTCCTTACCGTCCCTTCTCCTCCCCTTCCCCAATCCCCTCCTCTTCCTTCCTACCTTCCCTTGGCTCCCCCTTCCCTCCTTCCCATCCTTTCTCTTCTCCACCTTTAATCACTTAATCTATGGACAATCACGTTTAAAACCAGATTTAATAAGTTTAATCACCACAAGCACAGGTGTAAGGCACAGGTGTAAGGCACAGGTGTAAATCACAGGTGTAAATCACAGGTGTAAAGCACAGGTGTCCATTAATGACCTGACACTGTACACCAAGACCTTCATAAGTTACTGTACAGAGATGAAGGCGTGTACAGAGAAACACACACACGGAGAGGAATAACTGTCTGGTGTGGCGGGGTTTAATTCACTCATAATGACTTGAGCAAAATACAGTAGTTTTGAAATGTTGTATTTTGAGGGATTTATTGGATGGTTATTAAATGAGTCAGTGAGGTGATCTGTCTGTCAATCATTATGTATGTATGTATGTATGTATGTCTGTACGTATGTATGTTGATGAGTTATTAATTATTATTATTATTATTTTATTATTTTTATTATTATTTATTATATTTGCTATTATTATTGTTGTTATTATTGTTGTTGTTGCTGTTTTATTATTGTTGTTATTATTATTGTTGCTGTTGTTGTTGTTGTTGTTGTTGTTGTTGTTGTTATTATTGTTTTTATTGTTATTATTGTTGTTGTTGTTGTTATGAACGGTACTCCTAGTGTTGCCTCGCCACACAATAATCTCTCAGGTGAATTAAAGTTATCAGGTATTTTCCTTTATGTTGTGTAGTGTATCATGTGAGGAGAGGCCAGAGGAAGCCACCACACCTTAATTAATCCAATCAGGGATCACCAGGTGTTACTGTCATTAACTACCTGTGTGTCTGTCTGTCTGTCTTTGCCTAACCTGGCGTCTATCTTTCTGTGTCTGTCTAGCCTAACCTAACCCAACCCAACCTAACCCATCATCTCCTATTATATGTGTGAGAGCTGGTTGGTTACCCCCCCCCCCCCCACCAGATGATTGGGGGGGGGGGGAGGTAACGCCAGGTAAGGTGTAATTAAGGTAAGAACCATGAGTGTGTGTCGTCACGCTATACTTGTGTTGTATTATTATACTCCAGCTACCAGCATACTCACTCACCTCCTAGTGGTATATCCTCTCCCTCTCTCTCTCTCTCTCTCTCTCTCTCTCTCTCTCTCTCTCTAGGCTAGTATCAGGCGCGGGGGTAACCAAGGACACAAACACAGAGGAAAGTGGTCACGTGATGACTTTGACGAGAGATAGAGAGAGAGCACGTACACAGAAACAATGTTGATGACAATAAAACACACACACACACACACACACACACACACAGACACACACACACACACACGCACACACACACACACACAGACACAGACACACACACACACACACGCACACACACACACACACACACACACAGACACACACACACACACACACACACACACATACCTCATATCCTCTTAACTTATCAAAGGGCAAAAAGTTATCCTTAAGTAAAGTCAGACAATTTTGTTCAGCTGAGGAGAGTCCCCTGTCCACTAAAGGGTTCTAAAGGGTTAAAATTACCTCCAGTACGACTTCCAGACCTCCACACCTCCAGTGCGACCCCCTTCGATACGTGGAAGTTAAGTTGGGGAACTACATAATTATAATGGTTTAATTATCACGTAAATAACTCTGAAGTGTGTGGTAGAGGGAGTAGTCTTCAACGAGTGTAGGAGTTGTTAAGGGTTGTTAAGGGTTGAGGTTGTTGAGGGTTGTTGTGTTTGGATACTCCGATGTATATCCATAAAGTTCAATGTATACTGTTATAATTATACATATAGTGTAGAGTATGTATGTATGTATGTATGTATGTAATTGTCACTCCCTTCGTCCTCCCTTTATCTCTCTTCTTCTCCTTCTCTCCTCCTACCTCCCTCCTCTTTTCTCCTCCATGACTCCATTCTCCCTGCCTCCCCCCCTCCCCCCCCTCACAGTACACAGGAAATGACGTGATCATTTAAAAGTCCATCTGGCGCCTTGCACTAAGTGTGTCCTAGCATCCTCCGCCACTCCGAGCATCCTCCGCCACTCCTTGCCCTCTCCGCCACTCCTTGCATCCTCCACCACTCCTTGCACTCTCCGCCACTCCTTGCACTCTCCGCCACTCCTTGCACTCTCCGCCACTCCTAGCATCCTCCGCCACTCCTTGCCCTCTCCGCCACTCCTTGCATCCTCCACCACTCCTTGCACTCTCCGCCACTCCTAGCATCCTCCGCCACTCCTTGCACTCTCCGCCACTCCTTGCACTCTCCGCCACTCCTAGCATCCTCCGCCACTCCTTGCACTCTCCGCCACTCCTTGCACTCTCCGCCACTCCTTGCACTCTCCGCCATTCCTAGCACCGCCGCCACTCCTAGCATCCGCCACTCCTAGCATCTGCCGCCACTCCTAGCATCCGTCGCCACTCCTAGCATCCGCGACAAGCTAAAGTAAACAGCTATGAAGAAATCAAACCTCTACAGCTAAAGCAATATGTTCTGATATACAGTATTCTGAAAAGCTATATTTACTGACTACTGTACGGTCAGCTAAGTAGTGTGTGGTCTGGAAGCTAACACCTTGGTCAGCTGTGTGGTCTAGAAGCTACAGTAGCTGTCAGTCTACACGTAACACAGTGTGGTCTGATCTCTCACGACTAATGTATAGCTGTAGGGAAGAGCTTGTTGTAGTGTTTGTGAGTTGTAGCTTGTAGGTTTGTGAGCTATTTGTAGCTTTATGGGTTAGCTGACCTGATGAAAGGTGTGTCAGAAGTTGGGGCAAGACTCTAACCTTAACCTTTGACCTGACCTGACTCCTGAGGGACCCTGTTTCTTTCTTTGTTTACTTTTTTTTTTTAATTTATTGGGCACTCCCCTACATCCTTGTGTAAGGTGAAGCGCAGAAGCGTTTACAGCGCCCAACAGGGTCTGAAAAATGGCAGATGAAATTCAACATTGACAAATGTAAAGTACTCAGTATAGGAAATGTAAACAGGGAAACCAGATACCAGATGAACAACGATGCCATAGAGAAATCCGACTGCGAGAGAGATTTAGGAGTAATGATAAGTAGGAACCTTAAGCCAAGTAAACAATGTGTTTTTGCTCGAAACAAGGCTAATAAAGTACTTGGGTTCATACAAAGGAGTGTTAGTTACAAGACTAGCGAGGTCATCCTAAAACTGTATCTTGCTCTTGTGAGACCACACCTGGATTACGCAGTCCAGTTCTGGCCACCGTATTACAGAATGGATATAGAATCCTTGGAAAGAATTCAGAGGAGAATGACAAGACTAATCCCGGGCATCAGGAACCTTGAGTATAGAGACAGGTTAAAGCATCTTAATTTGCACTCCCTTGAGAGACGTAGAGCGAGGGGCGACCTGATAGAGGTGTATAAATGGAAGTCAGGGCTAAACAAAGGGGACATTACAAAGGTACTCAAATTATCCAACCAGGAGCGAACTCGTAACAATGGTTTTAAATTGGACAAATTTAGATTTAGGCGTGAAATAGGTAAACACTGGTTTGGAAACAGAGTAGTGGATGAATGGAACAAGTTACCAAATATCATCATTAACTCGAATACGCTGAATTGCTTCAAACACAGGTTGGATGCTTATATGAGCAATAGGGGTTGGGTGTAAACGGGACTGCCCAGTATGGGCCAATAGGCCCGCTGCAGTTTCCTCCATTCTTATGTTCTTATGTTCTTATGCTTGCCTTTATGTCTCACGGGTTAAGGGCGTAGAAGCCTGAAGAGTCAGTGGATTATGTCATCAAGTTATTGGAAGCTCCAACAACTTTCTCTGAATACGAATTCGCAACTTTCGACTTACACCAGGTACCTACTTTACTGCTAGGTGAACAGGGACTAATGGGGGCTAGGAATTAAGTCCAAACAACTTCCACCGGCCCGGGAATCGAACCCGTGACATCTCGCTTGCGAGGCAAGATCATTAACCTGAGTGTCAGTATTTAGGTCAATTATTTGTCTGGGTATCGTAATAATCTGGTAGTTATCGTACACGTGGCAAGGTAACTATTGCCATTCAGGTATCATGCAATTTACGAGAGTTGTTGTACTTGTTTACTGTCGTGCTGGAGGTTGATTTAATAATTATGACTTAAGTTCTGTTCAGTTTATTAAGATCATTAACTATATATAATTTACCTTGAATTGCCTGGTTGTGTGTCATAATAAACCAGTAATTATCATCGTGGTAATGATAGTCTTATATGAGTGGTAATTGTCGTGCCTGTGAAGTTGTCATGTCACCAGAGTTTTCATTAAGTAAATTTAACTGTACAGTAATTTGTATCGAGTTATCATTGAATTATCGTATTAGACTCGTAGTTATTATACTTATGGCAGAAGATGAATGATGCTTTCAAACGTCTTACATTTTATGATAGTTATCGTGTGTGTGTGTGTGAATTATCGTACATTGGTGGGAAGTTATCGTGTGTCTCAGCTGTTGTGCAGTAGTGAGAAGTTGTCGTGCAATGGTGAGAAGTTGTCGTGCAGGTGTGAGAAGTTGTCGTGCAGGAGTGAGAAGTTGTCGTGCAATGGTGAGAAGTTGTCGTGCAGGTGTGAGAAGTTGTCGTGCAGGAGTGAGAAGTTGTCGTGCAATGGTGAGAAGTTGTCGTGCAGGTGTGAGAAGATGTCGTGCAGTAGTGAGGAGTTGTCGTGCAGGAGTGAGAAATTGTCGTACAGTAGTGAGGAGTTGTGCAGGTGTGAGAAGATGTCGTGCAGTAGTGAGGAGTTGTCGTGCAGGTGTGAGAAGTTGTCGTACAGTAGTAAGGAGTTGTCGTGCAGGTGTGAGAAGATGTCGTGCAGTAGTGAGGAGTTGTCGTGCAATGGTGAGAAGTTGTCGTACAGTAGTGAGGAGTTGTCGTGCAGGAGTGAGAAATTGTCGTACAGTAGTGAGGAGTTGTGCAGGTGTGAGAAGATGTCGTGCAGTAGTGAGGAGTTGTCGTGCAGGTGTGAGAAGTTGTCGTACAGTAGTGAGGAATTGTCGTGCAGGTGTGAGAAGTTGTCGTACAGTAGTAAGGAGTTGTGCAGGTGTGAGAAGTTGTCGTGCAGTAGTGAGGAGTTGTCGTGCAGGAGTGAGAAGATGTCGTGTAGTAGTGAGGAGTTGTCGTGCAGGTGTGAGAAGTTGTCGTGCAGGTGTGAGAAGTTGTCGTACAGTAGTGAGGAGTTGTCGTGCAGTAGTAAAGAGTTGTCGTGCTGGTAGAGTGTCGTGCTAACGTGCGTGGTGAGGCAGCTAAAACAGACTCAGCTACATCACTCTTTCTGAGGTTTTACTGAATAACTCATGATTTTTTTTTAGCCTTCCCAGACAGACGCCATCATAGTCTGGTGCGAGGGATCACGATTTTATAGTTCCTACGGTTTATACAGTTTACACGTATGATTGTATGACCCAGAGTCTAGTTTACAAACGATTTCATACATAAACAACTACCAGACACCATTGGCTTATAGTTAGAGTCTCAATTTAATTTTAACACCAATTTCGGGGGATTTATTTGGGTAATTTATTTTATTACGTGAGTTAAATTTATACTTTATTTCTTCACTTACGAGAGAATATTTTTAACTTACGTTCCTTTAAGAATTTGACCTCAATGGTGGATAATTTATGGTGGAATTTTTGTTGCAGTTTTTGTTTTCGTTTTTATTATAATTTTAACAACTAATATATGATTCTCTTAGGTTAGATTAGGTTAGGTTAGGTTACATTAGGTTAGGTTAGGTTAAGTTAGGTTAGACTACGTTAGGTTAGGGTTAGGTTAAGTTAGGTTAGACTACGTTAGGTTAGGGTTAGGTTAAGTTAGGTTAGACTACGTTAGGTTAGGGTTAGGTTAAGTTAGGTTAGACTACGTTAGGTTAGGGTTAGGTTAAGTTAGGTTAGACTACGTTAGGTTAGGGTTAGGTTAAGTTAGGTTAGACTACGTTAGGTTAGGGCTAGGTTAAGTTAGGTTAGAATAAGTTAGGTTAGGGTTAGGTTAAGTTAGGTTAGACTACGTTAGGTTAGGGTTAGGTTAGGTTAGGTTAGGTTAGGTTAGGTTAGACTACGTTAGGTTAGGGTTAGGTTAGGTTAGGTTAGGTTAGGTTAGACTACGTTAGGTTAGGGTTAGGTTAAGTTAGGTTAGGTTAGGGTTAGGTTAAGTTAGGTTAGACTACGTTAGGTTAGGGTTAGGTTAATGTTTTTTTGTGGTATAGTGGCAAGAGTGACTTTAGAAGTGTGTGTGTGTGTGTGTGTGTGTGTGTCTGTCTGTGTGTGTGTGTGTGTGTGTGTTTGTGTGTGTGTGTGTGTGTGTGTCTGTCTGTGTGTGTGTGTGTGTGTGTGTGTCTGTGTGGAATTAGTAATGATTTTCTTTCCCTCATTTCACCTTCTATTCTTACTCTTCCCCCTCCTCCTCCTCCCTTTCTCTTCCTCCTCCTCCTCTTCCTCCCTTAATCTTCTTCCTCCTCCTCCTCTTCCTCCCTTTATCATCCTCCTCCTCCTCCTCCTTTGCCAGGTGTTATTATTCCTGCTTATTGATCCTTCTTATTGTTGTCCATGTGGAGAGTCTGGGGTCACGAGGGAGGAGGAGGAGGAGGTGGAGGAGGAGGAGTGGTGTGCTGGAGAAGGTGGTGGTGGTGGAGGAGGTGCAGGAGGAAGAAGAAGAAGAATATGGAACAGCAGGAGGAAGACGATGTATTATCTTGAAATAATTCTAAATAAAATTAAAACAAAATATTCCTATCAAATACCATTATAGAAACACTATATAAATTACACTAAGTTCTTTAGACATTTCAAGTATATATTTCAGTATTTACATTAATGTTTATAGAATAAAATTATAAGGAATCGCACACTAACGACTTTAATGTATATGTAACAAGCGTAAACATACTGGGGATGGCTGTGACCAATCAGGGATAAGACCAGGTGGTAGTGACCAATCAGAAATTAGAGAGGGATAGGTGTGACCAATTAGGACATTGAGGGTTAAAGGCAGGGGATAGTTAGCTCACGGGAACAGCCACAACACAGTGTCCGGGAGTAAATAGTGTTGTTTTGAAGTGTTTGTGTTTACTGTGTAATAATTTATAAACCTAATTATCATCAGTGAATATGTAAATTAGTTTTATGTGCGAAAAGAACTAGTGAATAAGGATAAATAACAATATTAAGAAAGAAATTACCACAACAACGGAAGACAAGAACGTATCCATTATAGAAAACGCCATTGTCAACACGCAGGGTGAGTAAGAGAATTAACCTGCCAAACCTTCTTCAATATACACACACTGCAACCTGTCACTTTTACCTTGATGATAATTTAAAGGTCTTGGGTGATGGATGATGTCCCCGAGTTCAGAAATTTCACGAAGGCAGTAAAGTAATTACTGTAAATATGATGAGAAAATAGTGAAAGAGGTGTTAATGTGGCACGGCGGGGGCCAGATTTTATGAATAATTATTTGAGTCGAATTTTTTTTAAATTCTTCGTTAGTATTGTACAGATTTAGAAGTAGTTGTTGTAGTTGTGGTAATAATGGTTGTTATAGTGTTTTTATTAATAGTTAGGGGTAGTAGGATCGTTAGATTAGGTTAGATAGATCGATAGTTAAGAATAACACCAATAACAGTAAAGAGTTTCCCGGCAGCCAAGTGTCTAACATTACCCCATTACGCCGACGCAAAGTGGCTGGCTGGTTAACCACTACACACACAGGTAAGGATCTGGTGTGTGTGTGTGTTAGTACAGATGGTAAAGGTGTCATATTTTACAGCACGGGGCAGCATTCCACGAAGTAATTTCACAGCGGGACAAACCATACCATCAACGGGTCGACTCAAAACGATTTAGTTCAGTAATGTATGACCCTACGACACGCTGACCTGACCTGACCTGACCTAACCTAATCAGTGGTGGTGATAGTAATGGTGGTATTAGTGGTGACGGTGACGGTGGTGACGGTGGTAGTAGTGGTGGTGGTGATGCGTGTCTAGCGGTCATTACAGAGTTGCTCGGGGTTACACGTTCACTGAGCTCCCCCCCCCCCCCCCTGTGTTGTGTGCGGTCGTGGGTGGTAGTTGTGGTGGTGGTTATTACTGTGGCGTGTTGCGGGTAATGTTGTGGTAACCTAGTTATTATATATTGTATGTATGTATGTATGTATGTATGTAATCGCCTTAGATCCTATGCTAATCCTATTCTGAGACAACCAATATGAACTAAATCCCTTAATATATCGCTCGAACACATGTCAATCCCTTACCAAATATGTTCGTCTTTTATTCCCTTTCCTTCACTTTAGTTCACCTAGTATAGTCAACACCGTGAATTGTATATATTAGTCATTAACGTGATTTTATTTTCATTAGTGACTCTCCTTGTGTATTTTTTTCATATCAGTTTGAATGATATAAATTTTATCAGGCATAATATGGCTCTTCGTTAGACAGACAGACAGATATTCAGTAAAAAAAAGTTAACAGATATATTGACACAGACAGAAAGATATATATTTACAATACATCTATCTATTTATCTATCTACATATCTATCTATCTACAATATCTATCTATCTACAGTATCTATCTATCTACAATATCTATCTATCTACAGTATCTATCTATCTATCCAACTGTAGAGGTAAAAATACGTAAGTTGTACCAATACAATTCTCTATGATAACAGTATAAAAGAAAACGAAATATTTTTAAGGATAACTCATGAATTAATACATAAAGTTTTTCCTCTGAGGTCTAAGAAGATGATGAGTATTGATGCTGTTTATAGGTGTAGTCAACTGTGTCTTGTGTTTTGTTTATGTTTTTATTGATAGTACTTTTATCATTACTACTATTTATATAATGACGGGATAATAAAAAAGATTAATAATAAGTAATAAAAGTCACAAAAAGTAAAATACGATAGCAGGGATAATTTAATTTATTTATTCATCAATACATTTCAACCTGACTTAATATTTATCAGAATTTTATCTGAGAAAAATTATCCGGTTTACCTGAAGAATCTCCATCCCAACTTATATCACATAAAGATTAACCACCCTAACGGTAGCTTAACCGAACTAAACCTAACCTAACCTGACCTAACCTGACCTAACCTGACCTAACTTAACCTAAACTTAAATAACGTTAAGATGGTTCATTTTTAGGTGAAATAAGGTGTTGACTTAACCCTCACAGGACAACCTTTACCTGCAGCACTAAACACTAACACGGGCAGAGCTAAAACAACATGTTACTTGAACCAGGGAGTGAAGGACAGGTAGATGAAGTGGTCTCCTACCTGTAGACAGTGAGGTGTTGTGGTCTGATTACTGAGATGTGGTACAGACACGATTGGGGTGTATATGTGGTTTTGGATAATAGTAGTAATGGTAGTAGTAGTGGTAGTAGTAGTGGTGGTAGTAGTGGTGGTAGTGATGAAATAATAATAACAACAACAACAATATTATCATTAGTCTCACCAACACCACCGTCATTATAATACAACACAATACCCCCTCCCCCCTCCCCCATTTCCCCCTTCCGCACCTCCCTTCCTCTCCCTTCCCCTCATTAACAGTTCACATGTCAGGTGTTAATAGGCAATTACCTGTACGGGGAAGTGACTTATAATATATATTCAGTTATTTTTCCTCCCTGACGTTTTAATTACGACCGGATATAGAGATAATGGATGTTGATATACTGTGTGTGTGTGTGTGTGTGTGTGTGTGTGTGTGTCTGTGTGTGTGTGTGTGTGTGTGTCTGTGTCTGTGTGTGTGTGTGTGTCTCTGTGTGTGTGTGTGTGTGTGTGTGTGTGTGTGTGTGCGTGCGTGTGTGTGTGTGTGTGTGTAGGGATGCAAAATTAACTACAAAAATGTACCTATAAATTACAGTAATGAAAAAAAATGGATTATCATGAAAAATTTATCATTGAATATATTGAGAATTCGGGTCACCACACGGGGTCAGGATCAGATGGGGCCAGGGGTTCAGAGGTCACATACGGTCAGGGGTCATACGAGTTCGGTTAAAGGTCACGGGTTCAGAGGTCACACTAGGTCAGGGGTCACACGGGATCAGGTCAGAGGTCACAATGACAAGGAAAAAGGTTCAACTGGAAAGCTTTTACTCGTCTTTGTTCACATAAATTTGTAAGGTTGGAGGCAAATTCAATTAGAGGAAGAGAGAGAGAGAGAGGAGAAAGAGAGAGAGGAGAGAGAGAGAGAGAGAGAGTATATATAATGCAAGCACTCCACTCATCACCTGCCAGTCAATACGTTATGCTATAAATATTTAATGTCTTGTTGTTTAAGCTTTAACGAGAATATTTGTTCAGTGAAATCCTGTAAAAGTAAATAAACTTCACTACTACTCAATAATAATAATAATAATAATAATACCTCTATATTCTGCCATATAAAACACGACCAAAGCTGTAAATTACATGAAATTTCTTCAATCATTTATATTCAGATGCCAAAGAGGTCATTTCTCGTTGTTATTTTACTGTTATGATATATTATTAAACAACATTAACTCATCTAATAAATTTACTACAGCTGCTTTTAGTAAATTAGACTATGTGAAGTATTAGAATTAGTTATCTGGGGAAATGAAAAGGGTAAATGTTTGTGTAGATTAAATAATTAATTTATACCGGCAATATGTTATATGGTAAGTGATGCCGTAACTTCACCCTCAGAACGAATGACAATCAGTTAGACAGTCTCAGAATCTTGTAAAGGGGGGAGGGGGTGGGAAGCTGTTAGTGGCCTTCATAGGTCTGGATCCCCTTTAGTGGCGTTATTAATGTTTCACGGAGCCCTACTCGACCTCCTTACTCGGGGACCCAATACAAACACGGGCGATGCTCACTTGTTTGAGCGCTGTGGCTTCAGGGAGCGTTTATACACACGTTCTCTAGCGGCGCCATGTTGTAAAGCTCATATTCTATTTCGCTCTTGAGATTTTAATTAACTTTGATCCTCTCTCTTCTAAAGCGCAGTGAAAAAAGAATGATAAGTGTGGTAAGAAAAGCAGGAATGGGAAAACAGATTAAAAAAAGACACACAGAGGCATTAGAGTGATGGAAAGTAATTTTTTGTTTGTTTAAGGACAGCAATGGGAGCATGGCCGGCACTACACCCGACCACCTCTACTCACCCATCGGTAATGTTAGGCACCCACTAAAGTCTAAACGTATGTACAGCTAGGTGGACCGGGAGAGCCTCGGGATCGAACCGTCGACACTGTGGACAGGAGACGAGCACTGTTTCCACTCGATTTGATTCTCTTTGGATTTTAGATAGCGTTATTGTCTTCATAACACGTCTGTCCGTGGCTCCCGTCCGTGGCTCCCGACCGTGTGTCTCGTCCGCAGC
>CAUDMG010002167.1:1047500-1082500 GCA_958450375.1 Homarus gammarus | reverse complement strand
AGTAGGGAGGGAGGTGGGGGAGGGGTGGTGAGTAGGGAGGGAGGTGGGGGAGGGGTGGTGAGTAGGGGGAGAGGGAGGGAGGGGTGGTGAGTAGGGAGGGAGGTGGGGGAGGGGTGGTGAGTAGGGGGAGAGGGAGGGGAGGGGTGGTGAGTAGGGAGGGAGGTGGGGGAGGGGTGGTGAGTAGGGGGAGAGGGAGGGGAGGGGTGGTGAGTAGGGAGGGAGGTGGGGGAGGGGTGGTGAGTAGGGAGGGAGGTGGGGGAGGGGTGGTGAGTAGGGGGAGAGGGAGGGGAGGGGTGGTGAGTAGGGAGGGAGGTGGGGGAGGGGTGGTGAGTAGGGAGGGAGGTGGGGGAGGGGTGGTGAGTAGGGAGGGAGGTGGGGGAGGGGTGGTGAGTAGGGAGGGAGGTGGGGGAGGGATGGTGAGTAGGGAGGGAGGTGGGGGAGGGGTGGTGAGTAGGGAGGGAGGTGGGGGAGGGATGGTGAGTAGGGAGGGAGGTGGGGGAGGGGTGGTGAGTAGGGAGGGAGGTGGGGGAGGGATGGTGAGTAGGGGGAGAGGGAGGGGAGGGGTGGTGAGTAGGGAGGGAGGTGGGGGAGGGGTGGTGAGTAGGGAGGGAGGTGGGGGAGGGATGGTGAGTAGGGGGAGAGGGAGGGGAGGGGTGGTGAGTAGGGAGGGAGGTGGGGGAGGGGTGGTGAGTAGGGAGGGAGGTGGGGGAGGGATGGTGAGTAGGGAGGGAGGTGGGGGAGGGGTGGTGAGTAGGGAGGGAGGTGGGGGAGGGATGGTGAGTAGGGAGGGAGGTGGGGGAGGGGTGGTGAGTAGGGAGGGAGGTGGGGGAGGGGTGGTGAGTAGGGAGGGAGGTGGGGGAGGGGTGGTGAGTAGGGGGAGAGGGAGGGAGGTAGGTAGTGTTAATTGGGAGTGAGAAGAGGAAAACAAAGAACGAAGGGAAGAGAGAAGGGAGAATTTGCCTAAAGAAGAGAGGGAGGGAAGGAGGGAGTAAAGAAAAGGAGGGAAGAAGACAGGTTAAGGAGTAAGAGGATGAGGGACGAAGGAATAGAGGAAGAGAGAAGGAGAGAAGGATGAAGAAAGAGAGGGAGGTGAACTGTTGCTTGGTACAGGTGAGGTTAACACAAGTTGACCTTTACTGCCTCCCTGTTGACCTCTCTCTCTCTCTCTTTCTCTCTGTGAATCTATCTATCTCAAACACACACACACACAACTGGATGTAAAGTGAGCACAAAGGGAGGAAGGAAGGAAGGAAGGAAGAAGTGGGGAAGGAGAAGTGTAGGAGGAATGATATGGTAAAGGAAGAAGACGAGGAGGATGGAATTACTACAGAGGAAGAAGGAGGAAAGAGAGAGGAGGAAAGAGAGAGGAGGAGGAGGAGGAGGAAGATGAAGAAGGTCAGATGTCACGGCAGATAATCAAAGTCTGAAAAATCGGTATCGAATTTGGGTCATTCGTCTGCTGTGTCTGCTGGGTGAGAGTCTGCTTGTCTGCTGGGTGAAGAGTCTGTTGTGTCTGCTTTGTGAAGAGTCTGCTGGGAGAAGTGTCTGCTTTGTGAAGAGTTTGCTGTGTCTGCTGGGTAAAGTGAGAGAGAGAGAGAGAGAGAGAGAGAGAGAGAGAGAGAGAGAGAGAGAGAGAGAGCCACTACCAGCAGATATTTTTCATCATAGAGGCGCTCTACTCTTGATCACACCTGTCTCATAAATTAAGGCGTCCATAACTGCCACCACAACACCGCCAGAACACCACCACAACACCGTCAGAACCTCGTAACAAGACCACCACAACACCGTCAGAACCTCGTAACAACACCACCACAACACCGCCAGAACCTCGTAGCAACACCACCACAACACCGTCAGAACCTCGTAACAAGACCACCACAACACCGCCAGAACCTCGTAGCAACACCACCACAACACCGCCAGAACCTCGTAACAAGACCACCACAACACCGTCAGAACCTCGTAACAAGACCACCACAACACCGTCAGAACCTCGTAACAAGACCACCACAACACCGCCAGAACCTCGTAGCAACACCACCACAACACCGCCAGAACCTCGTAGCAACACCAGCACACTTTCCTAACAACCTGGTGACACTCAGGACACTCTTGTAGGTCTCTGAGTGGCAGGTAATTACTGTTATGTATACTTGCTGACAATCAGGTTTCACTCTGATGACAATTTTTATGGTGAGTCTTGACGCTCATGGTGACGTAGTTATCGCAGGGAGTATGGTGAAGTTATAGTGACTGGGGTGGTTTGGTTAGGTTTGGTTAGGTTAAGGTTAGGTCAAGTTAAGGTTAGGTTAAGTTAAGGTTAGGTCAAGTTAAGGTTAGGTTAAGGTTAGGTTAGGTTAGGTTAAGTTAAGGTTAGGTTAGGTTAGGTTAGGTTAGGTTAGGTTTAGGTTAAGTTAAGTGTTAGGTTAGGTTAGGTTAAGTTAAGGTTAGGTTAAGTTAAGTTAAGTTAGGTAGGTTAAGCTTTGTTCAAGTTAGGTTAGGTCAGTTCAGGTAAACCGTTATCCACACACCTTCCTATACTGGATAATTTCAAGGCACATAAACGTTAATAGGGAGCACAGGTGCGGGCGTTATGGGCGGCGCATGGGCGTGGCTTGAGAGAGTTAGTGTGTGTTAACGGGATGGTGGGCGTGGTATAGTGGTTGGGGGCGTGGCTTAAGAGAGTTACTGTGTGGTAGCCGGATGGTGGGCGTGGTTTATAATTCATGAAGGCGTGGTATCAAGAGCATGGGGGCGGTATCAAGATAATGGGCGTGGTGTCAAGATCATGGGCGTGGTATCTAGATCGTGGGCGTGGTATTGTGATCGTGGGCCTGGTATCTAGATCGTGGGCGTGGTATTGTGATCGTGGGCGTGGTATCTAGATCGTGGGCGTGGCATAAAGATGGGGTGCGTGGTATCTAGATCGTGGGCGTGGTATCTAGATCGTGGGCGTGGTATCTAGATCGTGGGCGTGGCATAAAGATCGTGGGCGTGGTATCTAGATCGTGGGCGTGGTATCTAGATCGTGGGCGTGGTATCTAGATCGTGGGCGTGGCATAAAGATGGTGTGCGTGGTATCTAGATCGTGGGCGTGGCATAAAGATCGTGGGCGTGGTATCTAGATCGTGGGCGTGGTATTGTGATCGTGGGCGTGGTATCTAGATCGTGGGCGTGGCATAAACATCGTGGGCGTGGTATCAAGATCGTGGGCGTGGTATCTAGATCGTGGGTGTGGCATAAAGATCGTGGGCGTGGTATCTAGATCGTGGGCGTGGCATAAAGATCGTGGGCGTGGTATTGTGATCGTGGGCGTGGCATAAAGATCGTGGGCGTGGCATAAAGATCGTGGGCGTGGTATTGTGATCGTGGGCGTGGTATTGTGATCGTGGGCGTGGTATTGTGATCGTGGGCGTGGCATAAAGATCGTGGGCGTGGCATAAAGATCGTGGGCGTGGTATTGTGATCGTGGGCGTGGTATTGTGATCGTGGGCGTGGCATAAAGATCGTGGGCGTGGCATAAAGATCGTGGGCGTGGTATTGTGATCGTGGGCGTGGCATAAAGATCGTGGGCGTGGCATAGAGATCGTGGGCGTGGTATTGTGATCGTGGGCGTGGTATCTAGATCGTGGGCGTGGTATCTAGATCGTGGGGCGTGGTATCTAGATCGTGGGCGTGGTATTGTGATCGTGGACTCCCCAAACTTCTCACGTAAACATGATAGTTTTCATACTCGGGAAAATGACGTGTTTTTCTCTGCACAAGAATTTATAAGACAGTGGTGATATCTGCCTGATGAAGAGGAGGAGGAGGAGGAGGAAGAGGAGGAGGAGGAGGTGGAAGAGGAAGAGGTGGAGGTGGAACAGGAGGAGGAGGAGGAAGAGGAGGAGGTGGAAGAGGAGGAGGAGGAAGAGGAGGAGGAAGAGGAGGAGGAGGAGGAGGAGGAGGACGACGAAGAAGAGGAGTGGTGGAAGAGGAAGAAGAGGATAAAGAGGAGGAGGACGAAGAAGAGGAAGATGAGGGATGAATAAATTAGACAGTGGTGATATCTGGTGCAGTGGGTGTTAAGAAGAAGAATGAGAAGAGAGAGAGAGAGAGAGAGAGAGCCACCGTAGCAACAGGAAGAGAGAAGAAGAGGAGGAGGAGGAGGAAGAAGAAGAAGAAGAGGTGGAGAGAGAGAGGGAGGGAAGAAGAGGGAGAGGTGTAGAAAAGAAGAAAGGGGGCAGGAGGAAGGGTGGTAAGAGAAAGAGAGAGAGAATGAGAAGAAAGAAAGAGACGAAAGGGAAAAAAAGAGAAAGAAGAGGAAGTTAGGGAAGCATAGCAGAGAGAGAGAGAGAGAGAGAGAGAGAGAGAGAGAGAGAGAGAGAGAGCCTCGAGCGGACAGGGAAGGTACCCGGTCCGTCAGTAGTGCGCGGGCCACCCTAGCGAGAGAAGGTCTTATTAAACTGTGTGTCTCGTGTGATAACTCCCCTGGTCTGGTCTGCTGTACCTTCTGTCCACCCCTACCAATAAAACCTCACACAGACTCAACATGAACGGCGCTGAAGGTAAGGTGTTTCTCTTTCTTTCTAACTCTCCTTCCCTCTCTCTCTCTCTCTCTCTCTCTCTCTCTCTCTCTCTCTCTACGTTCTGTTAAATGTTCCTCTTAACCTGACTTAACCCCTCCATCTCACTCACTCCTTCATTATTACCACTCACTGAAAAGATTCGTCGCCTCCTCTCCCTCTCCCTCCTTCCCTCCCTCTCCCTCTCCCTCCTTCTTCTGGGACACCTTTTACCTCTCTCCTCCTCACCTCCTCTCCCCCCCCCTCTCTGTCCCCATCACCCACCCACTCACTCAATCACCAGGCTCTTCTCCTCTTACCCTCCCTTCCTCCCTCTCCCCTCTCCTCTCCTCCCTCTCATCTCTCCCACTCCCTCATCTTCATTTGGCACACCTCTTACCCCTCTCTCCCTCTCTCCTCCCTCTCCCTCTCCTCTCCCTCACCTTCAACTGGCACACCTCTTACCCCCCTCTCTCCTCCCTCTCTTCTCCCTCACCTTCAACTGGCACACCTCTTCCCTCTCTCTCTGCCCTCTCTCTTCCCTCTCACCCCTTGCTATAATAGTCTACCTAAGAAAATTTTATCTCCGCAGAATCGTCAACAAAATCACTTAGAAAAAAATAAAATAATTAAAAGTAGAAAAAAAAAGGTTAAAAATAATGATTAGTGTATTGAGAATGATTGAGAAGTTTAGGTTAGGTTAGGTTTAGGTTAGGTCTAGGTTTAGGTTTAGGTTAGGTTTAGGTTTAGGTTAGGTTTAGGTTTAGGTTAGGTTAGGTTTAGGTTAGGTTAGGTTTAGGTTAGGTTTAGGTTAGGTTTAGGTTAGGTTTAGGTTTAGGTTTAGGTTAGGTTTAGGTTTAGGTTAGGTTAGGTTTAGGTTAGGTTTAGGTTAGGTTTAGGTTAGGTTAGGTTAGGTTAGGTTTAGGATTAGGTTTAGGTTTGGTTGGGTTAGGTTAGGTTTAGGTTTAGGTTAGTTTTGTAAATGATGGCTATTGTAGTTTGGGTGTTAAAGAAAAGGTTTAAGAATAGGTGTGAAATAGGTAGGTTTTAATAGGTCTTTTCTGTCTCTCTCTCTCTCTCTCCCTCTTCCTTGTTTATTCTCTCACTTTACGACCCAAAGGAAAAAGTTTTACACTAGTATATCAAACCTGGTCTTCCTTCCTTCTCCATTCCTTCTTCCCTTCTTTTCCATTATATCTCCTTCTCCCTTTCCTTTCCTCTAATCATCCCTCCTGTCCTCCCTTCATCCACCCTTCCTCCCCTTCCTCGTTCTTTCCTTCCCTCTCCTTATCCCTCCTTCTCTCCTTTTGCTTCCCTCCTGCCTTCACTCTCTCCCTGCCTCACTCCCGCTCTCCTTATCTCCCTTCCACTCTCATTCCCTATCTCTCTCTCCCTCTCTTTTTATCTACCTCACTTCCTTTCCCCCCCTCCCTTCCTCCCTCCCTCCCTCCCTCCCTTCCTCCCTCCCTCCCTCCCTCCCTCCCTCCCTCCCTTATCCGCCGACCACATGCAGACGATATGCTGTTCTGTGCTGGTGACGTCCGCTTACAGTGATAGCAGCAGCAGAGGGGAGAACAGCAGAGGCACAGGCAAGGACAACAGTAGAGGCAGCAGAGGGGAGAACAGCAGAGGCAGCAGAGGGGAGAACAGCAGAGGCAGCAGAGGGGAGAACAGCAGAGGCAGAGGCAAGGACAACAGTAGAGGCAGCAGAGGGGAGAACAGCAGAGGCAGACTCAAGGAGAACAGCAGAAACAGCAGCAGGAAGAACAGAGAGGCAGAGACAAGGAGACGAGCAGAAGCAGCAGCAGAAAGAACAGAAGAGGAAGCAGCAGGAAGAACAACAGAGGAAGCAGCAGGAAGAACACACACACACACACACACACACACACAGGACGACAACACCAAAGAAAGTATACATAAAGATCAGAGAACGAGAGAATGCCATTTAGGTGGTGACAGGGAGAGAGAGAGAGAGAGAGAGAGAGAGAGAGAGAGAGAGAGAGAGGAAAGGCTTCTCTAATGGAGGGTCGAGTTGTTAGAGTGGAGAGAAGGTACAGTGGAGGGAGGGTACAGTGGAGGGAAGGTACAGTGGAGGGAGGGTACAGTGGAGGGAAGGTACAGTGGAGGGAAGGTACAGTGGAGGGAAGGTACAGTGGAGGGAAGGTACAGTGGAGGGAAGGTACAGTGGAGGGAAGGTACAGTGGAGGGACGGTACGGTGGAGGGAAGGTACAGTGGAGGGAAGGTACAGTGGAGGGAGGGTACAGTGGAGGGAAGGTACAGTGGAGGGAAGGTACAGTGGAGGGACGGTACAGTGGAGGGACGGTACAGTGGAGGGAAGGTACAGTGGAGGGAAGGTACAGTGGAGGGAAGGTACAGTGGAGGGAAGGTACAGTGGAGGGAAGGTACAGTGGAGGGACGGTACAGTGGAGGGACGGTACAGTGGAGGGAAGGTGCAGTGGAGGGAAGGTACAGTGGAGGGAAGGTACAGTGGAGGGAAGGTACAGTGGAGGGAAGGTACAGTGGAGGGAAGGTACAGTGGAGGGAAGGTACAGTGGAGGGACGGTACAGTGGAGGGACGGTACAGTGGAGGGACGGTACAGTGGAGGGAAGGTGCAGTGGAGGGAAGGTACAGTGGAGGGAAGGTACAGTGGAGGGAAGGTACAGTGGAGGGAAGGTACAGTGGAGGGAGGGTACAGTGGAGGGAAGGTACAGTGGAGGGAAGGTACAGTGGAGGGACGGTACAGTGGAGGGAAGGTGCAGTGGAGGGAAGGTACAGTGGAGGGAAGGTACAGTGGAGGGAAGGTACAGTGGAGGGACGGTACGGTGGAGGGAAGGTACAGTGGAGGGAAGGTACAGTGGAGGGAGGGTACAGTGGAGGGAAGGTACAGTGGAGGGAAGGTACAGTGGAGGGAAGGTACAGTGGAGGGAAGGTACAGTGGAGGGAGGGTACAGTGGAGGGAAGGTACAGTGGAGGGAAGGTACAGTGGAGGGAAGGTACAGTGGAGGGAGGGTACAGTGGAGGGAAGGTACAGTGGAGGGAAGGTACAGTGGAGGGAAGGTACAGTGGAGGGAGGGTACAGTGGAGGGAAGGTACAGTGGAGGGAAGGTACAGTGGAGGGAGGGTACAGTGGAGGGAAGGTACAGTGGAGGGAAGGTACAGTGGAGGGAAGGTACAGTGGAGGGAGGTACAGTGGAGGGAGGTACAGTGGAGGGAAGGTACAGTGGAGGAAGTACTGTGGAGGGAAGGTACAGTGGAGGGAAGATACAGTGGAGGGAAGGTACAGTGGAGGGAAGGTACAGTGGAGGGAAGGTACAGTGGAGGGAAGATACAGTGGAGGGAAGGTACAGTGGAGGGAAGGTACAGTGGAGGGAAGGTACAGTGGAGGGAAGGTACAGTGGAGGGAAGGTACAGTGGAGGGAAGGTACAGTGGAGGGAAGATACAGTGGAGGGAAGGTACAGTGGAGGGACGGTACAGTGGAGGGAAGGTACAGTGGAGGGAAGGTACAGTGGAGGGAAGGTGCACCGTAGAGTCCGGAGAGTTACTTTAGTTTGAGTCACTGTTCATGTGTGAGGCCATATTGGAGGATCTTTTAAGTGCTTCTGCTTAAGTGAGTCACCAGGTAGGAGGGAAATTAACTGAGGGACTTTTGAGCACACAGCCCATAGCCTCTGACACAGGGCTGAGGGCGTGGTGAGAGGAGGGCGGGGAAGGGGGAGGGTGAGGGGAAGGGAGGGAATGAGGGCGGGAAGGAGCGTGGGTGGCTCAATATATAGATAACTACAATTAATAGGAGTTACTGAGAGAGAGAGAGACTGTTGTGGCTACTTAGTTTAGCTCCTAAAGTCTTCTCTGCCACACACACACACACACACACACACACACACACACACACACACACACACACACACACACACACACACACACACACACACACACATGCGTACGTCTTTTAAGAATTATAAAAATAATTAAATGAGTAAAATACCTTATGTGTCACGCGAGGGAATTTATATATAATTTAGTTGTATCAATGTTCAGCTGTTGAGGCGACCATCACAATCACTTCACCAAGGCCAATAATTTATTCTGTTCTTATTTAAGTTTTTTCATTTTATATTTTATTAAGAATTTTTTTTACGTTTCATAAATTTTTATACTTTTAATACATTTTATACATTATACATTTTTATATACGTTTATACATTTTATAATCTATATATTTGATAAATTTTCATACACCTTATACATTGTTGTTCTAAATAAACTGAAAAAAAAATAGGTGTCAAAATTTAAAGACTTTTATGTTTAAAATTAATATACGTAAAAGCTTTCAGTATTTTTATCAATATTTTAGTGAAGAATCAACAAAAACAAATAAAAAATAAGTGTGACCACTTTACCGAGAATTACAGTCAAATTGATCAAGGCCAAAAAATATTCTCGAATGTTCATATTTTTTTAAAAATAAGATTCGGTGTTATTTGGACCAGGTTGGTTAGGTTAGGTTAGGTTAGGCTAGGCTAGGTTAGGTTAGGTTGTGGAAGAGTTAGTTGTTTATACAGCAAATAATTTAGATGGAAATAGATGAAAAAGTTAAAAATAATAAAAAATAAAACAATTGCCTAAAGTAATAATTTTTTCTGTGGATTTTTTTTAATAACTGTTTTTAGGTTTATTTCTGGTCCTAAGTAGTGAAGGTTCTGGCGTGTCTGTAGAACTGTCCAGGTGCTAGATTGTGTTCCAGTTCTGACCTAACCTAACCTCACCTAACCTAACCTAACCTAACCTAACCTCACCACCAGGAGTGAGTTACCATCGACCTACACCTGTGCGCCCCCTACACCGCCTCCCTACTCGACCACGATATATATAGGTTTGGTATTAGTCTACTCTCTGAAGGTGTGTGTGTGTGTGTGTGTGTGCATATGTAATTTTTCCTGTGTGTCTACCTGTCTGTTTGTCTGTCCACATGTGTGTCTGTCTACGTGTCTGGAGGGGGGGGGGTGAGGTGAACGGCGGCCCAGCTGGACACGTTCTAACAGCAGGTAAAGAGACGCCGAAGAGAACGACTAACACTCATACACTCTACCGGCTGAATGAAGATTGTGAACGTGTCTGTTGATGAAAGAACGTGTAGAGAAGGGCCTGTAGGTGTTTGTGTATACGGCAGTGAACTTAAACTGTGAACGGTTGTGCATGAACTAACGAACGTGTATACATAAATTAATGAGCGTGTGTGTGGAATAGGGTGCAAATAGGTGTTTATAAACGACACGGGACGTCATTGAAGGTGAACGTTACCACACGTTCACACACCCTTCTTAAAACACTTGTGAAGGGTTACCTAGACTGGGGAAGGGGGGGGGGGTGGTGACCAGCTCAGGATGGGGTGGGGTGGGGTGAGAGGGGGGTGGGATGGGATGGGATGGGGTGGAAGGAGAAAGAAAATGGATGTTTGTGTCGTGTTGAACGTGTGAGGAAATATTATGAGGTGGATATTGGGTCAAGTGGATATATTGTTATAAGAGGAGGTGAGGGTGAGGATAACACTCTCAGCGTCTTCCTGTGTGTGGGCGGGCTGGTGGGCTGGCTGGTGGGCGGGCTGGTGGGCTGGCTGGTGGGATGTTATCGGGAAAGTAAATTGTAGACAAACGTAAACCTTGGATGAAAAAAGTGGCAGGGAAATTGAGCTATGGGGAGTGAAAGTAAACTGTAGGGAAGGAAAGTGACGGTGAAAGTAAACTATAGGGAAGGTGAGAGAATTAGTAGTAGAGAACCCGGAAGTGTTAATGGCTGTGGTCGCCAACCCTCAGACAGGTAGGAACGTGAGGGAGGGACAGGTAGGAACGTGTAGGAGGGACAGGTAGGAGGGACAGGAAGGAACGTGTAGGAGGGACAGGTAGGAACGTGAGGGAGGGACAGGTAGGAACGTGTAGGAGGGACAGGTAGGAACGTGAGGGAGGGACAGGTAGGAACGTGTAGGAGGGACAGGTAGGAACGTGAGGGAGGGACAGGTAGGAACGTGAGGGAGGGACAGGTAGGAACGTGAGGGAGGGACAGGTAGGAACGTGTAGGAGGGACAGGTAGGAACGTGTAGGAGGGACAGGTAAGAACGTGTAGGAGGAGCCACTTGAAGTTTCTCGTCTGAATGAAGATCTTGAACGTGTGTATGAGAGAAAGTGTCTGGAGATGAGTGAGAAAGTACCCTGAGCTGAGAGAAAGTACCCTGAGCTGAGAGAAAGTGCCCTGAGCTGAGAGAAAGTACCCTGAGCTGAGAGAAAGTACCCTGAGCTGAGAGAAAGTACCCTGAGCTGAGAGAAAGTACCCTGAGCTGAGAGAAAGTGCCCGGAGATGAGAGACAGTGAAAGTAACTAAATAAAAAAAGAAAGTAAAGGAAAGAACAAACAAACAAGACCTCGTGTTTATGCCTGGGTGTTGTACGTAAGAGAAAGTTTTATGAGGTCAATATTAGCACAGACACCTTGTTAACCTTCCCAACAGCATGGTTAATGGCCAGAGAAGAGAACATGCGGCTCTTACTTCAGATAATTACCTTTGAGAGAGAGAGAATTACCTGTAGTGTATGGTAGAAAGTTTGAGAGAGAGAAAGTAAATGGTTAAGTCATCGTACTCAAGGGGTTAAGTCATCGTACTTAAGGGGTTAAGTCATCGTACTCAAGGGGTTAAGTCATCGTATTGAAGGGTGTTAAGTCATCGTACTCAAGGGGTTAAGTCATCGTACTTAAGGGGTTAAGTCATCGTATTCAAGGGTTAAGTCATCGTACTCAAGACGTACTTAAGTAGTTAAGTCATCATACGCTTGACGTCTCTTGGTCATAACAAATACTAAATAAGCAAATAAAAAAAATCGGTATAATTTAGACTGTGTAGTGTTGTATAAGAGGCCCAAATTTATGAGGTAAGCATTGGAAGAGGCTGTAAACCCTTCAGAAGAATGTGTAGTGACGGTGAGGAGAGCACACGCAATACTCAAGTTTTCCCGGACCATATAAAAAGTTCTCTTGACCCGGCTGTGAATATTGTCATGTTTGAGGCCTGTAAAAAAAAATATAAAATAAATCGTTTTGACCTGAATTTATGAGATGGTGTGTAAGGGTAGAGTCTCAGTGCTGTTTTGGGGCAAGGTCTCAGACACACACACACACACACACACACCACACACACACACACTAATCTCACAACTAACTAGGAGGGAATATCGTTGTTTATAGTTGACAGTATATATTATCCAGCTGGTTTCAGACTTCAGTGGTTATGATAACTAAGAGGCTTCAGGATGTTGTGGTTTGGTGGAGAAGTATCCGGTTGACGACTGGTTGAGTGACAATGTTGAATCGTGGCGGTCTGGTGTGTGTTGAGCTATCTCTCTCTCTATCCTGTGTGTGTGTGTGTGTGTGTGTGCGTGCGTGTGTGTGCGTGTGTGTGTGTGTGTGTATGTGTATGTGTGTGCGTGTGTGTGTGTGTGTTTATATAGACCAGATTTCATGGCTACTACGACACACTTTCTTCCCCTGCCATCTCTCTCTTTCTCTCTCTCCCCTCTCTCTCTCTCTCTCTCTCTCTCCTCTCTCTCTCTCTCTCTCTCTCTCTCTCTCTCTCTCTCTCTCTCTCTCTCTCTCTCTCTCTCTCTCTCTCTCTCTCATAATCACATAAAACCTGGACCTCTTCTCAAAATACCAAAGATCTGTGTATCTTGATGCCAGGGGGAGAGGGATGAGGGGGAGGGATGGAGAGGAGGGCGGGTCACTCAGCAGGTAAACTTGTAGCGGAGTGACGGCTGTTACTTAAGTTACCTGGAGAGCTCCGTCCGTCACTCACTCACCTTTCACTTCCTTCCATCATCAGTTGTATGGCCACAAAACTCAACCTAACCTATCTATCCATCCATCTATCTATCTATCTATCTATCGTCTTCACTACCACCACAGCAGGTATGCCAAGTGGCACCATTGCACAAAGAAGCGGCGGCAACGTGTCCTCTGACGTCACTCCATCTCCGCCAATCAACTGTGTTTCACCAGCCAATCAGCTCCTTCCTTGTCGCTGCCGGGCATGACGAGCCTAACTCCTTTCATATAATAACCAGTGACAATCATCTGTTTAATACAAAAGACGGGTCTAGGAAGAGGCCTTTGTGTGCGTATTTGCGTATGTGTGTACGTATTTGTGTGTGTACGTATTTGTGTGTGTACGTATTTGTGTGTGTACGTATTTGTGTATGTGTGTTTGGAGTCATGAGGGGTGATAGGCTCAGTAGGGGGGGTGATAGGCTCAGTAGGGGTAGTGATAGGCTCAGTAGGGGGTGATAGGCTCAGTAGGGGTGGTGATAGGCTCAGTAGGGGTGGTGATAGGCTCAGTAGGGGTGGTGATAGGCTCAGTAGGGGTGGTGATAGGCTCAGTAGGGGTGGTGATAGGCTCAGTAGGGGGGGTGATAGGCTCAGTAGGGGGTGATAGGCTCAGTAGGGGGGTGATAGGCTCAGTAGGTGGGTGATAGGCTCAGTAGGGGTGGTGATAGGCTCAGTAGGGGGGTGATAGGCTCAGTAGGGGTGGTGATAGGCTCAGTAGGGGTGGTGATAGGCTCAGTAGGGGGGTGATAGGCTCAGTAGGGGTGGTGATAGGCTCAGTAGGGGGGTGATAGGCTCAGTAGGTGGGTGATAGGCTCAGTAGGGGTGGTGATAGGCTCAGTAGGTGGGTGATAGGCTCAGTAGGGGTGGTGATAGGCTCAGTAGGGGGGTGATAGGCTCAGTAGGGGTGGTGATAGGCTCAGTAGGGGGGGTGATAGGCTCAGTAGGGGTGGTGATAGGCTCAGTAGGGGGGTGATAGGCTCAGTAGGGTGGTGATAGGCTCAGTAGGGGGGTGATAGGCTCAGTAGGGGGGTGATAGGCTCAGTAGGGGGGGTGATAGGCTCAGTAGGGGTGGTGATAGGCTCAGTAGGGGGTGATAGGCTCAGTAGGGGGGGTGATAGGCTCAGTAGGGGGGTGATAGGCTCAGTAGGGGGGTGATAGGCTCAGTAGGGGGGGTGATAGGCTCAGTAGGGGTGGTGATAGGCTCAGTAGGGGTGGTGATAGGCTCAGTAGGGGTGGTGATAGGCTCAGTAGGGGTGGTGATAGGCTCAGTAGGGGGGTGATAGGCTCAGTAGGGGGTGATAGGCTCAGGAGGGGGGGGTGATAGGCTCAGTAGTGGGAGGAGGAAGAGGGCTTTAAAAAATAACATCTGGTAACATTGATTTTCATTTCACCTTAATGGAGAAGAGAGTGAGAGAGAGAGAGAGAGAGAGAGAGAGAGAGAGAGAGAGAGAGAGAGAGAGAGAGAGAGAGGGTCTATCATTCATATGGACAATTTATATCCAGAAGGAGAGACCAGAGGGTGTTGAAACTTGGCTGGCAACACTGACATAGATTCCCCCTCTTCCCTCTCTCCTCCCTCTCATCCCCCTCCTTCCCTTTCCCTCTCTCCACCTCACCTTTCCTCCCCCTCCCCCTTCCCATCTCTTCCCTTATCTCTCCTCTTTCCCTTCTTCTCCCACTCCCTCTCACCCCGCCCCTTCCCTCTCTCCCCCACCTCTCGTCCTCTTTCCCCTCTCACCCCTAACAGAGAGAGGGGATGAGGTCGATAATTGGCATAATCCGATTGAAACAGACTATTACAGTTGCCACTTATTATATTTGGAGATATATTTTCACCCAAGAAAAGGCGTTGTAATAGGCCTCAGTTGTAATAGGCCTCAGTTGTAATAGGCCTCAGTTGTAATAGGCCTCAGTTGTAATAGGCCTCAGTTGTAATAGGCCTCAGTTGTAATAGGCCTCAGTTGTAATAGGCCTCAGTTGTAATAGGCCTCAGTTGTAATAGGCTTCAGTTGTTTTAAGCTTCAGCTCTATTAGATCCCAGTTTTAACACCTTGAGTACAATGTCATCGTACTCAAGGTGTTAAGTTAAGGGATCGTCGGGTGCTGTTGATCGCTCTCACTGGCACTGCTGATCGCTCCCATTGGCGGTGACTTATGACGTGGGTCTGAAATGCACGACATTATAGTTTACTTTGTCAATAGTGGCCAGTGGCGCGACGGAGGGCTCTCTCTCTCTCTCTCTGCCACCAGCACCTTACCTGGTAGAAACATCCATATTTATCCACCTCAGATGTTACCTGCCTCATGTGACGTCATAGTGTGACGTCAGAGCCTAAACATACCTGAACACACACACACACACACACACACACACACACACACACACACAGACACAGACACAGAATATGTGCTTGTCTGTTTATAGAAACAAACCACCCGACTTTGTTGACCAATAAGGGAAGAGAATTTCACGAGGGGTAAACAAGGAGATTTATGCTTCACAAAGTTGAAATAACAGTGTTTAGGCAGTATTAAAGTCTTCAACACGCGGACACAAACATCACGTCAGGCTACCTAAACCTAACCTGCCCTGGCCTGGCACCAGACAAAGACCTCGGGTAATGGGCGTGGACTGTGTCGGTAATCCGGGGGGTGGGGGTGAGGGAGGGGATGAGGGGGTGGGTGGTGGAAACGGGAGGATGTGGTGGAGGGAACAGAGAGAGAGAGAGGGGGTGGTGAAGGGAACAGAGAGAGAGTGGGGAGGGGGTGGTGGAGGGAACAGAGAGAGAGGGGAGGGGGTGGTGAAGGGAACAGAGAGAGAGGGGAGGGGGTGGTGAAGGGAACAGAGAGAGAGAGGGGAGGGGGTGGTGAAGGGAACAGAGAGAGAGGGGAGGGGGTGGTGAAGGGAACAGAGAGAGAGAGGGGAGGGGGTGGTGAAGGGAACAGAGAGAGAGGGGAGGGGGTGGTGAAGGGAACAGAGAGAGAGGGGAGGGGGTGGTGGAGGGAACAGAGAGAGAGGGGAGGGGGTGGTGAAGGGAACAGAGAGAGAGAGGGGAGGGGGTGGTGAAGGGAACAGAGAGAGAGAGGGGAGGGGGTGGTATGGGAAAGGTAGAAAGTGTGTCGTAGTAGCCATGAAATCTGGTCTATATAAGGACACACACACACACACACACACACACACACACACACACACACACACACACACACACACACAATGCCTCACCAGTCCTAGACATAAACTTTACGAGGCTATCACAAATTGTTTACTGTAGGTCATTCAAACGTACAGGACATAGTGAGAGAGAGAGAGTACTGGTTGTAGTGTCCCGAGTTGTTTAGAGGCGACAAGATCATGATGAAAGAGATGTAAATGATGCCCCTCTGTCTGTCTGTCTGTCTGCCCTTCCCCCCCCTCTCTCTCTCTCTCTCTCTCTCTCTCTCTCTCTCTCTCTCTCTCTCTCTCTCTCTCGTTTTTTTTTCTATTGAGAGTTGAATTATCCTCATTAGCGTTATCGAAAGGAAAAGTTTTTAGTGATTGGAGGTGGTTAGAGTGTGTGTGTGTGTGTGTGTGTGTGTGTGTGTGTGTGTGTGTGTGTGTGTGTGTGTGTGTGTCGTGCCTTGTTAACGTGTGAGCAGCTTTACTTGTCTTACATGAGCGGATTACCAAGGTTGAGGTATGTGGGTGTGAGCTGCGACAATTTACATGTATAATTTAGTTTACATTAGTCATCCCTGCCGACCAGCACATGCGTAGTTCTCTTACGAATAATTAGGAATTATCAGCAGGTTGACTATTGTGGATTATCAGGTATAATCACGATTCTTCAGCTTTATATTGAATCACCACAGCCTGGAGTGGGATTATCCTTTATTATCAAGCAACGATAACCACGACTTATTATAATTTATGGCAAATGACCACCAATTATAGAAAGTAATCACAGAGAAACACGAATAATGACAGAAAACGGAGAATCATATATGTTGCTTGCCAGGGTGACTGATGTAAACTGAATTATGTATGTAAATTGTCGCAGCTTCGGATACACGACGCACCTATTGTCTGACCAAATCCACATTCCTGTCACACTATCACCGATACACAGAATTTACACTGTTGTCCTGCCATTAATGGTAAATACACTTAATGCTTGTTACACTCACTGATACACCCAAATCTGCATTCTACTTACACTATCACTGGGAATCTATACTTCACACACACACACTGCAGTCTGGTACACACTCTCAATGCTCCTATCTCTCTATTGCTGGTACACAGACTTTACACTCCGGTATACACAGTCTACACTCCATTCCTTCCTCTCACTCTCATTCCCTCTCCCTCCCTCTCTCTTCCTCGCCCTTCCTCTCCCTCCCTTTCCTTCATCTCTCCCAAACTCTCTCTCTCCCTTCCTCTCATTCTTCTCTCTCCCTCCCTCCCTCCATCCCTCCATCCCACCATCCCTCTCTCTCTCTCTTCCTCACCTTCCCTCTCGCTCCCTCTCCCAGCCTCTCACCACAGCTCTCCGTCCAAGGCACATCTCCCTGCATCTCCAAGGTCCTACACTTTTAAATCTGCTTGTTTTACTTCCTGGCTTCACTTCTTACTTGCACCCGCTCGAAAACACCGGATCCACAACCTCTCTTCTTCCTCCTCCTCCTCTTCTTCCTCCTCCTCCTCTTCTTCCTCCTCCTTTTCTTCCTCTTTCTCTTCCTCTTTCAAGTAATTTTCCTTCACCATTTATTACTGCTGTTGATGCCTCTTCTCCTCCTCCTCCTCCTACTCCTCCTCCCCCTTCTCTTCCTTCTGCTTCACCTCCTTCAACTAATCCTCCTTCTCCTCTTCTTCCTCCTTCACGTAATCCCCTCCTCCTTCTCCATCTTCTCCTCCTCCTTCAGCTCCTCCTTCATGTAATGCTCCCCGTCCTCCCACTCCTCCTTATCGTCGTCCTCCTCGGCTGTCACTCACTGGCGGGGAGCACACACACACACACACACACACACACACACACACACACACACTCCATATATAGATCTGATTGACTCATTTTAAGCTATGACAGAAAGACGTATTCTCCAAGGATCGTAAATTGAATTTATCTGAAAGAACGTGAAGGGTCGTATGTGGGTGGTGGTGGTAGAGGTGGTAGGGGGCGGTGGTGGAGGTGGTAGTGGTAGTGGTAGTAGTAGTGGTAGGGGGCTGTGATGGAGGTGGTAGTGGTGGTGGGTGTTGCCGGGCAGTGTGAAGTGAGACGAGTGAGTGAGAAGGATGGTAATGGCCGTGTTGTGGAAGGGGAACACCACAGACCACCGCATCTGTTAAGGGAGTGAGTGTGAATGACTGAGTGAGTGATGAGAGGTGTGTGTGTGAGCGTGTGTGTGTGTGTGTGTGTGTGTGTGTGTGTGTGTGTGTGTGTGTGTGTGTGTGTGTGTGTGTGTCTTTACCCCTTCACATACTGTTGTTTACACTCTAACACAACACTGGTTTATCCTCCTCACAAAAAATAATCTATAAAAATATCAGAGAAAAACGAACAAACTGAATTATATATAACCCACATAATTCGTTCAGTCTTATATACACTTTAGAGTTGAATAATCTCACCTAATTATATAACCTAAACCACTGGTGATTATTAAGTGTAAGTATTTAACAGGTAGTGACAGATAATCCTGGCAGCTGTTGATATGATTACGAGAGAGAGAGAGAGAGAGAGAGAGAGAGAGAGAGAGAATGTTTGTTGATGTGGGACTTGCACGAACCTTGTCTCTGGGGGAGGGGGGGGAGAGGGGGAGAGGGGGGAGGGGGGAGGGGGTATTGGATGGTGGTTGGGTCGTTATATATTTCTATGTTAAGTTTTTATCCTAATTGGTGATAAGACGATGTATCGAATTGGTAATCTCTTGGTCTCCTGTGTGGCCCTTTTATGGTCTCCTATGTGACACTCTTATGGTCTCCTGTATGGCACTCTTATGGTCTCCTATGTGGCACTCTTATGGTCTCCTATGTGACACTCTTATGGTCTCCTGTATGGCACTCTTATGGTCTCCTATGTGGCACTCTTATGGTCTCCTATGTGGCACTCTTCTGAACTTCTATGTTGTACTCTCTTGGTCTCCTATGTGACACTCTCCTGGTCTCCTATGTGACACTCTCCTGGTCTCCTGCGTGCTTATCTCCGTCTCCTGGGTGGCACTCTCCTGGCACCCCGTCAATAGTGCCATCATAGTGGGGTGTTATATACAGAGGTGTTTGGTGTCGCCTCGCTGGTAATTGACTTATTCAGGCTCCGTCGACTCGGCACGGCGGGTGGTCTACTGTACAGCTTTGACGTATTACAGCAATTACGGCCCCGGGGAAGGTAGCACCACCACCACCACCACCCCTGCTGCCACCACTGCTAACACCACCATGACCACCGCCGCAACCACAACTGCTATCACTACCCCCACTACCATTACTGCCGCCACCACCACCACCACCACCCCTGCTGCCACCACCACCACCACCCCTGCTGCCACCATCCCTGCTGCCACCACCCCTGCTGCCACCACCCCTGCTGCCACCACCACTGCTGCCACCACCACCACCACCACCACCCCTGCTGCCACCACCACTGCTGCCACCACCACCACCACCACCACCCCTGCTGCCACCACTGCTAACACCACCATGACCACCGCCGCAACCACAACTGCTATCACTACCCCCACTACCATTACTGCCGCCACCACCGCTACCGCCACCACCACCACCACCACCACCACCACCACCATCCTCCGTAATCTGTTGTGAGGGGCTTATTGAGGGAGGGAGGGAGGAGTGAGGGGGGACAGGAGGATTACGTTGGTCGGAAGAAAGGGAGAGGGAAATAGGTGTGGGGAGGGATTGAGAGAGAGAGAGAGAGAGAGAGTCACCCACCTTCCAGGTATTGCAACACTCCTCACCACTTCCCTCCCCCCTTTCTCCCTCCTTCATATCCCCAACACACACACACACACACACTCTCTCCCCTCCACCAGCTTAAATATTTCCTGTGACCAGAAACACGATCTTACAGTCTTAAGATGTTTACTCCTACATGCTGAGAGGGAGGAGGAGGAGGAGGAGGAGGAGGAAGATCAGGAGAATGAAGAGGAAGAAGAGAAAGAAAAACAGAAAGAGGGACTTAAGAACCTCTGAGAATCCATATTTAGTGTCGTAGGTTAGGTTAGGTTAGGTTAGGTTAGGTTTGGTTAGGTTAGGTTAGGTTAACTCCTTCCTGTAGACCCGTTCACAGGTCATCCGGTATAGGGAGGGAGATATAAGAACAACAGTTAACCTTAAGAGATCATAATGTTAACTCGAGTGAGGAAAGAAGGAGTTTCCATCCTTCTTTCCATCTTCAGTGAGGAGGGAAACTGGAGGGTGAAGGAATATCTGTTACTGTGTCATGTGAGAAGGAAGGTAGGGAGGGAGGGAGAGAAGGAGGGAGGGAGGGAGGGAGAGAAGGAGGGAGGGACAGGTAGGTGTGTTGTCTTTAATTAGGGAGAAGGAGAGGAGGGGGGGGGAGAGGTGATTAAACGCAGGAATCTCTTGAGAATCTATCGTTGTGTTGTACTTAGGGGCGTCCTCACATCACCAGGTGTACCTCACATCACCAGGTGTACCTCACATCACCAGGTGTACCTCACATCACCAGGTGTATCTCACATCACCAGGTGTACCTCACATCACCAGGTGTATCTCACATCACCAGGTGTACCTCACATCACCAGGTGTACCTCACATCACCAGGTGTACCTCACATCACCAGGTGTACCTCACATCACCAGGTGTACCTCACATCACCAGGTGTACCTCACATCACCAGGTGTATCTCACATCACCAGGTGTATCTCACATCACCAGGTGTACCTCACATCACCAGGTGTACCTCACATCACCATGAATGTTTGTGGCGCTTCTGTGGTGATCAAGGGAGTCTTCGTGACGTGGTTTACCTGGTGTAACACAAGGGAGGTTAGGGAGAGGGAGGGAGAGAGAGGGAGGTTAGGGAGAGGGAGGGAGGGAGAGGGAGGGAGAGAGAGGGAGGGAGGGAGGGAGAGGGAGGGAGAGAGAGGGTGGCAAGAGGGGGGTAAGATTATGAGGTACGGAGTGTAGGAAGGAGAGAGAGAGAGAGAGGGGGGGGGGGGTTAATGAGGAATGAGGGAGAGGAAGAGAGAGAAATGAAGAAAATAAAGTTAAGAGTGACAGAAAGAGAGAAGGAAGGGGACAAGAATAATTGAGGGAGAGAGAGAGAGGGCAACGGCAACGACGAGGGGAGAGAAAAACACAAATGGAGAAGAGAAAAGGGCCAATGAACCCAATAACAGAGAGAGAGAGAGAGAGAGAGAGAGAGAGAGAGAGTCTTCACAGGCCGATCAATCACCACGGCTCGCTCTCTCTCCCTGTCACAACCCACGCGAATGAGGGTCAGACCTGCGCTGATTGGTCCTCTTCTACCGTTGGGTTGTCAGACGTGATCATCCCACACGAGTGACCTTAACCTAACCTAAGCAAACCAAGCCCGCGTAGACTCGAGGCCTGACAAATTACCACTCTCCCACCGCCACCACCAACGACCCTTGTTCACCTGTACTGACCTGTAGTGATCATCTCTTAATGGGGGGGGGAGGAGGGGGAAGCCGGAGGAGGGGGGGAAGCCGGAGGAAGGGGGGGGAAGCCGGAGGAGGGGGGGAAGCCGGAGGAGGGGGGGGGAAGCCGGAGGAGGAGGGGAAGCCGGAGGAGGGGGGGAAGCCGGAGGAGGGGGGGGGGGAAGCCGGAGGAGGGGGGGGAAAGCCGGAGGAGGGGGAGGAAGCCGGAGGAGGGAGGAGGAGAAGCTGGAGGAGGAGGAGAGGGGAAGCCGGAGGAGGAGGGGAAGCCGGAGGAGGAGAGGGGAAGCCGGAGGAGGAGGGGAAGCCGGAGGAGGGGGGGGAAGCCGGAGGAGGAGGGGAAGCCGGAGGAGGGGGGGAAGCCGGAGGAGGGGGGGGGAAGCCGGAGGAGGGGGGGGAAAGCCGGAGGAGGGGGAGGAAGCCGGAGGAGGGAGGAGGAGAAGCTGGAGGAGGAGGAGAGGGGAAGCCGGAGGAGGAGAGGGGAAGCCGGAGGAGGAGGGGAAGCCGGAGGAAGGGGGGGGAAGCCGGAGGAGGGGGGGAAGCCGGAGGAGGGGGGAGGAAGCCGGAGGAGGGGGGAGGAAGCCGGAGGAGGGGGGGGAAGCCGGAGGAGGGGGGGGAAGCCGGAGGAGGGGGGAGGAAGCCGGAGGAGGGAGGAGGAGAAGCTGGAGGAGGAGGAGAGGGGAAGCCGGAGGAGGAGGGGAAGCCGGAGGAGGGGGGGAAGCCGGAGGAGGAGGAGGAGAGGGGAAGCCGGAGGAGGGAGGGGAGGGGATAGAGGATGAAAGGAGGAAGTGGAGGAGGAGGAAGGTAAGGAAGGCGAGTAGGAGGAAGAATAGAAGGAAGGAGGGGAAGTGAATGAAAAAGATGATAAAAAAGAAGGCAGAAGAGAAGGAAGAATGGAAGAATGAGGAGAAAGAGGAGGAGCAGGAAGAAGAATAAAGAGGAAGAAGGAGGAGGAGGTTTGAGAGGAATATTAATAATGGGTAATTAATGGTCGTGCGTCACCCTTTAGCCCATTAGAAGGAAGACACAAGGGGCGTAATAATAGAGATTAAGGTGACGTGACTTAATTATCTCACTCAGGGGCTAATTATCTCACTCAGGGGCTAATTACCTCACTCAGGGGATAATTATATCACTCAGGGGCTAATTATCTCACTCAGGGGCTAATTATCTCACCCAGGGGCTAATTACCTCACTCAGGGGCTAATTATCTCACCCAGGGGCTAATTCATTTATAGTGACTGCTAGGGCCATCCCTGACCTCTCGAGTGGATGACCCTAATAGTGTAATCCTGTTTAGATCCGTAACTGTGCTCGATCATGAGTTAGTGTGAGAGAGAGAGAGAGAGAGAGAGAGAGAGAGAGAGTGAGAGAGAGAGAGAGAGAGAGAGAGACCTTGTGAATATGTGATAGGTCTTTCCTGTTCTTCTCACCTTGACCTATATACCTGTCTGCTCACCTGCATCCTCTCTCTCTCTCTCTCTCTCTCTCTCTCTCTCTCTCTCTCTCTCTCTCTCTCTCTCTCTCTCTCTCTACTCGATAATCAAAAGGTTGAAGTCGTGACCTTCTGCTAACCTTTTATTCAAGTCTGTGTGATGTCACTTGAGAGAGAGAGAGAGAGAGAGAGAGAGAGAGAGAGAGAGAGAGAGAGATATCATGAACCAATATCAATACTCTTATGTGTGTGTGTGTGTGTGTGTGTGTGTGTGTGTGTGTGTGTGTGTCCTGAACTGACTTGACTGATGGCAGGAAATTAAATGGAAGGTGTATCAGAGGTGTTGAGGGAAGGTCACTGCCAGGTCTTTAAGAGTTGAATGAACTAAACCACTACAAAGGTGTGTGTGTGTGTGTGTGTGTGTGTGTGTGTGTGTGTGCGTGTGTGTGTGTGGTGCAGGAAACTTCTTCTTTTCTTTCTTTTTGACCAATCACAGTCTACCAGGAAAAGAAGGGAAGCATCCAGGTGTGGTTTGGAGGTGTGGTCAGGTGTGGTCAGGTGTGGTCTGGTGTGGTCAGGTATTTAAATGAAGGAGAGAGATGCACTTCAAGTACACGAAGGAGGAGGTGGTTGTCACACACACACACACACACACACACACACACACACACACACACACATATTTTCATGCCGTTACTGACGGTCATATAATATACACACGTATAGTCATAACGTACACACGGATGTTCACATAACGTACACACGGATGATCACATAACGTACACACGGATGATCACATAACGTACACACTGACGGTCACACAACGTACACACGGGTGATCACATAACGTACACACGGATGATCACATAACGTACACACGGATGATCACATAACGTACACACGGGTGATCACATAACGTACACACTGACGGTCACACAACGTACACACGGGTGATCACATAACGTACACACGGGTGATCACATAACGTACACACGGGTGATCACATAACGTACACACGGGTGATCACATAACGTACACACGGATGATCACATAACGTACACACGGATGATCACATAACGTACACACGGGTGATCACATAACGTACACACGGGTGATCACATAACGTACACACGGGTGATCACATAACGTACACACGGGTGATCACATAACGTACACACGGGTGATCACATAACGTACACACGGGTGATCACATAACGTACACACGGGTGATCACATAACGTACACACGGGTGATCACATAACGTCATTACAGTCATGAAGATCATTAATTACGGTCCCTCGGTTATTGCTCTCACGGTAATTAACCCACAAATACAATCATTAATTACTGTAGTGGTGGTGGTGGTAGTAGTACTGGTAGTAGTGGTGGTGGTGGTTGTGGTGGTGGTGGTTGTGGTGGTGGTGGTTGTAGTGGTGGTGGTAGTGGTCGTGGTAGTGGTAGTAGTGGTAGTGGTGGTAGTAGTGGTGGTGGTAGTGGTGGTGGTAGTAGTGGTAGTGGTGGTAGTGGTGGTAGTGGTGGTGGTAGTAGAGGTAGTAGTGGTAGTAGTGGTAGTGGTGGTTGTAGTGGTGGTGGTAGTGGTGGTAGTAGTGGTAGTGGTGGTAGTAGTGGTGGTGGTAGTGGTGGTGGTAGTAGAGGTAGTAGTGGTAGTGGTGGTAGTGGTGGTGGTAGTAGAGGTAGTGGTGGTAGTGGTGGTAGTGTTGGTGGTAGTGGTAGTAGTGGTAGTGGTGGTAGTAGTGGTGGTGGTAGTGGTGGTGGTAGTGGTAGTAGTGGTAGTGGTGGTAGTAGTGGTGGTGGTAGTGGTGGTGGTGGTTGCGGTGGTGGTGGTTGTAGTGGTGGTGGTAGTGGTGGTGGTAGTGGTAGTAGTGGTAGTGGTGGTAGTAGTGGTGGTGGTAGTGGTGGTGGTAGTAGTGGTAGTGGTGGTGGTAGTAGTGGTAGTAGTGGTAGTGGTGGTAGTGGTGGTAGTGGTGGTTGTAGTGGTGGTGGTAGTGGTAGTAGTGGTAGTGGTGGTGGTAGTGGTGGTGGTAGTGGTGGTGGTGGTAGTGGTGGTGGTAGTAGTGGTAGTGGTGGTGGTGGTAGTGGTGGTGGTAGTAGTGGTAGTAGTGGTAGTGGTGGTAGTGGTGGTGGTAGTAGTGGTATTGGTGGTAGTGGTGGTAGTGGTGGTGGTAGTAGTGGTAGTGGTGGTAGTGGTGGTGGTAGTAGTGGTAGTGGTGGTAGTGGTGGTAGTGGTGGTGGTAGTAGTGGTAGTGGTGGTAGTGGTGGTTATGGTCACAGTAGTATAGTGCGATACAGGGAGGCGGGTGTACCGTAAGAGGCTGTAAGGGACACACACATTGCCTCATTGGGACCTTTCTTGTGTAAATGTGTTCTGTTGGTCCTGAGGGGTGAGTGGGACGGTGTGAGAGGGGGGAGAGTGAAGAGTGGGGTGAGGGAGAGGAAGAGGAAGGAAGGAAAAGAAGATGGAGCAAGGAGGAAGAGAGAGAGAGAGAGAGAGAGAGAGAGAGAGAGAGAGAGAGAGAGTTGGGTCACTCTCCGCCACTTTCCTCCGTCCACTCAAATTTTCCAACATTTTATGAAAAGAAAATTTGATCCGAGTGTGTGTGTGTGTGTGTGTGTGTGTGTGTGTGTGTGTGATTCTCTCTCTGTTTAGGTCTAATCTAAGTCCCTCTTCTAGGTCGAGGAAGAATAATTAGGCCTAAAGAAAAAATCGTAAAATTAGGTCAATGTCTGAGCTTCCGTGTGAGTGTGCCAGGTGTTCTCATCAAGGCTAGTCCAGGTAGATTTACAGGTAGAGGTTCAAATGGTAGATGTTTAGGGTTACCTTGGCTGGTGATTAGGTGGAGTGAGGCAGGTAACTTGACAGCTGGCAGACAGGTAAACTGTATTATTGCTTCAATATGGTTGGGGACTCGCCTACCACCACTACCACCACCTTACCACCACTACCACCACTACCACCACAATCCCTTCCACCTCCGTTACTACTACTACTATTACCACCACCACTACCACTACTACTATTACCACCACCACTACCACTTCCACTACCACTACTACTATTACCACCACCACTACCACCACCACTACCACTACTACTATTACCACCACCACTACCACTTCCACTACCACTACTACTATTACCACCACCACTACCACCACCTTACCACCACTACCACCACAATCCCTTCCACCTCCACTACCACCACTATCACACACACACACACAAAATGAGAAAATGAAAAACGATATTGAACCATAAAAAGAAAGAATGAACCTCACAGAACCTCACAGAACCTCTCAGAACCTCACAGAACCTCACAGAACCTCACAGAACCTCACAGAACCTCACAGAACCGCAACAAAGAGAAAAACCCTCCGAAGAAACCCATAAAACAAGTGATGGTGGGACATAAAACCAAGGAGGGTTTAATTTAAGACGCCGTAAAGCCCTTAAACCATGACACTGGGGCCGGGAAAGACCTCTAGGAGAAGCCAGAGTCCATGTGACCTTTGACCTGACTGTATGAGTGGGTGAGGGCGGGGTGGGTGGTGTGGGGGTGTGGGGGGCGGGTGGTGGGTGGGGGGTGGGGGTGTGTCATTTGCAGCAAACATTTCTCTCTCTCTCTCTCTCTCTCTCTCTCTCTCTCTCTCTCTCTCTCTTGACCTCCCCTACCCTTCTATTCCCCTCCCTATCACCTCCTCCTTCCCTAGCCTCTCACCTATCCTCTTACCTCTTCCTCCCCATCCTCTACCCTCTCTCTCCCCATTCCCCTAGCCCCTCATCTCCCCATTTACCCCCCCTCCACCCTCCCCCATTTGGGATAGGAACCTGACACCCACTTTTGATGATTACAGGTGAAATATTATCTACAGGTGTGTGGCTTCATCCATAACACACCCACACTATGGTAATCTGATGGATGGATGGATGGCGGATGGATGGTGGATGAATGGTGGATGGTGGATGGTGGATGGTGGATAGATGGATGGATGGATGGATGGTGGATGGTGGATAGATGGATGGATGGATGGTGGATGGTGGATGGATGGTGGATGGATGGTGGATGGATATATGGATGGATAGATGATGTTGCAGTGTTGATAGATAAATGGATAGACTAATACATAAAACACTATATATTATATAATGTTATACACTACACAATATATACACTATACATACTGTATATAGTATGCAATTTATACACTATGCACTATACACTACACACTACACACTACACACTATACACTACACACTATACACTGTACACTGCACACTATACACTATACACTATACACTACACACTATACACTACACACTATACACTATACACTACACACTACACACTATACACTACACACTATACACTATACACTATACACTACACACTACACACTATACACTATACACTACACACTACACACTATACACTACACACTACACACTACACACTATACACTATACACTACACACTACACACTATACACTATACACTACACACTACACACTATACACTACACACTATACACTATACACTACACACTACACACTACACACTATACGCGACACACTATACACTATACACTACACACTATACACTGTACACTATACACAGAGGTAAGCGCCGCTGATCCAATAAACAGTAAATTTTCCCCGAACCATTGTTTATTGTCGGTAACTACAGGTAGTGGGGCCTCCCTCCCTCCCTCCCTCCCTCCCTCCCTCCCTCCCTCTCTATCTACCTCCCTCTCCCTCCCTCTCTTCCCTTCATTCCTCCCTTTTCTCTCTATCTCCCTCCCTCCCTCCCTCCCTCCCTCCCTCTCTATCTACCTCCCTCTCCCTCCCTCTCTTCCCTTCATTCCTCCCTTTCCTCCCTCCCTCCCTCCCTCCCTCCCTCCCTCTCTCCTTTCCACTCTTTTTGTCTCCCTATCCACCTTCCTCAATCTACCTATTTACTCGTATTATCTGTATGTATATATGCATGTATGTATGTATGTATGTATGTACACTGTACAGTATGTATGTATGTATGTATGTATGTATGTATGTATGTATTTCTACTTATTTTGACCCCTATCTGTACCCAATATGACCTCCAACTATACCCAATTAGTCCTTAAATTGGACCTGAGTCTGTCTGTCTGTCTGTCTGTCTGTCTGTCTATGTCTGTATCTCTGTGTGTCTGTGTCTGTATTATCCGACGAACCATCCATTCACCCTTTCGCTTATCCGGCCACCCATCCCTCCGTTTATCCGGCCACCCATCCCCCCGCTTATCCGGCCACCCATCCGTCCGTCTATCAGGAGGGGGAGGTCGGTGTTGAGTGTTTTACGAGGGCCGGTCATGTGGGCCTCTGCCAGACCTAGTTTATATCGAGGGCCAGCAAAACCAGCAGGAGGAACAGCATTAACAGCAACAACAGCATTTACAGTAACCCTACCAACATTTACAGCAATATTACCACCATTTACAGCAGCCTTAACAGCATTTACAGCAACATTACCACCATTTACAGCAGCCATAACAGCATTTACAGCAACAGGAAGATGAAGGAAAGGTTTCAAGTTAAATTATTAAGGAGAAGGTAAGAGAGCTGTGAGGGGCTGATAACACGGTGACTGTTGGAGTGGAGGAGGAGGAGAGAAGGAAGGAGGTGAGGAGGAGGAGGAGGGAAGGAAGGAAGTGAGGAGGAGGAGGAGGGAAGGAAGGAGGTGAGGAGGAGGAGGAGGAGGGAAGGAAGGAAGAGGTGGGGAGGAGGAGGAGGAGGAGGGAAGGAAGGAAGGAGGTGAGGAGGAGGAGGAGGAGGGAAGGAAGGAAGGTAAGAGGGGAGTGGAGGAGGAGGGAAGGAAGGAAGGAGGTGGGGAGGAGGAGGAGGGAAGGAAGGAGGTGGGGAGGAGGAGGAGGAGGGAAGGAAGGAAGGAAGTGGGGAGGAGGAGGAGGAGGAGGGAAGGAAGGAGGTGGGGAGGAGGAGGAGGGAAGGAAGGAAGGAGGGGGGAGGAGGAGGAGGAGGAGGGAAGGAAGGAAGGTAGGAGGAGGAGGAGGGAAGGAAGGAGGTGGGGAGGAGGAGGAGGGAAGAAGGAGGAAGAGGAGGGGGGAGGAGGAGGAGAGGAGGGAAGGAAGGAAAGGGGAGGAGGAGGAGGGAAGGAAGGAGGTGGGGAGGAGGAGGAGGAGGAGGGAAGGAAGGAAGGAAGGAAGGAAGGAAGGTGGGGAGGAGGAGGAGGAGGAGGGAAGGAAGGAAGGTGGGGGAGGGAGGGAGGAAGGAGGTGGGGAGGAGGAGGAGGAAGGAGGAAGGAAGGAAGGAGGTGGGGAGGAGGAGGAGGAGGAGGGAAGGAAGGAAGGGGGGGAGGAGGAGGGAAGGAAGGGGTGGAGAGGAGGGAGGAAGAAGGAGGGTGAGAGGAGGGGAGGGGAAGGAAGGAGGTGGGAGGGGAGGAGAGAGGAAGGAGGAAGGGGTGAGGAGGAGGAGGAGGAGGGAAGGAAGGAAGGAGGTGGGGAGGAGGAGGAGGAGGAGGGAAGGAAGGAAGGTGGGGAGGAGGAGGGAAGGAAGGAGGTGGGGAGGAGGAGGGAAGGAAGGAGGTGGGGAGGAGGAGGGAAGGAAGGAGGTGGGGAGGAGGAGGAGGGAAGGAAGGAGGTGGGGAGGAGGAGGAGGAGGAGGAGGGAAGGAAGGAAGGAAGGAAGGAGGTGGGGAGGAGGAGGGAAGGAAGGAAGGAAGGAAGGAAGTGGGGAGGAGGAGGAGGGAAGGAAGGAGGTGAGGAGGAGGAGGAGGGAAGGAAGGAGGTGGGGAGGAGGAGGAGGGAAGGAAGGAAGGTGGGGAGGAGGAGGAGGGAAGGAAGGAAGGAAGTGGGGAGGAGGAGGAGGGAAGGAAGGAAGGAAGGAGGTGGGGAGGAGGAGGAGGAGGAGGAGGGAAGGAAGGAGGGAAGGCAGGAGATGTGGTGGGAGGAGGTGGGGGAGAGAAGGAGGAGGGAGGAGGAAAGAAGAAGAAGAAGAAAATGAGAAAAACGAAGAAAAGGAAGATTTGAGTAAAAGCACGAGAGAGAGAGAGAGAGAGAGAGAGAGAGAGAGGGTTGGGTCAGGCACTCCAGCGATTGGTGCCAGAATCACTCAAGTAGATCGATGCTGGTAGTGATGATGGGTGGTAGTGGTGGTCGATTGTGGTAGTGGTGGTGGTGATTGTTGATGATGGTAGTGGTTGATGGCGGTAGTGGTTGATGGTGGTAGTGGTTGATGGTGTTAGTTGTGGTGGTTGATTGTGGTAGTGGTGGTGGTGATTGTTGATGATGGTAGTGGTTGATGGTGGTAGTGGTTTATGGTGTTAGTTGTGGTGGTTGATTGTGGTAGTGGTGGTCGATTGTGGTAGTGGTGGTGGTGATTGTTGATGATGGTAGTGGTTGATGATGGTAGTGGTTGATGGTGGTAGTGGTTTATGGTGTTAGTTGTGGTGGTTGATTGTGGTAGTGGTGGTGGTAGTGCTGGTGTCAACAACAACAACATGCCTCCATTCAGTCATAACATCATTCAAGAACCAATCACGAGTTGAGTCTAAAGTGCAGGAGCCAATCACACCACAATATGGCCTGGGGAGGAACCAATCACGGTGCACCACTATTATGCAAGAACCAATCAGGGAATAATATCACCTGGAAGAAACCAATCAGAGAGCAACATCATCATGCAGGAGCCAATCAACACGCAACTTGCTGTCATACACGAACCAATGGGATTATACGAACACCAAGCACACAGCCAATCACAGTGCAGTACCTCTAACGCATGAACCAATCACAAAGCGCGACAGTTGGGTAAACACCAGTTACTACGGATATAACTGTAGCCAAGACCACCTCCCTGCCCCCCAGTTAACAGTCAGACAGTTAGGCAAGTAGTGAGCTCAATAGACAGGATAATGGTGTACTGGTGCCTGATGGTGTTAAAACTGGTGACTCTCTCTCTCTCTCTCTCTCTCTCTCTCTCTGTCATCATTAATGTGAGAACTAGTTATAACTGGCACTCACCCACTTATTACAGGCGTAGGAAGACACACACACACACACAGAAAGACAAATAGACACATTCTCTTATACACAGACAGACACACAGACAGACAGACACACAGACAGACACACTGACAGACACACGTCACTTCAGACTCTCCGCTTCGCTACTCTTCCTAAAATCGAAAATCAATGTCCAGCATCCTGATTGGCTTGCAGATTAAACAGCTGGTCAGAATTCAGCCCACTGATTGGTCCGGGTTTAGGAATATTTAACGGTCATTGGCCAGCTCTTCTGAACCCTGGATTCTGATTGGTCTGTTTCTATGCATATATCTTACATTGAGCGTCAAACTGGTGGTAAATCTTGCTTCTCATTGGTCTATCTTTAGGTATATCTCACGTTTATTGGCTAGCTGGTTAGAGCTCTGGCCTCTGATTGGTCTGTTTAAGGGAAAAGAAGAAGAGAAATTAAAGAATATCACTATCAGAAAAGAGGATGTTCTTAAGAGGATAAATAAACTAAAGAAGACAACATCCCCAGGACCGGACGAGTCTTGAAAGGCAGGGAACAGATTAGCGGACCCCTCGTAAACTTATTTACAAAATCATTAGACACAGGAGTTGTGCCAGACTTGTGGAAACAGGCAAATATAGTACCCATATTCAAAAAGGGAGACAGAGCATCAGCGTCAAATTACCGGCCGATCAGTTTGACGTCAGTGGTGGGGAAATTTCTTGAATCAATTATAGCAGATAACATCCGATCACATCTAGAGAAAAGCAAATTAATCTACGACTCGCAACATGGGTTTACAAAGGGAAAATCTTGTCTAACCAATCTGCTGGCAGTTTTTAAGAAAGTCTTCGAGGTAGTAGATAATGACGAAAATTACGATGTTATTTACTTACACTTTAGCAAAGCGTTTGACAGAGTACCGCATCAGAGGCTTCTGAGAAAAATTAAGGCTCATGGTATCGAGGGGAGTTTTAAATTGGATAAAATCATGGCTCACCGATAGAACGCTGAGGGTCAGCGTAGATGGTGTTAAATCTGAGTGGGGCCGTGTAACCAGTGGGGTTCCCCAGGGGTCAGTACTAGGCCCACTCTTGTTCATAATCTACATAAACGATCTAGATACTGGGATCAGCAGTGACATAAGCAAGTTTGTGGATGACACCAAAATAGGGCGGCAGATTAATTCAGGGCAGGATGCACATGCATTACAGGAGGATCTAAATAAACTGCAGGGGTGGTCTGAAAAATGGCAAATGAAATTCAACACCAGCAAGTGCAGCGTACTTAATATTGGAAGAACAAATACTGTCAATGTATACAGCCTTAACAACATCAACCTAGAGAAGTCGACTTGTGAAAGAGACCTATGGGTACTTGTAAGCGCGGACCTACGGCCTAGAAAACAGTGCGCTAATGTTCGAAATAAGGCAAACAGAGTATTGGGTTTTATATCTAGAAGTGTAAGTAATAAGAGTGCAGAGGTCTCATTGCAACTATATCTTGCGCTAGTCAGGCCGCACCTCGATTTTGTGGTTCAGTTCTGGTGCCCCTATTATAGAATGGATATCAATTCACTAGAGTCGCTGCAGCGAAGAATGACGAAAATGATTCCGGGACTTAGAAACCTTCCATATCAGGATAGGTTAAAGAAACTAAACTTGCATTCCCTAGAAAGACGAAGAGTGCGGGGAGATATGATAGAAGTATTTAAGTGGGTGGAAGGAATCAATAAAGGTGATATAGATAAAGTTCTTATAATATCCGAGCAGGATAGGACTCGGAGCAACGGATTTAAGTTGGATAAGTTTAGGTTTAGGAGGGAGATAGGAAGGAACTGGTTTACAAATAGGGTGGTGGACGAGTGGAACAAGCTTAGCAACCTTGTGGTAAGTGCTGGAACGCTTTAAAGTTTCAAAGGGAGGCTGGATAGATTCATGGATGATAGAGAGTGGTAGTAACTCTCGACAGGAGCTGCCATGCACAGGCCAACCGGCCTATTGCAGACTCCTTATTTTCTTATGTTCTTATGTTATCACTCAGGACTACTTAAAGCCTGTTGGCTGACTGAGAGCGTGACTCAACTGACCTGATTACGATTATGATAAAGAGAGAGAGAGAGAGTAAAGGTGGTGTGTGGGAGCTTCACCAAGTAACACATTGTTTATGTATGTGTGATGTATACTGTAGGTGTGTGTGTGTGTGTGTGTGTGTGTGTGTGTGTGTGTGTGTGATGTATACTGTAGGTGTGTGTGTGCGTGTGTGTGTGTGTGTGTGTGTGTGTGTGTGTGTGTGTGTGTGTGTGTGTGTGTGTGTGTGTGTGTGTAAGTGCATCACCCCATAAAACACACACTTCATGAAAGGTGTTCCTGTAGAGATCTCTTGGGGAACTGTCTCTCTCTCCCACACCACACAGCATCAGGGGGGGGGGACACAGCATCAGGGGGGGACACAGCATCAGGGGGGGGGACACAGCATCAGGGGGGGGACACAGCATCAGGGGGGGGACACAGCATCAGGGGGGGACACAGCATCAGGGGGGGTACACAGCATCAGGGGGGGACACAGCATTAGGGGGGGACACAGCATTAGGGGGGGGGACACAGCATTAGGGGGGACACAGCATCAGGGGGGGGGACACAGCATCAGGGGGGGGGGTACACAGCTCGTCCAATTATATTCGCCGCCACAAGTGTCACATTCTTAACACAGTTTCCTGCCCCAACTTCCTCAATTTAACATTCTTCTTCTTTCTCTTGTTCTTGTTGTTCTTGTTCTTCTTCTGGTTCGTGTTATTGTTCTTCTTGTTCTTCTAATACGCTAATGATACCCATGAATGCTAATCCTGACTGACTGACTGATTGACTGACTGACTGACTGAGATAATAAATTCTATATCCACAATTTAACTTTGCATCAGCGAGCTCCATGTATGCTGACCTTCTCCCGCGTAATAATATATTGGGAAAATTTGTCTTTTAATATGTCAAGGTTGATTAATTACCTGGAGTGTAAATTACCTGGAATTAATTAGTAATATCAATTAGTTATAAACAGTAATTACGAAGTTTTAAAATGTAATTATGTGAAAGTAGGAGAAAAATAATAGGGTGATAGTGACCCCTGATTTATGCTCTCTCTCTCTCTCTCTCTCTCTCTCTCTCTCTCTCTCTCTCTCTCTCTCTCTCTTCTCTGTCTGTCTGCCTATCTGTATCTTTCTTTCTTTCTTTCTTTCTGATTTCCTTCATCTTTCTCAGTTATAGAGAGAGAGAGAGAGAGAGAGAGAGAGAGAGAGAGAGAGAGAGAGAGAGAGAGAGAGAGATAACCAGGTAGGTCTGGGGGACGAGGTTATAATTAGGTACCTGGGATGGTCGTTAGCACAGGTAATATATCACCTTAATTAATGAGGCAAGTGTCATTCATCACGCCCGGCCAGGTGGGATGGCCTGGTAGTGTGGCCAGGTATGTGTGATAGTGTGGCCAGGTATATGTGATAGTGTGGCCAGGTATGTGTGTAAATGTGGCCAGGTATGTGTCATAGTGTGGCCAGGTATATGTGATAATGTGGCCAGGTATGTGTGTAAATGTGGCCAGGTATGTGTGATAGTGTGGCCAGGTATATGTGATAATGTGGCCAGGTATGTGTGTAAATGTGGCCAGGTATGTGTGATAGTGTGGCCAGGTATGTGTGATAGTGTGGCCAGGTATATGTGATAATGTGGCCAGGTATGTTTGGTAGTGTGGCCAGGTATGTGTGATAGTGTGGCCAGGTATATGCGATAATGTGGCCAGGTATGTGTGATAATGTGGCCAGGTATATGTGATAATGTGGCCAGGTATATGTGATAATGTTGCCAGGTATGTGTGGTAGTGTGGCCAGGTATATGTGATAATGTGGCCAGGTATGTCAGAGAGTGTGGCCAGGTATGTGTGGTAGTGTGGCCAGGAATATATGATCGTGTGGGTAAGTAGTGTGGCCATCTTGGGTGTCAACTAATGGCCAGGATGTGGGGCCATAATTATACACATTATACTTGAGAGTTATAATTGCTTGATGTACCATAATTAGACCCTTGATAATTATGTATTTCTGGGTCTATATTTATGAAGATATAGTGTTAATAACTGTACCTACTTGACCTGACCTGACCTGACCTGATCTGACATGACCAGTATTATCTTGACGTGACCAAATTTAGCCTTACCTGACCTATTGTAACCTGCCCTAACCAAACCTAATCTAGCTTTACTTGATATATTGTAACCTAACCTAATCTGACCAGCAATATCCTGACGTGACCTAACCTAACCTAACCCCATATAGCACACATTAAATATAAAGTAGTATAATCACCGTATAATTCGTTAACTCTATAGCTACAAACGTTTTAGGCTCGTAATAACTCTGGTACAAAATAATAATAACTTAGGTACGTAATCCCTGATATTGTAAATGATTATCGTAAGTATTTTTAGATGGAGGAT
>CAUDMG010002167.1:992500-1042500 GCA_958450375.1 Homarus gammarus | reverse complement strand
ACACCCCCTAACACCCTCTAACACCCCCTAACACACCCTGATACACCTCTAACACTCCCTAACACCCTCTAACACCCTCTAACACCCCCTAACACCCCCTAACACCCTCTAACACCCCCTAACACTCCCTGATACTCCCCTAACTTAAGTGGGCTACACACTCCAAGTCTTTCTCTTAAGCCTTGAGTGTTAGAACTCATCCAAGCACAGGAGAGAGAGAGAGAGAGAGAGAGAGAGAGAGAGAGAGAGAGAGAGAGAGGTTAATTCTATAGTGAACTTGATCGACCTGAAAGTAAACAAATACCCACACGACCAGGTGATGTAAGGTCGTCTTAAGGTTAGGTTAAGTTTGTTTAAGCTAAGACCTAACCTAACCTAACCTAACCTAACCTAGCTTAACCTAACCTAACCTAACCTAACTTAACCTAATCTAACCTACCTGTATAAATAAGGTAAAGGGAAAGGTAAGGCAGTAATGAGCCGTAAGGTGTGTTGGTGTACGGCGGGGGAAGACTTCTCTCTATCTGTGAGTAAGTCAGTCAGTTAGCTAGTGAGACTTGGCATTCATAGAGATGTCTGACGCAGCTAAAATGGTGAAGATATAGGTCAAATCAATAATGTTCCCTCGGTCTACTGACGAAGGTGTGTGAAGGAGGGGGAGCAGCGGTAAGGAAGGAACACACGTTGGGAAACACTAGAGAAGAATGAAGCAGGGAGAGAAGGAAGGATGGAGGGAGAGACAGAAGGAAGGAGGGAAGGAGAGAGAGAAGGAAGGAGGGAGGGAGAGAGAGAAGGAAGGAGGGACGGAGAGAGAGAGAAGGAAGGAGGGAGGGAGAGAGAGAAGGAAGGAGGGAGGGAGAGAGAGAAGGAAGGAGGGAGAGAGAGAGAGAAGGAAGGAGGGAGGGAGAGAGAGAAGGAAGGAGGGAGGGAGAGAGAGAAGGAAGGAGGGACGGAGAGAGAGAAGGAAGGAGGGAGAGAGGGAGGGAGGAAGGTGATCGAGGGGCTGGTGGTGGCCCCCTGACGCCTCACTTACATAATGATCGTCCCCACATTGTGATCTCTAATGTATGGGGGGGGGGGGGCGGGGGGGGCTGACTTAAAGCTGGAGGCACTATCTCCTTGTAGGGAGGGTATGGGGGGGGGATAGGGGATGGGTCATTAAATAGGGGATGAAGCCCTTAAGGGGAGGGCTGAGGGAGGGGAGGAAGGGGGGAGTTGAGGAGCAGGAGGAAGGGGGTTGCTGAGGGGCAGGAAAGTGAGAGTCGATGGGGGAAGGTGAGGGATGAGGGGGGGGGGAGGTGGGGGGAGAGGGAGGAGGAAGGTGGGGGAGGAAGGTGAGGGGGAGGAAGGTGGGGGGAGGAAGGTGGGGGGAGGAAGGTGTGGGGGAGGAAGGTGAGGGGTAGAGGGGGAGGAAGGTGGGGGGGAGAGGGAGGAGGAAGGTGGGGGGAGGAAGGTGGGGGGTAGAGAGGGACGCTTCACTATAAATAATGAAGGTTTAATTTATATGATTATTTTTGCAATAATCATCATTAGACACAAAACATCTCCCTAAGGTCGGACCATTATATTTTACCAGTGGTGAATTGTACCGTGTATCTCTCGTACCGTCAGCTTAAGTGCGGTACACAGTATAGACTGAAGCCTGTCAGCTGTGTGTAGGTCAGTCTGACAGCTCCGACGAAGATATATTCACGCAAAATCTTGACTTTGATTGAATAACATGTCGAGCTGCTGCCGCCTGCCGCCTCAAGACGCTGACAGACGCTTACAAAAACTACATCTTTTCTCTCCTGTTTATCTGAAAAATTATTCTAAACTTTATTTATGTTGTGGTTTTTTATCGATGTTTTTAATAAAAATTGTCTTGCAACATTTGTTTTTAAAAGAACTTAAGGTTTATTCAACCTCGGAGTAATTTATTCGCCTGGATTCAAATTTCCGTGTTCGTCAAAGGAGTTGTTTACCTTCATGGTTCGTGAGCGAATCCTAATGTGAAACCGGATTCGTTGGTCATTTTTGTTTTCTCTCGCTGGGACTAAGAGAAAGAGTATCAGTATAATAGAGTTCAGGGGCAATTAAGAGGCCATTTTGTCCGCCATTGTTGTGTGGTATTATTATTATTATTATTATTATTATTATTATTATTATTTCTCCCAGTCTCTCTCACATACAAGGTGGCTAACTGTATTTAATATCACACACACACACACGGGGTGTAATATCGCCAGTATGATAATTTGTACAGTGTGGCCACATAGCCTGGAACCCTGGCCAACGCTGCCACTAATTACTTTACCTGCCGTGTGGTGCCTCTCTCTCTCTCTCTCTCTCTCTCTCTCTCTCTCTCTCTCTCTCTCTCTCTCTCTCTCTCTCTCTCTGATCACCAGTAATTGCTTGTAGCACATCAACTAACTTCTGTATTCCTGGCTGACAAGTTAGACCTTTGGAAACAGCCCCTTAAGACAGACAGACAGACAGACAGACAGACAGACAGACAGATAGATAGATAGATAGATAGATAGATAATTATTCAGTAAAATCGTCATGGAAGTTCAGTTTGAGTCAGCATATATATGTACATAGACAGAGCAGGTATATAAACAATGTACAGAGACAGAGCAGGTATATAAACAATGTACATAGACAGAGCAGGTATATAAACAATGTACATAGACAGAGCAGGTATATAAACAATGTACATAGACAGAGCAGGTATATAAACAATGTACATAGACAGAGCAGGTATATAAACAATGTACAGAGACAGAGCAGGTATATAAACAATGTACATAGACAGAGCAGGTATATATAAACAATGTACATAGACAGAGCAGGTATATAAACAATGTACATAGACAGAGCAGGTATATAAATAATATACCGTGTAGTCTTGGTATATAAACAATGTATATAATAGGCTGTGGTTCGGTGTACACGTGTAGGTCCATCTGTCATTATTGAGTTGGTTGGAGGAACGCCAGGCGCTGCTGAGTGCTCGTGTTGGCATTGTTTCATGGCTGTTTAGTGAAATATGGGAGGAGGAGGGAGGTGAAAGGTGTGTGTGGAGGAAGTGGGAGTGAGGGAGTGGGAGAGAGAGTGAGGGAGAGTGAGGGAGAGTGAGGGAGAGTGAGGGAGGAATGGGAGTGAGGGAAAGTATGGGAGAGTAAGAGAGTGAGGGAAAGTGAGGGAGAGTGAGGGAGAGTTTGAGAGAGTGAGGGAGAGTGAGGGAGAGTTTGAGAGAGTGAGGGAGAGTGAGGGAGAGTTTGAGAGAGTGAGGGAGAGTTTGAGAGAGGAATGGGAGTGAGGGAAAGTATGGGAGAGTGAGGGAGAGTTTGAGAGAGTGAGGGAGAGTTTGAGAGAGTGAGGGAGAGTGAGGGAGAGTTTGAGAGAGTGAGGGAGAGTGAGGGGAGAGGGAAATTAGAAGTGCTAGCCAGAGTGGTGACTGTTGTTTCCCCTTGAAGGTCCCGTGAGCCGCTCTCCCTCCCACTAACTCTCACTCTCCATCCCACTCACTCTCACTCACTCTCCGTCTTACTCTCCCTCCCACTCGCACTCTCACTCACTCTCCCTCTCACTCTCACTCTCTCTCACTCTCACTCTCACTCACTCTCACTCACTCTCCCTCTCACTCTCACCCTCTCTCTCTCTCACTCTCACTCTCTCTCACTCTCACTCTCACTCACTCTCACTCACTCTCCCTCTCACCCTCTCTCTCTCTCACTCTCACTCTCCCACTCACTCTCACTCTATCTCTCACTCTTTCACTCTCCCACTCACTCTCCCACTCACTCTCACTCTCACTCTCACTCTCCCACTCACTCTCTCTCTCCCACTCTCACTCTCTCTCTCTCACTCTCACTCTCTCACTCTATTTCTCACTCTCACTCTCTCTCTCTCTCACTCTCACTCACTCTCCCTCTCACTCTCACTCTCCCACTCACTCTCACTCTCCCACTCACTCACTCACTACTACTAATTATCTCGGTTCTTTAACTAATTAATCGGCTAAATATGTCATTGGCTCACTAATCCACTCACCTGGTTGACATTTTCGGTAATTAGCTATCTTCTGTATACTGACATTTGGGGTTCAGTCCCCTGTTACATAGACCAGTGTTACATAGACCAGTGTTACATAGACCAGTGTTACATAGACCAGTGTTACATAGACCAGTGATACATAGACCAGTGTTACATAGACCAGTGTTACATAGACCAGTGTTATATTAAATGTAAACAATAATTCTAAAACTTTTCTAAAAATAATAATCCTTATTTTGAGTTATTTTTTTAATTTTGGGGTAAATAATTAACGTAATTAAAGTAGTTTGGTGAACAGTTTTGGTGTTGCAGTTTGTAATTTGTCAGAGGAAACTACTTATATTGTTGTGTGTGTGTGTGTGTTACAAACTGTTTTATTCTGTTTGTGTGATGAGTTTTTACTGAGAGAGAGAGAGAGAGAGAGAGAGAGAGAGAGAGAGAGAGAGAGAGAGAGAGCTAAGCTTGTACTCTCACAAATTTTAGATAACACTGCACCTGCTTGGACCTAAACGAGCCACGACACACACACACACACACACACACAAGATAATAAAAACAACACACACAAATGCCAAACATATCAGCCTTGTCCAGTTTAATTAAGCGCTGTTGAAACCCCGTTATTATTTGGTAGTTGGCAACTTTTTTTATTAGCCTGCCTTAATGGCGTGTGTGTGTGTGTGTGTGTGTGTGTGTGTGTGTGTGTGTGTGTGTGTGTGGAGAGAGAGAAGCGGGATGTAATTATGTCTACGATAGATAAATAGATAGATAGATAGACAGATGCAACTCTGGGAATTTCATTGTGGGAAAAAGACCAAACTAAAACACATTCACCATCTTCCTTCACACCCCCTTACTCCTCCTTCACACCCCCTTACTCCTCCTTCACACCCCCCTTACTCCTCCTTCACACCCCCCTTACTCCTCCTTCACACCCCCCTTACTCCTCCTTCACACCCCCTTACTCCTCCTTCACACCCCCCTTACTCCTCCTTCACACCCCCTTACTCCTCCTTCACACCCCCCTTACTCCTCCTTCACACCTCCTTACTCCTCCTTCACACCCCCCTTACTCCTCCTTCACACCTCCTTACTCCTCCTTCACACCCCCTTACTCCTCCTTCACACCCCCCTTACTCCTCCTTCACACCCCCTTACTCCTCCTTCACACCCCCCTTACTCCTCCTTCACACCCCCCTTACTCCTCCTTCACACCCCCCTTACTCCTCCTTCACACCCCCTTACTCCTCCTTCACACCCCCTTACTCCTCCTTCACACCCCCTTACTCCTCCTTCACACCCCCCTTACTCCTCCTTCACACCCCCCTTACTCCTCCTTCACACCCCCTTACTCCTCCTTCACACCCCCTTACTCCTCCTTCACACCCTCCTTACTCCTCCTTCACACCCCTTACTCCTCCTTCACACCCCCTTACTCCTCCTTCACACCCCCTTACTCCTCCTTCACACCCCCTTACTCCTCCTTCACACCCCCCTTACTCCTCCTTCACACCCCCTTACTCCTCCTTCACACCCCCCTTACTCCTCCTTCACACCCCCTTACTCCTCCTTCACATCCCCCTTACTCCTCCAATACGCTCCTCCACCATTCTCCCTCTTCTCCTCCACCATGCTCCCCCTTCTGCTCCACCATGCTCCCCCTTCTGCTCCACGATTCTCCCCCTTCTGCTCCACCATGCTCCCCCTTCTGCTCCACCATGCTCCCCCTTCTGCTCCACCATGCTCCCCCTTCTGCTCCCCCTTCTGCTCCACCATTCTCCCTCTTCTGCTCCACGATTCTCCCCGTTCTCCTCCACCATTCTCCCCCTTCTGCTCCACCATGCTCCCCCTTCTGCTCCACCATGCTCCACCACACCGTCTCAGGCTCAATATAATTTTTTCTTGCTACGCATTAATTAGAAACGTTTTAGCGTCGCTGAGGCGGGAGAGCCGGCTGGCACACACACACACACACACACACACACACACACACACACACACACACCCATCCCTCCACACACACACACACACACACACACACAACCACCCCTCCACACACACACACACACACACACAACCACCCCTCCACACACACACACACACACACACACACACACACACACCCACCCCTCCACACACACACACACACACACACACACACACACACACACCCACCCCTCCACACACACACACACACACACACACACACACACACACACCCCTCCACACACACACACACACACACACACACACACACACACACACACACACCCATCCCTCCACACACACACACACACACACAACCACCCCTCCACACACACACACACACACACACACACACACACACACACCCATCCCTCCACACACACACACACACACACACACACACAACCACCCCTCCACACACACACACACACACACACACACACACACCCATCCCTCCACACACACACACACACACACACACACACACAACCACCCCTCCACACACACACACACACCCATCCCTCCACACACACACACACACACACACACACACACACACCCATCCCTCCACACACACACACACACACACACACACACACACACACACACACACACACACACCCATCCCTCCACACACACACACACACACACACACACACACACACCCATCCCTCCACACACACACACACACACACACACACACACAACCACCCCTCCACACACACACACACACACACACACACACACACACACACACACAACCACCCCTCCACACACACACACACACACACACACACACACCCCTCCACACACACACACACACACACACACACACACACACACACACACACACACACAACCACCCCTCCACACACACACACACACACACACACACACACACACACACACACACACACACACACATCCCTCCACACACACACACACACACACACACAACCACCCCTCCACACACACACACACACACACACACACACACACACACAACCACCCCTCCACACACACACACACACACACACACACACACACACACACACACACACACACACACCCCTCCACACACACACACACACACACACACACACACACACACCCACCCTCCACACACACACACACACACACACACACACACACACACAACCACCCCTCCACACACACACACACACACACACACACACACACACACACACACACACACCCCTCCACACACACACACACACACACACACACAGCCACCCCTCCACACACACACACAGATGTTACACATCCCAGGTGTTGACTCAACATTACACATTCAGTAAATTAATGAGGGGTAGGGAGTGGGGAGGGGAGGGAGGGTGAAGGCAGGGAGGAGGAGGGAGAGTATAGGGAGGGGAGGTGTGAGGGAGGAGTGGTGTGAGGGAGGAGTGGTGTGAGGGAGGGGTGGTGTGAGGGAGGGGTGGTGTGAGGGAGGGGTGGTGTGAGGGAGGGGTGGAGAGGGAGGGGTGGTGTGAGGGAGGGGTGGTGTGAGGGAGGGGTGGTGTGAGGGAGGGGTGGTGTGAGGGAGGGGTGGAGAGGGAGGGGATGGTAGGTGGGGGGAGGTGGGGGTCATTCTTCACGCATTTGTTATGACATAAACACCTCCATGGTCCTCTGTGTCTGTTGGTCTTACCTTGATGCTTCTTGGGGCAGGTTAATGACAGGTGTGTGGCAAGGTGTGACTACTACTACTACTACTACTACTACTACTACTACTACTACTACAATGGGGGATGTAAAGAATATTAAAGAATCCAGGAAGATATGAAGGATTATTTTATAAGTAAGAGTTGCTACTTTACAACACTTTATTGTAGTTTATAAGAGGTAAAGTGACGGGGGAAATACGCCCACACTACCAACCTGCCTCAAGTGACCAACTACTCCACAAATTATACAACAAATTTACCTATTTAATATCCAGAATTACTCTATGGATAAATGTAATATATGAGTAACTACACGTGATTGACCTTCACATGAAAAAGACTTACGTAGGTTATTTATATTTACAAACATTTACTGAATGTGTGGAATTTAAATAACGTTTCTTGGCATTATACTGAAAATAAATTGTTTTTATATATACGTGTGTAAGTGAATAGTGATAAGTGTTAAGTGTGGGAGTATTAAGTGGGTAAGTGGAGCCTCACACTAGGCTTAAGTGGGTAAGTGGAGCCTCACACTAGGCTTAAGTGGGTAAGTGGAGCCTCACACTAGGCTTAAGTGGGTAAGTGGAGCCTCACACTAGGCTTAAGTGGGTAAGTGGAGCCTCACACTAGGCTTCTGTAAGTGGAGCCTCACACTAGGCTTCTGTAAGTGGAGCCTCACACTAGGCTTCTGTGGAGCTTCAGTCCCTCCCTCCAGAGGCTCCCGACACACAAGGTAACTAAGTCAAGTCTGACGGAAGTTTGACAGTTTTAATTCTTGACGTCACTCGTTAGGGAGGTTGACGCCTGGCTGGTGAAGTAACACTAACATTATCTCGTGTAGGAGGAGAAACTTTAATCAACTTAAGGTTAAAAGTAGTAAAAAGTATATAAAGTTACGTACAAAAACAGTGAAAGTATTAAAATTACCACAAAACCTAAACCTATCGTAGGAATAAATTAATAAAGATATTTTTATCAATCCCCGTTAACAAAATATTAACAACGGGCAGTAAATGACGTCAACTAACTACATAATTAAATATTTAACTTTCAAAACGGAATAACAAAAAAAAAATGGCCGCGAATGTGTTGATGTGGGCGACGCAACACGCATAGCAACCAACAGCCAATCAGCTTCCAGGGTTTAGGTTGGTTGCTAAGAATGACGAAAGTGGGTGGAGCTTAATGTTAGGGGTCAGTGGTATGAGGGTTAAAGGGTTCGGATCTTACGGGTTCACTTCAGGGGTTCACTTCACAGGTTCGGATCTTAAGGGTTCACTTCGGGGGTTCATTTCAGAGGTTCGGATCTTAAGGGTTCACTTCAGGGGCTCACTTTACAGGTTCGGATCTTACGGGTTCATTTCAGGGGTTCAGTGTACGTGAGGAGTCGTGAGGCGGCTGGATTTACCACCATCAGCATAGGCTTATTATGAAGGCGTGAAACATGGTAGATAAGGTAGATATAGTTATGGTAGTTGTGGTAGTAGTGGTAGTTGTGGTAGTAGTGGTAGTTGTGGTAGTTGTGGTAGATGTAATAGTGGTAGTTGTGGTAATAGTGGTAGTTGTGGTAGTTATGGTAGATGTAATAGTGGTAGTTGTGGTAGTTGTGGTAGTGGTAGTTGTGGTAGTAGTGGTAGTTATGGTAGTTGTGGTAGATGTAATAGTGGTAGTTGTGGTAATAGTGGTAGTTGTGGTAGTTATGGTAGATGTAATAGTGGTAGTTGTGGTATTAGTGGTAGTTGTGGTAGTAGTGGTAGTTGTGGTAGTTGTAATAGTTATAATTGTGATACTTACATAGACACCTAACACTGACTCTCTCTCTCTCTCTCTCTCTCTCTCTCTCTCCATAAAAGTACAGCCACTCAGTACTCAAGGCGTTGGGGCGTCAACCTGTGAATACCAACTAAGTAAGGGAGAGTAGCAGGAGGGAGAAGGAAAGAGAGGGAGAGAGAGGGAGAGTAGCAGGAGGGAGAGGGAAAGAGAGGGAGAGAGTGGGGGGAGGGAGAGGACCGCCCAGGAAATGAGAGGTGCTTTGTGTTCTTCCTCCACTTCTTCTTCTTCTTCTTCTTCCCTCCCTCCTCCTGTTCTTCTTCCTCTTCCACCCTTCCATGTTCGTCCTCTTTCTCCTCCTTTCATTTTGCTCACCTTCCTCTTCTTCCGCCTCCTTCTCCTCCTCCTCCTCTTCCTCTTCCTCCTCCTCCTCCTCTTCCTCTTCCTCCTCCTCCTCCCTTCAACACATAACTCAAAGATTCAGTAATGGTGGTGTGACCGTCCTAGCGGGGGGGGGGGGGGGGGGGCCTCCATGTCTTAAACCCGTGTCCTTGATACTTAGCATACACCCCTTAGCATATGTCCTTAGCATACACCTCTTAGCATATGTCCTTAGCATACACCCGTTAGCATATGTCCTTAGCATACACCCCTTAGCATATGTCCTTAGTATACACCCCTTAGCATATGTCCTTAGCATACACCCCTTAGCATGTGTCCTTAGTATACACCCCTTAGCATATGTCCTTAGCATACACCCCTTAGCATATGTCCTTAGTATACACCCCTTAGCATATGTCCTTAGCATACACCCCTTAGCATATGTCCTTAGCATACACCCCTTAGCATATGTCCTTAGCATACACCCCTTAGCATATGTCCTTAGCATACACCCCTTAGCATATGTCCTTAGCATACACCCCTTAGCATATGTCCTTAGTATACACCCCTTAGCATATGTCCTTAGTATACACCCCTTAGCATATGTCCTTAGCATACACCCCTTAGCATATGTCCTTAGTATACACCCCTTAGCATATGTCCTTAGCATACACCCCTTAGCATATGTCCTTAGCATACACCCCTTAGCATATGTCCTTAGCATATGTCCTTAGCATACACCCCTCCCTGTCTCTAGCTAACCAACGTCCTTACCCCCATGTCCTTGGCACCTTCCCCCCCCCTTAACCCATGTCCGTGGTGGCCCAACTTCCGAGACTGCCCTATGTTTATCGCCAGAGTGTTTTGAGAATATATCCAGGTTGTGGGCGTGAGATGTGGGCGTCGTGGGGAGAGAGAGAGAGGGAGGGAGGAAGGAGAGAAGGAAGGAGGGTGAGAAGGAGGGAGGGAGGGTGAGAAGGAGGGAGGGAGGGAGAGAAGGAGGGAGGGAGGGTGAGAAGGAGGGAGGGAGGGAGAGAAGGAGGGAGGGAGGGAGAGAAGGAGGGAGGGACACATAATTGCCTCAGCTTATGTCATAACTTTGCTGAGTTATGTTGTTATCTTCCTCCTCCTCCTCCTCTTCATTCCTCTTCTTTTCTTTCGTCTTCATTCCTATTTAATTCCTCTTTTATTCTCCATTTCACCCTCTTCTTCGTTTTCTCTCCTCTCATTTTCCTCTTCATCCCCCCATTCATCTTCCTTCTCCATTCTCTCCTTCTCCTCCTTCTTCCTCTCCTTCCTCTTCAATTTCTCACAGTTTCAAACTTCTGGGGGACAATAAGGTGTTAAATAATGTTAAGGAGGAGGAGGAGGAGGAGGAGGAGGAGGAGGAGGAGAAGAAGAAGGAGGAGGAGGAGGAGGAGAGAGGAGGAGAAGAAGGAGGAGGAGGAGAAGGAGGAGGAGGAGGAGGAGGAGAGAGGAGGAGGAGGAGGAGAGAGGACCCTCCCCAAAGAGTTGTCCTCGAAATTAATAGTCGGTGTGGCGAGGCTGAGAGAGAGAGAGAGAGAGAGAGAGAGAGAGAGAGAGAGAGAGAGAGAGAGAGTCACACGAACCGGTAAAAGCCAAGGATAATTTTTCCACCAAAAATTTCCTTACACGGACGACCTCTAGTTTTTCTTACTGTAACCGACCAGCTCCTGCACCACCGTCTCTCTCTCTCTCTCTCTTCCTGGCTCACAGTAAATTGAACCTAACATCATGGTGGCCGGGAGAATGGGCGTGGTGGGCGTGGGTGTGGACCAGGAAGAGGGGTGAGGAGGGACCACAAGCTATTGAATTTCCGCCGGCTTGGCTTGAAGAGTTTATTGTATGTATATAAACAAACTCAGCCTGTCATAATAATGGGCGTGGTGGGTGTGGTCGCCGTGGGTGTGGTGGGCGTGGGTGTGGTGGGCGTGGGCGTGGTGGGCGTGAACGAAGATTAGGAGGTCGAAGGTAGAGAGAGAGAGAGAGGGAGGGGGAGGGAGCCACAAACCACTGAATTTACATTGGCTGTAGGAATTTGTGTTCGTGTGTGTGTAAACAAGTGGAGCAGAGTGGCCCAGCACACACACACACACACACACTTCCTGTTCCTTCCCCTCGCGTGAGTCATGACAACACCCCCCCCCCCCCCCCCGGGACACACTATCAGGAGGTCACGTGTTACCAGGTATAGAGGGTTTCTGGGTCAGTCAGGTGTTTAATGGAAAAAAAAAATGTGTATCAGGTGTCAGGTATTTAAGGTAAACATTTAGCTGTCACATGTTTAAAGAAGAAATAATGTTTGTTTTACGGTACGGTCTAGAGCCATGTATGTATGTATGTATGTATATATGTATGTATGTATGTATGTATGTTATTTTCTTGTGTATCTGCCCAACCTAAGTAAGTAGACACGGCGGAGAGATAAGTAGATATAGATAATGTCTCTCGGTGTCAGGAGAGACTTTGTAGTTAAGAGACAAACTAGTCGACCCCAGTCTCTTCACAACGGCTAATTAAGAACTCGCTATATTTCACGTAATATTCTTGACAGGTTAATGAAGGCACAGGTGTATTAGTAGGTCTTGGGGGAGGGACCTAAGACCCCCTACCTACCATTTTTAGTAGGTCTAGGTGGAGGAAAGGGACCTAACACTCCCTCCCTCCTCTGAGATTAAGAATTCGCCATCATTTATAAAAAAATTCTTGACTATCACAAATTTGAGCAGTTGAGGTGTTATGAAGGGAAGAGTCTGGTCTTGGGTGAGCTGTGTTTTGTGCTGTTTCTGGCTGCTGTGTGTGGCTGTGTTGGTGTGTGTGGCTGTGTAGGTGTGTGTGGCTGTGTAGGTGTGTGTGGCTGTGTAGGTGTGTGTGGCTGTGTAGGTGTGTGTGGCTGTGTAGGTGTGTGTGGCTGTGTAGGTGTGTGTGGCTGTGTAGGTGTCTGTGGCTGTGTAGGTGTGTGTGGCTGTGTAGGTGTGTGTGGCTGTGTAGGTGTAGAACAAGACATCTCACGCCACAGTCCCTCCAGACACAACAGTAGCCATCAGGATAGTGGACAGACAAACAGACAAGACAGAACCCTAGTGTGGCGACAATAACACCGAGTGAGACACAAGGACAAAGGGCGGTGGTCGACACCTTCCATAGTGTCTCATTCTTCTCTCATCGGGTAAGGGAGAGGAAGGGAGGGGTGAGGGAGGGGAAGGAAGGGGTGAGGGCGGGGGAGGTGGAGCATTGAAGGGGTGAGGGGGGGAAGGTGGAGCATTGAAGGGGTGAGGGCGGGGGAGGTGGAGCATTGAAGGGGTGAGGGGGGGGAAGGTGGAGCATTGAAGGGGTGAGGGCGGGGGAGGTGGAGCATTGAAGGGGTGAGGGGGTGAGGGAGGGGAAGGAAGGGGTGAGGGCGGGGGAGGTGGAGTATTGAAGGGGTGAGGGAGGGGAAGGAAGGGGTGAGGGCGGGGGAGGTGGAGCATTGAAGGGGTGAGGGCGGGGGAGGTGGAGTATTGAAGGGGTGAGGGAGGGGAAGGAAGGGGTGAGGGCGGGGGAGGTGGAGCATTGAAGGGGTGAGGGGGGTGTGGGAGGGTGAAGAGGACCATGGGGGGGGGGGGGTTACAGTGCCTTAAATATTCCCCAGGCAATAGAACTTCTCTTAAGATGCACTGTAATATTAACCAAACAACACATTAACCACACTTGACAGTGACTAGCCACACTCTGCCACATTAGCCACACTTGACAGCTGTACCACACTAGTTCATGAGCCATAAGCCCCGCCACTGAGGTCGTAACTGCCGCTGTTTCTCCTATCGCTAACTCGTCATCGTAACGACCAGACGTGCCTCGAATTACCTCGTTTAGTCGTTACGGAATATTACGTAACTGGTGCTAATACCCTTCTTGTTCTCACGTCTTTGTTGTATTGTTTGGATATTGTGATTAAAGTGTTTAATTATTTGACCCCAAGTGACCTGTCATGACCCCAGGTGCCATTGTCGTGACCCACAGGTAACCCCAAGTAACAGGTCATAACGTTCAGGTCACCTCAGGTGCCAGGGCGGAAGTGCCAGAGTGCCACCTCCAGCCTTCACCTCCCTCACACGACCCTCACTTCCGACCTCTGATTACGACTGGCACTGATGAGGCTGTGTGTGTGTGTGTGTGTGTGTGTGTGTGTGTGTGTGTGTGAGGCTCTCTGACAGATATACTACTACCACCACAATGTCCTGCGTGATCTATGTTTGGTTAGGTTAGGTTAGGTTAGGTTAGGTTAGGTTGGGTTAGGTTAGGTTGGGTTGGGTTAGGTTAGGTTAGGTTAGGTTAGGTTAGGTTGGGTTAGGCAGTTGAAGCCTTTAAGACAACATATAGCAGCATTGAGAAGGAAACAAGCACGAGTCGTCGAGAGACACTGAGAGAGACACTGAGAGAGACACTGAGAGAGACACTGAGAGAGACGCTGAGAGAGACACTGAGAGAGACACTGAGAGAGACACTAAGAGACACTGAGAGAGACACTAAGAGAGACACTAGGAGAGACACTAAGAGACACTGAGAGAGACACTGAGAGACGCTGAGAGAGACACTGAGAGAGTCTGTCTTTCACTTGCATCTCTGTATCTCTCGTCGCGTCCTTTTGTTCGTCTCTTTCAGAACTCTGGCGGTCAAGTGGGGGGGGAGAGAGAGAGAGAGAGAGAGAGAGAGGGAGGGAGAGAGAGGGAGAGAGAGGGGGAGAGAGAGAGAGAGAGAGAGGGAGAGAGAGAGAGAGAGGGAGAGAGAGAGAGAGAGGGAGAGAGAGAGGTTGGGTTTTGCGGTAAAGAATATTAAATGGAGTTAATATATTACTGAAGATATTACCTGGGGCAGCTTAGGTGAGATGAATATTGATTAGAATAGCCAGGTAAAGTTGTGACGGTACACACACACACACACACACACACACACACAGACAGACACACGCGCACACACACACACACACACACACACACACACACACACACAGACAGACACACACACACACACACACACACGCACACACACACACACACACACACACACACAGACAGACACACACACACACACACACACGCACACACACACACACGCACACACACACACACACACAGACAGACACACACACACACACACACACACACACACACAGACAGACACACACACACACACACACGCACACACACACACACACACACACAGACAGACACACACACACACACAGACACACACACACACACACACACACACAGACAGACAGACACACACACACACACACAGACACACACACACACATGATCGTTCACAAAATCCCCAATTACAAAAAATGCCTAATAAAGTCCACAAGCTGAAAGAGAATGGTGAGAGGAAAAGCGACCTACAGACCAGCTTATCCCAACACGTCTCACTCTCCTCATATTTCCTGCAGGATTCTCGACCCTAAAGGAGGTGTAAGAGTGTAGCAGGTTGTTGCCCCGACCTTCCTTCTGTACACGTAATAGCTCCTTTTAACCCTCAGGTCCTTAGTTTGTGTGTATGTGTGTGTGTGTGTGTGTGTGTGTGTGTGTGTGTGTGTGTGTGTGTGTTTTCTTGCCCTTGAGGAGGACCCATACTGGAGGAGGAGCTGCCTGAAGGAGGTGTAGTTGGGATTCTTCTTAGTACTGTGAGTCTTATGGGAAGTTAGGTTGTTATTCCCTTGAGTACGATTATCTAACCCCCTTGAGTACGATGACTTAACCTCCTTGAGTACGATGACTTAACCTCCTTGAGTACGAAGGCATTGTATTCGTGGGGTTAAGTCATCATCCCCAAGAAGTTAAGTTATCGTACTCAGTGGAATAAGCAATAGTACTCAGTAGGTTCAGTCATCGTACTCAGGGGCTAACTTGTCGTACTCACTTAAATCTTGCAAAATATACGTGAGGGAAGATTGTGGAGGCGTTTGGCAGACATTGTGAGCTTCATGTTACAACAGAAGACCGAGTTTGGCGGGTAAGTTTGGTGAAGTTTAGTGGTGATGGTGGTGGTGATGGTGGTGGTGGTGGTGGTAGTGGTGGTAGTGGTGATGGTGGTAGTGGTGATGGTGGTGGTGATGGTGGTAGTGGTGGTGGTGATGGTGGTGGTGATGGTGGTAGTGGTGGTGGTGATGGTGGTAGTGGTGATGGTGGTAGTGGTGATGGTGGTGGTGATGGTGGTAGTGGTGATGGTGGTGATGGTGGTGGTGATGGTGGTAGTGGTGATGGTGGTAGTGGTGATGGTGGTAGTGGTGATGGTGGTAGTGGTGGTGGTGGTGGTGATGGTTGCAGTGATGGTAGTGGTGATGGTGGTGATGGTGGTAGTGGTGGTGGTGATGGTGGTGGTGGTGGTGGTGGTGATGGTGGTGGTGATGGCGATGGTGGTAGTGGTGGTAGTGATGATGGTGGTACTGGTGATGATGGTAGTAGTGATGGTGGTAGTGGTGGTAGTGGTGATGGTTGTAGTGGTGGTAGTGGTGATGGTGGTACTGGTGATGATGGTAGTAGTGATGGTGGTAGTGGTGGTATTGGTGATGGTTGTAGTGGTGGTAGTGGTGATGGTGGCAGTGGTGGTAGTGGTGGTAGTGGCGATGGTGGTAGTGGTGGTAGTGATGATGGTGGTACTGGTGATGATGGTAGTAGTGATGGTGGTAGTGGTGGTAGTGGTGATGGTTGTAGTGGTGGTAGTGGTGATGGTGGCAGTGGTGGTAGTGGTGGTAGTGGTGATGGTTGTAGTGGTGGTAGTGGTGATGGTGGCAGTGGTGGTAGTGGTGGTAGTGGCGATGGTGGTAGTGGTGGTAGTGGTGGTAGTAGTGATGGTGGTAGTGGCGATGGTTGTAGTGGTGGTAGTGGTGATGGTAGTAGTAATGGTGGTAGTGGTGGTAGTGGTGGTAGTGGTGGTAGTGGTGGTAGTGGCGATGGTGGTAGTGGTGGTAGTGGTAGGTGGGTAGTGAGTGATGGTGGTAGTGGCGATGGTGGTAGTGGTGGTAGTGGTGATGGTAGTAGTAATGGTGGTAGTGGTGGTAGTGGTGGTAGTGGAAGGCCTCGAACTACGCCTCAAAAGTGCTGGATGCTTTTTTGTACGAGTATTTGTCGTGTGTGTGTGTGTGTGTGTGTGTGTGTGTGTGTGTGTGTGTGTTGGATTATACACGTTGACTTGTTCCTCTCATCTTGGCAGAACGTGTCGTGTCATACCTCAGCTTCAACCCTCCCCCTCCTTCTCCCCTCCTCTCCCTTCCTTCTCTCCCTCCTCCCCTCCTTCCTATCCCCCTCCCCTCCCCTTCCTCCTTCTTCTCCCATCTCCCTCTTCTCCTCTCCCCTTCACTTCTCCTCTCCCCCTCCCTCTACTCTCCTCCAGACATATCTAGCTGTGTATGTGGTAGGGGATGAGTGATGGGGGGTGAGGGGTGGGGGGGGTGGGGGGTGAGGGGTGGGGGGGTGAGGGTGGGGGTGAGTGGTGAGGGGTGAGTGGTGGGGGTGAGGGGTGGGGGTGAGGGTGGGGGTGAGTGGTAGGGGATGAGTGGTGGGGGGTGAGGGATGGGGGGTGAGGGGTGGGGGTGAGGGGTGGGGGGTGAGGGTGGGGGTGAGCGGTGAGGGGTGAGTGGTGGGGGTGAGGGGTGAGTGGTGAGGGGTGAGTGGTGGGGGGTGAATGGTGGGGGGTGAGTGGTGGGGGTTGTGGGGGGTAGAGGGGGTCGTCCTCGAGGCATGATGAAACAGGAGTAATAAATCCTTTGGAGAAAAACATATCCTGATCTAGTCTGTGTGTGTGTTCAGATAACCTGGTGAATGATGAGGCGATTACACTCACACCACTACACTCACCACACTACACTCACCACACACCACTGCACTCACCACACACCACTACACTCACCACACACCACTACACTCACCACACACCACTACACTCACCACACACCACTACACTCACCACACACCACTACACTCACCACACATCACTACACTCACACCACTACACTCACCACACACCACTACACTCACACCACTACACTCACCACACACCACTACACTCACCACACACCACTGCACTCACCACACACCACTACACTCACCACACTACACTCACCACACACCACTGCACTCACCACACACCACTACACTCACCACACACCACTACACTCACCACACACCACTACACTCACCACACACCACTACACTCACCACACACCACTACACTCACCACACACCACTACACTCACCACACACCACTACACTCACCACACCACTACACTCACCACTACAGAAACACTGGAGGAGAAGAGAAAAAAATTCCCCGGAATCTGCGTTTGTCTTTTGGTCAGGGAAATAATAGGAGAGGTGGGAAGAAAACGGCATTTGAGTTTTATTGTTCTATGGCCGTAGGGAAAAAAGTCGAAATTAAGTTGGGAAAAAAGTCGAAAATGAGTTAGGGGAAAAATCGAAAATGAGTTTGGGAAAAATTCGAAAATGAATCTAGAGGAAAAAAGACGTAATTTAAGTTTTATTGTTGTTGGGTCGGGAAATAACCCTGGAAACTTCAGTGCTCGTGTCAGGGAAAAAAAGAAAAAAACAAAAAAATTTACACAAACTAAAAAGAAAAAAAAAGCCAGGGAAAAAAAACGAAAGTGAGTTCTGTTTTTCTTCAGACGACGGCAACAAAAAACGACAATTTGTTAAAGTAGGAAGGAAAAAACCCGGGAAAAAACCCCCACCATTCTCAGTTGTTTAGGTCCTTCGGAAGGGGAAAAAACCTTAGGAATTTTTGTTGTCACTCAGGCTGGGAAAAATTCTCAGAAATTTATAAGAAATGATGAGAGTTTCAGAGATAATTACAGGTGTGTCTCCTTGACTCTCAGGGCTAGACAGGTGTAATGTGTCTCTCAGCTCATTGTAGCATCTCTCAGGTGAATTGCAATACCTAGAAGGATTAATCTCTCTCTCTCTCTCTCTCTCTCTCTCTCTCTCTCTCTCTCTCTCTCTCTCTCTCTATTATTTTGTACCTGTGATTCAATAAGCCAATCAATAATGAAGTTATTTCCTTCTTTACAGGTAAGACTTGACCCAGAGCTGCTGTAAGACTGTGAGTACCAGTGTGTGTGTGTGTGTGTGTGTGTGTGTGTGTGTGTGCGTGTGTGTGCGTGTGTGCGTGTGCGTGTGTGCGTGCCTTTACTTCATGTTCGTGGTAGAGAATTCTTTATCAAGTCAGTACAGTAGTTTAATGTATTTTTAGATTCACAAGAAATCCATGCAGACCCCTCCTTCCCCCCTCCCCCTTCCCCTTCTCCCTCCTTCCCCCCTCCCCCTTCCCCTTCTCCCTCCTTCCCCCCTCCCCCTTCCCCTTCTCCCTCCTTCCCCCTCCCCTTCCCCTTCCCCCTCCTTCCCCCTCCCCTTCCCCATCCTGCCTCCCCTCCCCCTCCACACACACACACCGACAACTCACAAGATATATCAAGTTATGGAAATACAGTACAGGTTGTGTTGACCAGAATGGCTGTATTCAAATAAGCATTACGGAGTAGGAGGTGAGTTGTGAGGCCCACCGTGCTGACAGCTGCGTCGACCATCTCATATTGTGTACTGCTGAAAGGTATTAGTAACTCTGTTTATTGTGGGGAGGGGGGAGATAGGGAGGGGAAGGGAGAAGGAGGGGGAGGGAGAAGGAGGGGGAGGTAGGGAAAGAATAAGGTGTGGGGAGGGGGGAGGGAGATGGAGAAAAAAGGGTGATGGGAAGGAGAAAGGGAGGAAATATGTGAGGAGGAAGGGAGAAGGAGGGAGAACGGTTGTGAGTTGGAAGAGAGAGGGAGGGAGAAAAGTGTTCAGGACGTGGGGCAGGTGTCCAGGACGTGGGGCAGGTGTCCGGGACGTGGGGCAGGTGTCCAGGACGTGGGGCAGGTGTCCGGGACGTGGGGCAGGTGTCCAGGACGTGGGGCAGGTGTCCAGGACGTGGGGCAGGTGTCCGGGACGTTGGGCAGGTGTCCAGGACGTGGGGCAGGTGTCCGGGACGTGGGGCAGGTGTCCAGGACGTGGGGCAGGTGTCCAGGACGTGGGGCAGGTGTCCGGGACGTGGGGCAGATGTCCAGGACGTGGGGCAGGTGTCCAGGACGTGGGGCAGGTGTCCGGGACGTGGGACAGGTGTCCGGGACGTTGGGCAGGTATCCAGGACGTGGGGCAGGTGTCCAGGACGTGGAGCAGGTTTCCAGGACGTGGGGCAGGTGTCCAGGACGTGGGGCAGGTGTCCGGGACGTGGGGCAGGTGTCCGGGACGTGGGGCAGGTGTCCACTGTCCAGGACGTGGGGCAGGTGTCCGGGACGTGGGGCAGGTGTCCGGGACGTGGGGCAGGTGTCCAGAACGTGGGGCAGGTGTCCGGGACGTGGGGCAGGTGTCCAGGACGTGGGGCAGGTGTCCGGGACGTGGGGCAGGTGTCCAGAACTTGGGGTCATAAAAATTCCATACCGAGGTGGACAAGACGCCTCCCTGCAGTATATATAGTATAGGTGACCTCCCTTTGTCGCTCTCACCCCCCCTCTCTCTCTCTCTCTCTCTTTCTCTCTCACTTAGTACATTTATCTTCCTCTGCCTCTTCGTATGTCACTGTGCCTCCCCCCCCCCACCCCACCCAAGAAGCTTCTCGTCATGGTGACCCAGATTCAGAGGTCACCAGTTGTTTAAAGGAAAGTGAATCTCAGTTTGTGTGTCGAGTCGAGTGTTGGTCTCGAGGCGGTGTGGATATAGAGCTACTGCGGGCTGTTTCCTGTCCTGAGGTTGACGCTCTGACTGTGTGACTCTTAGTTGGTCACACTGATATATTCTATAAGTGATTTATTACTTAGGAACTGACATTATGCCATTGTAAGTGACCTTTACTTATTGAAACTAACTTTAGGCCATTATAAGTGATAATTATTAATAGGAATTCAATTTTAAACATTGTAAGTGATTGTTACTTAGGAGATTGCATTAAAAGTTTACGGAGTATTAAGTGGGTATTACTGAGAACACTTTTAAACATCATCGTATATCATTCTTAAGACACAGATAATTCAATCTTGTTGCTTAAGATAAAAACTATACTCTTCTCCTTCTTCCACTTCCTCTCTCTCTCTCTTCCTCCTCCTACACCTCTCTCTGTCTCCTTGTCTCTCTCCCTTTCCTTCCCCCCTCTCCCCTCTCCCCTCCCCCCTCTCCCCTCCCCACACACACAAAAACTTTAACCCCTCTGACTGTGTGACCCGGCAAGAGGACCTCCCCTCTGGCCTCCATTATCCCCTCTTTTGATTGGTTTATGAGGGCCTTCTGCTCCCCTTCCCCCTTCACTTTTCCTAAACTACCCTTCCCCCTTCATTCCCCTTCCTCCTTCAATACCCTTCCCCCTTCACTCCCCTTCCCCCTTCACCACTACATCAGGACGTCCCCCCCCCTCAGTAAACAAGTGAGCACCCCGGAGATCATCAACAGTGGCGGGATTTCCATGTTATTGTCAATTGTTGGTCCTGTAATCCTTGTTGCTGTACTCTGCCTAATCCCTGACGCACCCTACCCGGATCTAGCTGTGTTTTGTTGGTTTATAACGCACTCTTCCATGTCGCAGTTAGTTTATTTTCAACCCTTGATACAGTGTCCAGGTGGCAACGCACTCTTCTTCGAGTAACTGTTTCCACGTCACAATAACGCACTCCTCTCCCCAGTCCAAGCCATTGTTTCCACGTCACAACAACGCACTTCTTCTCCAGGTCACTGCTCACACGCTCACAATAGCACACACTTTCTCCAGCCCAGGTGACAGGAGGTGCGTCGTTACATACACACGCTGAGTCGCAGGTAAAGTGCCACTCTCTCGCAGCTTCCCAGGAACACAAATCCAATTTTGGTCTGGCTCCTCCTACCCCCCGCCCCCCAGCCTCCCGCACCCCCCTGACGCGTCCTCACACCTAGTTGAGGACGCTCCCCAAGGACTCTCTTCCAGATGGTCGTCCAGGACTCTCTTCCAGATGGTCGTCCAGGACTCTCTTCCAGATGGTCGTCCAGGACGCTCCTCCAGGACACTTCTCCAGGACGCTCCTCCAGGACGCTCCTGCAGGACGCTTCTCCAGGACACTTCTCCAGGACACATCCAACAAACCTCATCATCAGTTTATCCTGGTGAGGTTCCTCTGAGACCCTCGCCAACTCCTCCTACCGTCACTTATAGCCGCCGTAACAGCGCCAGCACGAGCAATAAACGGCGCCTGGTGTTCCCCTCCACCTCGCCATGACACTCTTATGAAAACGCCACGCCAGACCAACAATCTCTCGGTCATCGACGGCATTTGTTGGTACGAACGAGTGGCTACATCGTCCCCTCCCTCGCCTCCACCCCACCCTCGCAGGTTCTCCCCTCTAGCCGGCCCTCTCGTCTCACCGAAGCCCTCTCCCTTCACCCTCAACCATCCCTCTCCCCTCTAGCCGGCCCTCTCGTCTCACCGAAGCCCTCTCCCTTCGCCCTCACCCATCCCTCTCCCTCTCCCCAGCCCTCTCCCCTCTACTCCACCTCCCCTTTAGTATAAGCCACAGTCAGCCTCCACAATTCTCTCGCGCCAACCACCTAAAAAGGTTACCATTTTTCTCCCCTCCCCTTAACCCAACACTCCTCCCTTCTCCCCACTTTCCTCCCCAAGATAATATTCCTAATGGCATCTAATATACACTGAGACTCTACCTTAACTAGATACCTTCACTTAACACCAGTTAGGAGACAACATGAACTTATACACTCCTCGTGTGTCAGAAGCATTATATGACCTCGTGTTTATGGTGTTACGGTCCTGTCATTATGTGTTATGGGTCACGTGACAGGTCTTCTGGGTCACATGACAGGTCTGGGTCACGTGACAGGTCTTCTGGGACACGTGACAGGTCCTCTGGGTCACGTGACAGGTCTGGGTCACGTGACAGGTCTTCTGGGTCACATGACAGGTCCTCTGGGTCACGTGACAGGTCTTCTGGGACACGTGACAGGTCCTCTGGGTCACGTGACAGGTCTGGGTCACGTGACAGGTCTTCTGGGTCACGTGACAGGTCTGGGTCACGTGACAGGTCTTCTGGGTCACGTGACAGGTCCTCTGGGTCACTTGACAGGTCTGGGTCACGTGACAGGTCTTCTGGTGGTACTGGAGGCGACGCATGACCTTCAAGTCCACGACAACCTTACTCGATGTGTGTGTGTGTGTGTGTGTGTGTGTGTGTGTGTGTGTGTGTGTGTGTGTGTGTGTGTGCCAAATAATGTTATTGTAGGTGTTGACAACTTCTAGGCCGCTGCTTAAATATTAAATAAATTGATAAAATATTAAACTTAGTCAACATATTGGAGGGAGGAAGACGAGGGGGAGCAGGAGGCAGGGGGAGGAGCAGGAGGAAGAGATAAGAGGAGGAGGAGGGGACTGGGGAGGAGGAAGAGATAAGAGGGAGGAGGCAGGAACACGTGATACTCCTCAATTCTAAAATAAATATTCCCCTGTGAGACTTCGATCAAAGTTATGAGAGGAGAGATTGTTGAGGGGAGGGGAGGGGTGAGAGGAGAGGAGGTGGGGGGGAGTGTGGGAGAAAGAGAGGGTGTAAGAGGAGAAGAGAAGAGGGAAGTGAGTATGAGAGGGTTAAGAAAAAAATATGAAGGTAAGGGAGAGAGAGAGAGGGGGGGGGGGGGGTTCACTGTGACTAAAAAGAAAACAAAAAAGAGGGAGAAATTTTAATAACAAAATCTTGTGATTGAAACTGGTTCTAAACTTCTTTTTTGATGGATCGATTTGAAACATTGTGGGCCTATCTCTTTTTGGGGTGGGGGGGTGGTGGTGGGGGGAGGGGGTCAGAGAGTTAGAGGGTGGGGTGGGGGGTGGGGGGGTCACAGAGTTAGAGGGTGGGGGGTGGGGGGTCACAGAGTTAGAGGGTGGGGGGTGGGGGGTCACAGAGTTAGAGGGTGGGGGGTGGTGGTGGGGGGAGGGGGTCAGAGAGTTAGAGGGTGGGGGGTGGGGGGTCACAGAGTTAGAGGGTGCGGGGAGGTGGTGGGGGGAGGGGGTCACAGAGTTAGAGGGTGGGGGGGTGGGGGGGTCACAGAGTTAGAGGGTGGGGGGTGGTGGTGGCGGGGGGTGGTGGTGGCGGGGGGGGGGGGCCGAGGGGTAAACTCTCCCCCACGCTTCAGTAAGTCATGTTCTTGTTATCTCTAAAGCTCTTTATCCTGACACGTGGTCGTCCATCTTGGAACATTATCCACTAAAGTCTTTATTATTTTCATACATACATACATACATACATACATACATACATACATACATACATACATCATGTAGATCCATAATGGAAACGTGGACAAGATAAAACTCGATAAAATCACACAGGAGAAGGGAAACACTGGAGCACCTTAGCTTTGGTCTTTATTCAAGACCTCTTCAGAGGCAACTGAATCTACAGGGACGGAGAGGCTTGTACACAAAGGGTGACCTTACATAACATCAGGTCAGGTCAGTAACAGGGGACCCACTAATCATCTATCCTACATCCACCACAAATGCTTTCAAAGCATTTTTAACCTTAGGCCACTAACAAATATATTTGTGTAACATATTATCAGTTTTGTACTGACCGTCACTAAGGTTTACGGAACTCATTTTCCGAATCAAACTTGCTTCAACCAGAAGTCTCTCTCTGACACATGATGATTTAAACACTTCTATAGTGTTTCCCAATCCATGGGATGATTATTGTTCCTTATTTGAACGAAAAGTGCAATGCTTATTGCTATCCTCACTACACACATCAAACTATCCTCACCACACACATCAAACTATCCTCACTACACACATCACACTATCCTCACTACATACATCACACTATCCTCACTACTTACATCAAACTATCCTCACTACACACATCACACTATCCTCACTACACACATCACACTATCCTCACTACTTACATCAAACTATCCTCACTACACACATCACACTATCCTCACTACACACATCACACTATCCTCACTACACACATCAAACTATCCTCACTACACACATCAAACTATCCTCACTATACACATCACACTATCCTCACTACACACATCAAACTATCCTCATTACATACATCAAACTATCCTCACTACTTACATCAAACTATCCTCACTACACACCTCAAACTATCCTCACTACACACATCACACTATCCTCACTACACACATCAAACTATCCTCACTACATACATCAAACTATCCTCACTACATACATCACACTATCCTCACTACACACTTCAAACTATCCTCACTACACACATCAAACTATCCTCACTACTTACATCAAACTATCCTCACTACACACATCAAACTATCCTCACTACACACCTCAAACTATCCTCACTACACACCTCAAACTATCCTCACTACACACATCACACTATCCTCACTACACACATCACACTATCCTCACTACACACATCACACTATCCTCACTACACACATCACACTATCCTCACTACACACATCACACTATCCTCACTACACACATCACACTATCCTCACATCTTGGACCCCATCACCAGGCGACGCTACAATGTCTTCACTATCTGAATGTCCTTCACTATTCTGTATTTGGAAATTCCAACCTGTGTATCTTGGGAAGGCTTTTTGCAAGTTGACCCTCAATTTCACGCTTACCTAATAACCCAAATGAATTGACATCTCATAAATAATCTAAAATGACTTCCCCTTGGAAAACACTGAGAGTTACTTTTAACGCTTCCGAAACAGAGATCCGACAGGCGTACCATAGTCTGGCACGACGATGCCATCCAGACAAGAACCCCAACGACCCTAATGCCACAAAAACTTTTCAAGAGTTACAAAATGCCTATAAAGTGCTGCTCAATGGTCACTTCTTGGACACGGGCTCCAGTGACACAACCCCCGAGACCCAGGAGACCCAGGAGACGACACCCAAACGAATGCCCACTTTCGTATGCAGACCTCAAGTGACAGTAAATGTGTCAATAAACCGTTCAAGTATGTCATACTCCGGCCCCCCAGACTCCAACGCCAAGTTTTACAGCGTTTTCCAGAAGCTCTTCCGAGAGATCTCTTTCTGGGAGATGAAATGCAAACAAAACACCAGCAAGCTGCCACCACCAAGCTTTGGACGAAGCTCCACCCCATTAAAAGATGTCAAAACCTTTTATAAATACTGGTCCGAATTTTCCACCAAAATGTACGTGCGGCCAAAGGGCAAGCACAATTGGGTGCTCATCTCCACTAAACCTCCCTCAGAAACCAGCCTAAAATCTGTTCAGCAACATCGGGAACAGTTCAACACCGAAGTTCGCTCTTTGGTGAACTTCCTACTAAAGCAAGATGAACGGCTGAACTAAAAATAAACACAATGAACCACAACACCCACACCCTACAGGACGGTAACCACCTTTAGCTGCAGCCCAGCCAAAACACCCACACCCTACAGGACGGTAACCACCTTTAGCTGCAGCCCAGCCAAAACACACACACCCTACAGGACGGTAACCACCTTTAGCTGCAGCCCAGCCAAAACACACACACCCTACAGGACGGTAACCACCTTTAGCTGCAGCCCAGCCAAAACACCCACACCCTACAGACGGTAACCACCTTTAGCTGCAGCTCAGCCAAAACACCCACACCCTACAGGACGGTAACCACCTTTAGCTGCAGCCCAGCCAAAACACACACACCCTACAGGACGGTAACCACCTTTAGCTGCAGCCCAGCCAAAACACACACACACACACTCACACTTTGTTGGCACCAATATCGACATTGAAACTTTTGATATTGAAACAATTTATTTAGCCAGAAGAACACAGATACAGAGTCGATAAAAATCATAACATTAACATGTCTGAGCCAGTTGAGAGCCAGACCTCTCTTGTAGGCACCTGATATATACTGTACATTCATCTCAAGGAAGTATTATGTAACATTTATTATCATCTGGAATAGTACAATAGCATGGTGGTAATAACAGCATGTTACCACGGTTATCACTTCGATATTTTATTTATTTTTTTGTTCATATTTTTCTGATCACAAGCGTGTTTACAAGTCCAGTTCCCACAGTACCAGATATATAGTTAATCTATATGTTGACTCTATGTTTCTTATCCTTTTGTACTGAAAGCTTTTGTTACTCAAGTGACCCACTCCCCAGTTGCACCATATGGAACTTATTATCTCTGTTTATTGTATATTTTCAACCTTCTGGCTGCCATGTTATCTTAATAAACCGTTAATTATTATTATTATTATTATTATTATTTTTATTATTATTATTATTATTATTATTATTATTATTATTATTATTCACGTACACACACACACACACACACTACTACATCCTTGACCACCTAAGGGTCAAGACATACCTGGCGCTCCTCTCGGAGCAGCCAGGTCAACTGTTAAGTTGGCCCATACCAGCCCCCTCCTCTGAACCCTCCTCCCCACCGGAATATCAACAAGTTCTCGCCAGAAGTTACATTTTCATTTAGGAAAGGAACGGAACCAGTGTTAAACAGAGGTGAACAGTGGTGAACAGTGCTTAAGTCAGTGAGAATAACTCAACAGTAACAGTCGTACCCAAGCTAACCTTCACACAGTGAGGTCCCAGGTACCCAGTGATAACGGTCCGTGAGACTCAACAACAACCAGCGATGTGTTAATCCGTCTACGATAGGAAGGCCTAAGACCAAACCTCACTCATATAACACCATCTGTGAGGGAATTACTACACCACATGTCCCTCATAACACCATATGTGAGGGAATTACTACACCACATGTCCCTCATAACACCATATGTGAGGGAATTACTACACCACGTGAGGTCCCTCATAACACCATCTGTGAGGGAATTACTACACCACGTGAGGTCCCTCATAACACCATCTGTGAGGGAATTACTACACCACGTCAGGCCCCTCATAACACCATCTGTGAGGGAATTACTACACCACGTGAGGCCCCTCATAACACCATCTGTGAGGTAATTACTACACCACGTGAGGTCCCTCATAACACCATCTGTGAGGTAATTACTACACCACGTGAGGTCTCTCATAACACCATCTGCGAGGGAATTACTACGCCACGCCAGGTCCCTCATAACACCATCTGTGAGGGAATTACTACACCACGTGAGGTCTCTCATAACACCATCTGCGAGGGAATTACTACGCCACGTCAGGCCCCTCATAACACCATCTGTGAGGGAATTACTACACCACGTGAGGCCCCTCATAACACCATCTGTGAGGTAATTACTACACCACGTGAGGCCCCTCATAACACCATCTGTGAGGTAATTACTACACCACGCCAGGTCCCTCATAACACCATCTGAGGGAACTACTACACCACGTGAGTTCCTCCTAACATCATCTGGGAGGGAGTTACTACACTACGAGTTTGCTGTTCAACACCTACATTAATCTGTATGTTCACTGTATGTTCCTTTACCTTTCTCTAGTGAAGGCTTTTGTTAAACCACCAATGTATGTAATAAGTCATTTATGTCCAATGTATATTTTCAGCCTTCGGGCTGCAGAACTTTTTCAATAAACCGTTAATTATTATTATTATTATTATTATTATTATTATTACTACTACTTTGCTGTCACTCGGAATCGAGTATGACGATCATCCAGCTACCAAACAGGGAGGTACTACCGCCTGGGAAGATATTGGAAACATAATGTGTTGTCTAATGGTAGACCCTGCTGCCATATGGCATCACATAATTTGTGACCAAGTCCCAGGTTGCTCATCTGACTTTCTGCCTCATTTACACACAGTTGCAGGGTCTCAACTGTGTCTCTTACCATTGACAACACAACATACATAACCTTTCTAACTCTTGATCTGTTTTATTCTTTCTATTCTTTTATTCTCTTATAAAATCAGTTGACAATAATATTAAAGCGGGGCCCTCTCGGATGGGTCCCACTGGTCGGGAAGGTTGTGGACCCCAGGGTCGACCTGATCATCATCAAACTACTGGTGCCTCAACTGACGTCACCGCGGTTGCTGGAGGATCGGCTTTTTTCACACTTCATTTTTCCAACATTCGCGGCCTAAGATCCAATATTTCTTCTGTGGAGCACCATCTATTAACCTCTTCCCCCGACCTCTTACTACTATATGAACTTCAACTGACCAAAGCAGCTTCACCCAAACCTTTTAAAGTCTCCAACTACAACCTTTATACCTCCTTCCGTTCTAAGGGAGGTGTATGCGCCTACTGCAACACACGTACACCTATAGCCCGACTCTCGGATCTTGAATCTTCTCTTTATGATGTCATCTGGCTCAAAGAATCTCTACCAACTATGACTATTTTTCTTTGTTTCCTGTACCGTTTTCTCAACTCTTTGAGTATCTCACTTCTTGCTGTGAGTCGTTGCTATCCACACACCCCAACACCGAGATCTTCTACCTTGGGGATTTCAATTTCAATGTACATCACAGAGAGTGGATTAGCTCTGCAAGGGATGACCCAGGTGGAGCTGAGGCACTCTCTTTTGCCTTACTTAATGATCTGGAACAATTAATTAAACACCCTACACGCGTTCCTGATCGATCAACTTACTAACATTTTAAAACTTTGTTTTACCTCTAACCCCTCACACTATTCATATTCAATTTCTACCCCCCCTTGGGGTCTTCTTATCAAATCGTATTTCTAGTAAATCAAAATGGACACGATCACCTCCCCTACCCCCTTCTAAACACCAACTATTGCACTATCGGAGGGCAAACTCGCAATCCTTGCAAGAATTCTTTCCGACTTTCCCTGGGATGAATGTTGGTTTTACACTCGGGACGCCTCGGTATGTGCTGACAGCATTGCTGGGGTTATACTCGGTGGTATGAGTACATTTATCCCATCTTCTACCAAAACTTTCATTCTACAATTATGGTTTAATCGCTCATGTTCTCTTGCATGTAGGGAGATACATAGGGCGTTTCAAGTTATGAAACTATCTCCTTCTCCTATTACCCATTCCTATTTCATTACGTCTAGAAATCGTTGTAAGGCTATTCTTTATAAGGCCAAGCGGAATTTTATAAAAAGAAAGACCGCTGACCTGACTAACTCTTCTTCTAGTAAATCCTTCTGGTCCTTAACCAAAAACATCTGTAATAACTTCTGCACTCTATCTTTTCCTCCTCTCTTCCGACCTGATAACTCTATAGCCAACTCTCCCCCTGACAAAGCCAATCTCTTCGGCACCTTATTCTCCTCTAACTCCACCTTAGACGATTCCAACTCTACCCCTCCTACCCCTGCACCTCCTACTGAACCTATGCACTCCCTATAATCTCCACTCGTAAGGTTGCTGGTGTGTTATCCAGGTTGGATGTGAGTAAGGCGCATGGACCGGACGGGATACCCACTCGGGTTCTGAGGGAGTGTGCTGAAGCCCTGGCCCCTGTGCTCGTGTCTTTCGTCTTTGCCTCAAAACCCAAACTTTTCCTTCTTGGAAGTATGCCTTGGTTCAGCCCATCCCGAAGAAGGGTGATCATTCTAATCCCTCTAACTATCGCCCCATTGCCATAACTTCATCCCTCTCTAGATTTTCAAAACTATCTTCAACTCTCATTTTCTCCGTCACCTTGAACGCCTTTCTCTTTTGTCGGATCACCAGTATGGCTTTCGCCAGGCGAGATCTACTGGTGATCTGCTCTCCTACTGCACCCATCTTTGGTCATCCTCTCTTAGGGATTATGGGGAACTTTCGTCGTGGCCCTCGACATCTCCAAAGCATTTGACTGGGTATGGCACAAGTCTTTGGTGTCACACAGGGTTATGTTCTTTCACCTACTCTCTTCCTTCTTTTTATCAATGATTTACTTCACACTTCGACTAATTCTATCCATTCTTACGCTGATGATTCTACTCTTCACTCTTATTCACATTTTTCCACTTCCCCTAATTCTCAAACCAGATCTGTTTCTAGAGCTGATATCATTACATCTGTCAATGCGGATCTGTGCAGCATCTCCCAATGGGGAGGTAGAAACTTGGTTAAATTCAATAGTAATAAAACACAGTATTTACCAATTACACTTTCCAAATTAGATGATCTCCCACCAATCACATTTCAGGACGCAATCATTCTGCGAAATTCTAAAATAGTTATGCTAGGCCTCACCATTTTCCTCTAATATGTCATGGAAGCCACACGTCCACAACATTGCTAAAGCTGTCTCCTTAAAGTTGGGAATGCTGTACAGATGCCGAAGCTACTTCACTCCTGAGCAGTTGCTTAAAGTATATAAGGGATTCATTCACCCTAACTTGGAGTACTGCTCTCATATCTGGGGTGGCTCTTCAACTGCTACATAGGGTAGAATCAAAGGCATTTCGTCTTATTAACTCTCATCCCTTCTTTGACAATCTTTCTTCCCTTTCTCTTTGCCGCAATGTTGCTTCACTCTCTCTCTTTTACAGGTACTTTAACGGGCAGTGTTCGGTGGATTGGCATCCTGTGTACCGCCGGCAAGGCCGTGGGCTAGCAACACTCGTTTCTCTGTGGCTGTCGGTCACACTAGAATAACCCATTATAGTACATCCTTCTTTCCTCACACAGCCTAACTGTTGACCGCTCTGCCTTCTTGTGTCGCCATACTCATACAATCTGTCTCACCTCAAAAAGTTGGTTTTCCGTCATCTTCGAGGTGTAGATTAATATAATCTTTTTCTTTTCTATTTTTTATTTCTTTTTACTCTTATTTTTTCTCCCTTTAAGCCCGTTGTGGGTCGATGACCTGTGCCCGGGTTGGCTATTCCCAATATATATATATATATATATATATATATATATATATATAATATATATATATATATATATATATATATATATATATATATATATATATATATATCTTAATCCCTAAAGTATGTTGTTTTACATTTTTTCTATCTTATTAACGTTTTACGTTTATTAATATATAATTTAGTTGAGGTTGGATAAAAATTATGTAGTATGTATCAGGCAGGAATTTATGTACTGTGTATTATAAAAGGTAAGAGAGTAATTAATTAAAATCTTCCTTCTTTCTTCAGGTAAGTAAGAGGACCTTGATGACGTAGGAAGGAGTGACAGTGAGTAACAATGGGGTAACGATGAGTAACAGTGGCGTCCCATACTCTCTTAATAACCTAATCTAAACGTGTACAGTATTAGAACTTAAAGAAAAGGGCTTCTGATCTTGTTTTTATTAATTTTTATTAATTTGAAGGAATTTTCTTCATTGCAAAACTATTTGACGTAATTTTTAAACTGGGAATTTGTCCGGTGTGATTTTTGTCCGATGGTAAACTGTCCGGTGGTATCTTATGTAGTTGGACCTTGACACAACACTTCCAGTAGCCTCTTCTGCCTGGAACCTGAGAGCCTCTGGTGGAAGGTCCTGGACTCCAGTTAGTTTCAGTGATACGTCCACGGTCAAAGAACCTCGCCACAGGTAATTGGATCCTGTGGGCTGCCATTAAGAGTGTCATGGAATCCACGGTCTTCCCATCAGTGCCACCTTCTAGTAGTGCCACTTTCCAGCAGTACTACCTTCCAGCAGTCCCTCCCCCAGCAGTGCCTCCTTCCAATAGTACCACCTTCCAGGAGAAACATTCTCTGGCAGTGCCACCTTCCAGCAATAGGCTATTCTCTGGCCTTAAGAACTCCCTGTACGGTAAATAGGTCCTGTTAGCTTCTAGCAACAGTATCCAGGAATCCAGGCTGTTCCAACACCATTTCATGTGTCAGAAACCTCCCATAAACCTCCAGCAAGGTAATTGGATCCTGGCGGCTCTTTGGTAACACTCAACTGGAACCCAAGCTTTTCCAGCAATAAATATATGGTCTCAATGCCCCTCTACCCCTCTCACCCCGTCTCCCACCCCGTCTCACCCCCTCTCCTACCCCTCTCACCTCCTCTCCCTCCCCCTCTGGAAGGTAATTACATCCTAAGGGCTTCGAGTAACAATATCACCAGGTTCTTACAGTGGCTTACTGTATATGAAGGCTGGGCGTGTCCCGGGTACTGGTTATTAGCAGTAAATCTCCTTCGGGTCTCAAGAACGCTTACCTATTTTCCAAGACCTTAACTCCTTGAGTACGATGACTTAGTTCTTGGATAGGATGACTTACCCTTTGAGTACGAGGACTTACCTTTTGAGTACAATAAATTACCCTTTGAGTACGAGGACTTACCCTCTCAGTACAATAAATTACCCTTTGAGTAAGAAGACTTCATCCCTTGAATACTGTTATCAAAGTCAAAGGATTAAGTCATCTTACTCAGTTGGTTAAGATGACTTGTAGCAGTGTTGAGGAGCATCCAATAACACTCACCATGACCGCCACCTGTCGTGTTGAGGCGCCATCTTTTTAACACAAGTGACGGTGGAATCTATTGAAGGTGGGGGAGGGAACCCTTTCTTCTCTATTCCTTCCCTTTTTTCTACCCTCTTCCATCTTCCTTCCTTCCTTCCTTCCTCCCTCCCTCCCTCGTTTCGTACCCTCCTCCACCCCCTCCCCCCCCTATCTGCCAGCATAGACACACACAAAAACATAATAAATAACACCATCAGCTCCTTTGACAAGTTCCCTTCGTCAGTAGCTCTGCCCTTCCCTCTCGCCCACTGAAGAAGCTTTGTTCTAGTTCTGAGAAGGTCCCGTCTTATTGCTAGTGGGGGGGGGGGGGTGGTAGTGGTGATGGTAGAGTGGTGGTTGTGGTGGTGGGGGTGGTGGTGAGGGTGGTAGTGGTGATGGTAGAGTGGTGGTTGTGGTGGTAGGGGGGTGGTAGTGGTGATGGTAGAGTGGTGGTTGTGGTGGTGGGGATGGTGGTGAGGGTGGTAGTGGTGATGGTAGAGTGGTGGTTGTGGTGGTGGTGGGGGGGGTGAGGGTGGTAGTGGTGATGGTAGAGTGGTGGTTGTGGTGGTGGTGGGGGGGTGAGGGTGGTAGTGGTGATGGTAGAGTGGTGGTTGTGGTGGTGGTGGGGGGGTGAGGGTGGTAGTGGTGATGGTAGAGTGGTGGTTGTGGTGGTGGGGGGGTGAGGGTGGTAGTGGTGATGGTAGAATGGTGGTTGTGGTGGTGGTGAGGGGGGTGAGGGTGGTAGTGGTGATGGTAGAGTGGTGGTTGTGGTGGTGGGGGGGAGTGAGGGTGGTAGTGGTGATGGTAGAATAGTGATTGTGGTGGTGGTGGGGGGTGAGGGTGGTAGTGGTGATGGTAGAGTGGTGGTTGTGGTGGTGGGGGGGGTGGTGAGGGTGGTAGTGGTGATGGTAGAGTGGTGGTTGTGGTGGTGGGGGTGGGGGGTGAGGGTGGTAGTGGTGATGGTAGAGTGGTGGTTGTGGTGGTGGGGGGGGTGGTGAGGGTGGTAGTGGTGATGGTAGAGTGGTGGTTGTGGTGGTGGGGGTGGGGGGTGAGGGTGGTAGTGGTGGGGGTGATGATAATATTGATAATAAAAACTAACAACAACAACAACAACAACAACAACATATACAGAGTGAGAGTTAATATGCAAATGTAATAAAGGGAAGAAACAGCAGAAACAAGGAAAACAAAGAAAGTAATTATAAGAAACAGAAAAAAGACATAGGGAAAAAAGTAGAAGTCGTAAATAAACACAAAACAATGGAATAGATTTTGTGTTGTGAAAGATGAAAGAAAACGATGAACCCTTCCTGAGAGTGAACAGATATAATGAACAATGAACCCTTCCTCAGAGTGAACAGATATAATGAACAATGAACCCTTCCTGAGAGTGAACAGATATAATGAACAATGAACCCTTCCTCAGAGTGAACAGATATAATGAACAATGAACCCTTCCTCAGAGTGAACAGATATAATGAACAATGAACCCTTCCTCAGAGTGAACAGATATAATGAACAATGAACCCTTCCTGAGAGTGAACAGATATAATGAACAATGAACCCTTCCTCAGAGTGAACAGATATAATGAACAATGAACCCTTCCTCAGAGTGAACAGATATAATGAACAATGAACCCTTCCTCAGAGTGAACAGATATAATGAACAATGAACCCTTCCTCAGAGTGAACAGATATAATGAACAATGAACCCTTCCTCAGAGTGAACAGATATAATGAACAATGAACCCTTCCTCAGAGTGAACAGATATAATGAACAATGAACCCTTCCTCAGAGTGAACAGATATAATGAACAATGACCCTTCCTCAGAGTGAACAGATATAATGAACAATGAACCCTTCCTCAGAGTGAACAGATATAATGAACAATGAACCCTTCCTCAGAGTGAACAGATATAATGAACAATGAACCCTTCCTGAGAGTGAACAGATATAATGAACAATGAACCCTTCCTGAGAGTGAACAGATATAATGAACAATGAACCCTTCCTCAGAGTGAACAGATATAATGAACAATGAACCCTTCCTCAGAGTGAACAGATATAATGAACAATGAACCCTTCCTCAGAGTGAACAGATATAATGAACAATGAACCCTTCCTCAGAGTGAACAGATATAATGAACAATGAACCCTTCCTCACAGTGAACAGATATAATGAACAATGAACCCTTCCTCACAGTGAACAGATATAATGAACAATGAACCCTTCCTCACAGTGAACAGATATAATGAACAATGAACCCTTCCTCACAGTGAACAGATATAATGAACAATGAACCCTTCCTCACAGTGAACAGATATAATGAACAATGAACCCTTCCTCACAGTGAACAGATATAATGAACAATGAACCCTTCCTCAGAGTGAACAGATATAATGAACAATGAACCCTTCCTCAGAGTGAACAGATATAATGAACAATGAACCCTTCCTAGAGTGAACAGATATAATGAACAATGAACCCTTCCTCAGAGTGAACAGATATAATGAACAATGAACCCTTCCTCAGAGTGAACAGATATAATGAACAATGAACCCTTCCTCAGAGTGAACAGATATAATGAACAATGAACCCTTCCTGAGAGTGAACAGATATAATGAACAATGAACCCTTCCTCAGAGTGAACAGATATAATGAACAATGAACCCTTCCTCAGAGTGAACAGATATAATGAACAATGAACCCTTCCTCACAGTGAACAGATATATGACAATGACCCTTCCTCAGAGTGAACAGATATAATGAACAATGAACCCTTCCTCAGAGTGAACAGATATAATGAACAATGAACCCTTCCTCAGAGTGAACAGATATAATGAACAATGAACCCTTCCTCACAGTGAACAGATATAATGAACAATGAACCCTTCCTCACGTGACAGATAATGAACAATGAACCCTTCCTCACAGTGAACAGATATAATGAACAATGAACCCTTCCTCACAGTGAACAGATATAATGAACAATGAACCCTTCCTCAGAGTGAACAGATATAATGAACAATGAACCCTTCCTCACAGTGAACAGATATAATGAACAATGAACCCTTCCTCAGAGTGAACAGATATAATGAACAATGAACCCTTCCTCACAGTGAACAGATATAATGAACAACAGTGAACAAATATAATGAAGAACAGTGAACAATATATTTGTACACTGTGACCTCAGCTGTACAGTACATGTTTTGATCTTGTTCTGTACAACTTTTAAACAACCAAGCTTCGGTAAAAGGCGAAAATGTAAACACGGAATATTTAATAAAAAGAGGAAATAATTAAAGTTGGAAGAGGAAACAAGGAGAGGAAGAGAGACGAAGCTTTGATGTATTTGAGTGTTGTAGTTGTTGTTGTAGTAGTTGTTGTTGTGTTTGTAGTTGTAGTTGTTGTTGTTGGTGTTGTTGTTGTTGTTGTAGTTGTTGTGTTTGTTGTTGTTGTTGTTTCTGTTTTGTTGTTGTATTTGTTTTTGTTATTGTTTCTGATGTTACTTGTTGTTTTTTGTCAGATGTGAAGTGTAATCGTTAATATATTCACAGTAGAAGAAAAAGAAACATTATTTGAGGATATAAACAAAGTATTTAAAGTATTATCCATGAAACAGAGACTTAGACCAGGCTGGGGTGACACACACAGCCAGGGACCACTCACAGCTACCTTACAGAGACTTAGACCAGGCTGGGGTGACACACACAGCCAGGGCCACTCACAGCTACCTTACAGAGACTTAGACCAGGCTGGGGTGACACACACGGCCAGGGACCACTCACAGCTACCTTACAGAGACTTAGACCAGGCTGGGGTGACACACACAGCCAGGGACCACTCACAGCTACCTTACAGAGACTTAGACCAGGCTGGGGTGACACACACAGCCAGGGCCACTCACAGCTACCTTACAGAGACTTAGACCAGGCTGGGGTGACACACACGGCCAGGGACCACTCACAGCTACCTTACAGAGACTTAGACCAGGCTGGGGTGACACACACAGCCAGGGACCACTCACAGCTACCTTACAGAGACTTAGACCAGGCTGGGGTGACACACACAGCCAGGGCCACTCACAGCTACCTTACAGAGACTTAGACCAGGCTGGGGTGACACACACAGCCAGGGCCACTCACAGCTACCTTACAGAGACTTAGACCAGGCTGGGGTGACACACGCGGCCAGGGCCACTCACAGCTACCTTACAGAGACTTAGACCAGGCTGGGGTGACACACACAGCCAGGGCCACTCACAGCTACCTTACAGAGACTTAGACCAGGCTGGGGTGACACACGCAGCCAGGGCCACTCACAGCTACCTTACAGAGACTTAGACCAGGCTGGGGTGACACACACAGCCAGGGCCACTCACAGCTACCTTACAGAGACTTAGACCAGGCTGGGGTGACACACACAGCCAGGGCCACTCACAGCTACCTTACAGAGACTTAGACCAGGCTGGGGTGACACACACAGCCAGGGCCACTCACAGCTACCTTACAGAGACTTAGACCAGGCTGGGGTGACACACACAGCCAGGGCCACTCACAGCTACCTTACAGAGACTTAGACCAGGCTGGGGTGACACACACAGCCAGGGCCACTCACAGCTACCTTACAGAGACTTAGACCAGGCTGGGGTGACACACACAGCCAGGGACCACTCACAGCTACCTTACAGAGACTTAGACCAGGCTGGGGTGACACACACAGCCAGGGCCACTCACAGCTACCTTACAGAGACTTAGACCAGGCTGGGGTGACACACGCAGCCAGGGACCACTCACAGCTACCTTACAGAGACTTAGACCAGGCTGGGGTGACACACACAGCCAGGGACCACTCACAGCTACCTTACAGAGACTTAGACCAGGCTGGGGTGACACACACAGCCAGGGACCACTCACAGCTACCTTACAGAGACTTAGACCAGGCTGGGGTGACACACACGGCCAGGGACCACTCACAGCTACCTTACAGAGACTTAGACCAGGCTGGGGTGACACACACAGCCAGGGACCACTCACAGCTACCTTACAGAGACTTAGACCAGGCTGGGGTGACACACACAGCCAGGGACCACTCACAGCTACCTTACAGAGACTTAGACCAGGCTGGGGTGACACACACAGCCAGGGACCACTCACAGCTACCTTACAGAGACTTAGACCAGGCTGGGGTGACACACACAGCCAGGGCCACTCACAGCTACCTTACAGAGACTTAGACCAGGCTGGGGTGACACACACGGCCAGGGACCACTCACAGCTACCTTACAGAGACTTAGACCAGGCTGGGGTGACACACGCGGCCAGGGACCACTCACAGCTACCTTACAGAGACTTAGACCAGGCTGGGGTGACACACACAGCCAGGGCCACTCACAGCTACCTTACAGAGACTTAGACCAGGCTGGGGTGACACACACAGCCAGGGCCACTCACAGCTACCTTACAGAGACTTAGACCAGGCTGGGGTGACACACACAGCCAGGGCCACTCACAGCTACCTTACAGAGACTTAGACCAGGCTGGGGTGACACACACGGCCAGGGACCACTCACAGCTACCTTACAGAGACTTAGACCAGGCTGGGGTGACACACACAGCCAGGGCCACTCACAGCTACCTTACAGAGACTTAGACCAGGCTGGGGTGACACACACAGCCAGGGCCACTCACAGCTACCTTACAGAGACTTAGACCAGGCTGGGGTGACACACACAGCCAGGGACCACTCACAGCTACCTTACAGAGACTTAGACCAGGCTGGGGTGACACACACAGCCAGGGCCACTCACAGCTACCTTACAGAGACTTAGACCAGGCTGGGGTGACACACACAGCCAGGGCCACTCACAGCTACCTTACAGAGACTTAGACCAGGCTGGGGTGACACACGCAGCCAGGGACCACTCACAGCTACCTTACAGAGACTTAGACCAGGCTGGGGTGACACACGCAGCCAGGGACCACTCACAGCTACCTTACAGAGACTTAGACCAGGCTGGGGTGACACACACAGCCAGGGACCACTCACAGCTACCTTACAGAGACTTAGACCAGGCTGGGGTGACACACACAGCCAGGGACCACTCACAGCTACCTTACAGAGACTTAGACCAGGCTGGGGTGACACACGCAGCCAGGGACCACTCACAGCTACCTTACAGAGACTTAGACCAGGCTGGGGTGACACACGCAGCCAGGGACCACTCACAGCTACCTTACAGAGACTTAGACCAGGCTGGGGTGACACACACGGCCAGGGCCACTCACAGCTACCTTACAGAGACTTAGACCAGGCTGGGGTGACACACGCAGCCAGGGACCACTCACAGCTACCTTACAGAGACTTAGACCAGGCTGGGGTGACACACACAGCCAGGGACCACTCACAGCTACCTTACAGAGACTTAGACCAGGCTGGGGTGACACACACAGCCAGGGCCACTCACAGCTACCTTACAGAGACTTAGACCAGGCTGGGGTGACACACACAGCCAGGGACCACTCACAGCTACCTTACAGAGACTTAGACCAGGCTGGGGTGACACACACAGCCAGGGCCACTCACAGCTACCTTACAGAGACTTAGACCAGGCTGGGGTGACACACACAGCCAGGGCCACTCACAGCTACCTTACCCGGCCCTTATGTTTACCGCTGGTTCAGACAGACCAGTAACGACGTGTTCTTCACATCTCATAACCAACTATTTAGGGATTGTATGTATAAGGTCTCTTGTATGTATATTTCGGTGTATATTATGTATAGTTTTATAAGTCAAGACATACAATTGTGGGCGGAGCATCATTACCTTAGCAACCAATCCGTGACGGCTGCTAGGGAGGGAGAGAGGGGGAGGAAGAGAGGAAGGGGAGGGGGAGCAAGAGGAAGGGGAAGGGGAGCAAGAGGAAGGGGAGGGGGAGCAAGAGGAAGGGGAGGGGGAGCAAGAGGAAGGGGAGGGGGAGGAAGAGAGGAAGGGGAAGGGGAGCAAGAGGAAGAGGAGGGGGAAAATGAAAGAGGGGAAGGGGAAGTAGGTAGAATTTTACCAATATGTTAATACCAAAAGGTTTTTGTTGATTATCCTCTTCAATAGAGATATCAGGACGTCTCTACCTGACAACCTGAATGGCGTCAGAATATATACGAGATTCTGTTATTACACGGTGGTAGGACAGACACAGGGAGGCTCCGTCAGTGGTAGAGTGAGTACAAAATATTCTTCACCTCCACTGAGCCTAACCTTACCTACCCTACCCACCCCTCCCACCCACTTCAACGCCGCCCACCACACCCACCAGCCCACCCCTGAGACACAGCACCTCCCGATAGCTCTTAAATGGTTCTATAAATCTACTCATTTGGTTCATGGTTCAAACTCCTCCTGGTAAACAACAACCCCGCCCCCTCGACGGCCATACACACCATCCGACACCTTTCAGAACCATCCTACACCTGCTAGAACCACCCTACACCTGCTAGAACCACCCTACACCTGCTAGAACCACCCTACACCTGCTAGAACCATCCTACACCTGCTAGAACCATCCTACACCTGCTAGAAGCATCCTACACCTGCTAGAACCACCCTACACCTGCTAGAACCATCCTACACCTGCGAGAACCACCCTACACCTGCTAGAACCATACTACACCTGCTAGAACCATCCTACACCTGCAAGAAGCATCCTACACCTGCTAGAACCACCCTACACCTGCTAGAACCATCCTACACCTGCGAGAACCACCCTACACCTGCTAGAACCATACTACACCTGCTAGAACCATCCTACACCTGCTAGAACCATCCTACACCTGCTAGAACCATCCTACACCTGCTAGAACCACCTACACCTGCTAGAACCATCCTACACCTGCTAGAACCATCCTACACCGCCTGGAACCGCTGGGTGTCCTCCTTGGTTCACACGCTTCAGTGACTTCGACATTTTTCCCGCCTCCGAAATTCATCCTAGAATATCTTACCATTTTTTCAAGACTGTGACGTCATTTTTCAGGGCTGTGACGTCATTTTCCAAGGCTGTGACGTCATTTTTCAGGGCTGTGACGTCATTTTCCAAGGCTGTGATGTCATTTTCCAAGATTCTGACGTCATTTTCCAAAACAAGTGACGTCATTTTCAAAACTTGTGACGTAATTTTCTTTTGGTGAGAATTAAGACCTCTCTTTTCCTCCCTCTCTCTCTCTCTCTCTTTCTGTCACTCTCTCCCTCTTTCTTTCCGTCCCCTTCTCTCTGTCTCCCTCTTTTCTCCCCTCTCATTCATTCTTCTCCCTTCTTACTTCTTTTTGTTTCTTCTACCTCCCCCATCCTCTCTCACCTCCCCCACCCTCTCTCACCTCCCCATCCTCTCCTCTCCCCTTGACTCTCTCCCCTTGACTCTCTCCCTTCAACTCTTCTCGTTCCTTATGTCATTCTCCTGTCCGTTGTTCACTCTCTTTGCCTCTTCCCTTTTACTGTTCCTCCCCTTCCTCCGTTTTTTGCTATTTGATACCCTGGTGCTTGAGTGACAGGGGAGAGAGAGAGAGAGAGAGAGAGAGAGAGAGAGAGAGAGAGAGAGAGAGAGTAAATAACCCAACCCGGAAAAAGTCTCGAATTATATAAACTGTTTACGGTAGAGAGAAAAATGTCAGTTTGAGATATACTTGATGTTAACAATTTTCACGGTGAAATATTCAGTCGGGCGAGTGTCAGCAGGAAGGTGTCAGAGGGTGTCAGCCTGAAGGTGGGGGTGTCAGAGGGTGTCAGCCTGAAGATGTAGGTGTCAGAGGGCGTCAGCCTGAAGGTTGGGGTGTCAGAGGGTGTCAGCCTGTAGGAGGGGGCGTCAGAGGGTGTCAGCTTGAAGATGGGGTGTCAGAGGGTGTCAGCCTGAAGGTGGGGGTGTCAGAGGGCGTCAAAGATGTAGGTGTCAGAGGGTGTCAGTCTGAAGGAGGGTGCGTCAGAGGGTGTCAGCATGATGGTGAGGGTGTCACCCTGAAGATGTAGGCGTCAGAGGGTGTCAGCCTGTAGGAGGGGGCGTCAGAGGGTGTCAGCCTGTAGGAGGGGGCGTCAGAGGGTGTCAGCCTGTAGGAGGGGGCGTCAGAGGGTGTCAGCCTGTAGGAGGGGGCGTCAGAGGGTGTCAGCCTGTAGGAGGGGGCGTCAGAGGGTGTTATAAGGTATCAGCATAAATCCAGGAGTGTCAGAGGGTGTCAGCCTGAACTCAGGAGTGTTAGGGTGGTGTCAGCTTCAACCTAGAAATGTCAGAAAGTGTCAGAATGTATCAGCATAAATCCAGGGGTGTCTGGGGGTGTCAGCATAAAGGTGGGAGTGTCAGAGGTTGTCAGCGTAAAAGACCCTTCAGCTGTCAGGAGTCACAACACAATAATGTAATATTGACGTGGCACTTGAGTCAACATTATCAAGAGTGACCCGTCCGTCTCTCTCAACTAACATTGTACACGCAGTATTTACAATATCAAAACGGTCTTTAAAACTTATTTGTAATTATGTTTCATTTTTTATAATATCAATGGCATTTGTAACTAATTAGTAGACTCAGTGACGTGGAAAAGTAAACATTTTAATGATGTAGTAAAGACATTATCTGGTAATCTATTTATGTTTATGTTTGGTGGTACCGTTCGTCAGCGTTGAATTCGACTCGATCCGGATTTTGAAAAGATACCTGTTATTTTATTTTATTTTGGATCTAGATTTTGAGAGATTTGTATTATTGAACTGAGATTACTGTACACTAATATACTACTACTACTACTACTACTACTACTACTACTACTACTACTACTACTACTACTACTACTAATAATAATAATAATAATAATAATAATAATAATAATAATAATAACATAAGCCGTAGGTCCACAACATACACTGCCCCTCATCACACCACCAGGCAGGCGCAGTTCATCAGTCTGTAAACGTTTCATCCATTTCACGTATTTTTGCGCCACTTGGTGTTATCACGTGACCCGACCAACGTTATCAAACTCTTTATGACGTGATTGTATTTTTATTGGTGTTGGTAGCTGTGCAGTGGTGAGGGAGAGAGAGAGAGAGAGAATGAGAGGAAGGTGAGGGAGAGAGAGGGAGATAAGAAGAAGTTGGGAATAACATGATAAATGAGGGAGAGAGAGGGAGAGGACAATAATATAAAAGTAATAGTGTTTGTATAGACAGTATATAAATATCACCTGTAATTAACCTGTCGACCCTCACAACACCTCTTTAAGTAATTGACCCATGAAATATTTATCCTCCTTCTCCCCTCACTCGCCCCTCACTCACCCCTCCCTCACCCCTCACTCACCCCTCACTCGTTCCTCACTCACCCCTCACTCACCCCGTTTCACCCCTCCCTCATTCCTCACTCACCCCTCACTCGTTCCTCACTCACCCCTCACTCAGACACCTCCACTCCCACCCACCACAACAATACCTCCCACCCCCCCCCATTACGGTACACCCCCCCACTACGGTACACCCCCCACTACGGTACACCCCCACTACGGTACACCCCCCCCCACTACGGTACACCCCTCCACTACGGTACACCCCCCCACTACGGTACACGTCTCCCCTCACCATAAAACTCCTAACTAGTTTACTAAGAACCTCCAACTTCCTGACCCAGATTCTCAGTGGGTCTAGAGCTAAGTTTTCCTCGTAACTACACACGAGGACGAGAAGCTTGAGAGGTGATGCCGCGATAACCTTCACAATGGCGTCATAATTACACCGAGACTCTACCTTAACAACTGTAGATACCTTCACTTAACACCAGTTAGGAGACAAAAATATCGTAATTTTTTTTAGCATTAGATGATAGAAAAAGTTTATATAGATCAAGTTAGGGAGATATGATGTTTAATAAAGCTCTTTGTTTGATTATTATTATTATTATTATTATTATTATTATTATTATTATTATTATTATCATTATTATACCGTGGGAAAGATAACATAAGACACACAGACACACACCCACCTACCCCCCCCCCCCTACACACAGGTGATGGCCTTTAGATCGTCCCAAGATGACTCTCAGCTCAGGTTAATTAGCAGGTGTCAGGTGAGGGGCAGGTGTGCGTGATGGTGCCGTATTTAGCTAACACTATTTTTGTCTAGCTGGGGTCCATGGCCTGCTGGTGGTGGGTGGTGGTGGTAGTGGTGGTAGGTAGTGGTGGTTGGTGGTGGTTGGTGTTGGTGGTGGGTAGTGGTGGTTGGTGGTGGTGGTTGGTGGTGGGTAGTGGTGGTTGGTGGTGGTGGTTGGTGGTGGGTAGTGGTGGTTGGTGGTGGTGGCTAGTGGTGGTAGTGGTGGAGGTGGTGGGTAATGGTTGTAGTGGTGGTGGTGGGTAGTGATGGTTGGTGGTGGTGGTTGGTGCTGGTGGTAGTTGTAATAATGGTGGTAATAGTGGTGGTAGCGGTGGTGATAGTGGTAATGATGATGGTGGTAGTGGAGGAGGAGGCCTGGTGGTGATAAAGTGTTAGGGGAGAGAGAGAGAGAGAGAGAGAGAGAGAGAGAGAGAGAGAGAGCATAAACACTGAGGAGCCACCACCACTACCACCACTACAACAACAACTCTCACGATATCTACGCCAGACGAACCTTCGCCCGCCCTCTCTATCTCTTTATGGCCGGAACGTGACACAAAACTGTAGGTGCGTGTGTTCTCTCATCTCCCGTAATGGAAGAAGAGAGAATAATCTTGAGAATCTCTTGAAACTTTGCTGTATGTAGGAGATGGGAGAGATCCATAACTCACCTGTCTCTCTCTCTCTCTCTCTCTCTCTCTCTCTCTCTCTCTCTCTCTCTCTCTCTCTCTGTATATATACCTATAATAAATACACAAATGTTTTCACCCACATAAAACTGTAGTGTATTTTCATTTCGTACATATTTGAGTGGCAGCCGGCCGGAGGGTTTATTGAAATACAAGCAAAAACAATTTTAACCGGAGCGTAGAAATGGTTCCCCCCTCCCCCCTCCCTACTACCCCCTCCCCCTCCCTACTACCCCCGCCTCCCCCTCCTTTTTGCCCCACCCCCTCGAGGCCTACAACAACAAGAACAACAACAACTACAGCAAGACCCCCAGGCAACTTGCTACTGTGTAATATTGGTATTGGCTATATTGTACTGCCTGATGCATTGTTTTGGTCATATGTTTGAGTACGGTTATTTGACCCCTTGAGTACGGTTATTTGACCCCTTGAGTACGATGACTTGACCCCCTGGAGTACGATGACTTGACCCCCTGGAGTACGATGACTTGACCCCCTGGAGTACGATGACTTGACCCCTGGTAGTATATTGGCTTAACGACTGAGTACGATGGCTTAACCCTTTGACTACGGTGGCATAAACCCTTGAGTACGATGCTAAATATTCCAGTCATTTAGTATCTTTAAATAATATATTCCTTTAAATATTTCACAGATGAATTTCTCTCAATTATTCTTTTCTCACATCTCAAAATAATAATTCCACTGAAATAATAGGTTTTTAACTTTGTGTATCTGTGAATAAATTCGTTTTTATGAATAATTTTGAGAGCTGGTCCGTGAAGAGCTGCTCCAATATTTTTCCTCGTTCATTTGTTTTACTGGGACATATTATTGTTATTATTATTATTGTTATTATTATTATTGTTATTATTATTATTGTTATTATTATTATTATTATTATTATTATTATTATTATTATTATTATTGTTATTATTATTATTATTGTTATTATTATTATTATTATTATTATTATTATTATTATTATTATTAGTATTAGTAGTAGTAGTAGTAGTAGTAGTAGTAATAATAATAAAAATTTAATAAGCCCCCTCAAAAACCACAGATTAAACCTAAGGATAAATATTAAAACTCAATTAAACTTAGAAAAAAATAAACCTTAATTAAACCTAAGCCCAGAGGCGTATAAACACACCCATTGACGGGGTATGGAGCCAGAAGCCGGACCTAAGCTGCTTATCTATCCGGCTTCTCGTGGTTTATATCTCCCACGGCCAGGTTTAATAAAGGTTTTCTATTGGTTTTTATTGTTTTTTATATAGTTCTCGTTGTGGTTTAACATGTTGTATGAGTGTGTGTCTGGGCTCATGATGGTACAGTGTTTTAAAGGTGTTTTAAGGTTTAATCCAGGTTGACAGACAGACAGACAGACAGACAGAGAGACAGACAGACAGACAGACAGACAGACAGACAGACCATCCTACTCAGCCGTGGTTATTAGCCAACATTAGCGAGTATAAGTCACACTAACAGAGGCAGCGTCACACATTAGCATATATACAGTAATTAATATACGTATTTTCCGCCTGTATTAATGTGTATGAGGTGTATGTTGTATGAGGTGTATGAGGTGTATGTTGTATGAGGTGTATGACGTATAGTTACATGAGGAGGTATAAAGGAGGTTGTGTGTATGACTGTATTTAGTGTATTTTGTATGAATGTATGAGGCGACAACAACAGTAAACAAACAAACAAACAAGACCCGGGAAGACCACAACAACAGTAAACAAACAAACAAACAAACAAACAAACAAACCCCAGGATAAATGACCTTAACAAACGGGTAAGTAAACTGGACAAACACACAAACACTCCTGTGTGTTATATGTCTCTAGAGGCGTAGAGTATGATGCCCTGAGGAGAGCCCTGAGAGAGACCTGAGGTGAGCCCTGAGGTGAGCCCTGAGGAGAGCCCTGAGGTGAGCCCTGAGGAGAGCCCTGAGAGAGCCCTGAGGTGAGCCCTGAGGTGAGCCCTGAGAGAGACCTGAGGTGAGCCCTGAGGTGAGCCCTGAGGAGAGCCCTGAGGTGAGCCCTGACAAGAGCCCTGAGGTGAGCCCTGAGGAGAGCCCTGAGGTGAGCCCTGACAAGAGCCCTGAGGAGAGCCCTGAGGTGAGCCCTGAGGTGAACCCTGAGGAGAGCCCTGAGGTGAGCCCTGAGGAGAGCCCTGACAAGAGCCCTGAGGAGAGCCCTGAGGTGAGCCCTGAGGTGAGCCCTGAGGAGAGCCCTGAGTAAGCCCTGAGGTGAGCCCTGAGGTGAACCCTGAGGTGAGCCCTGAGGTGAACCCTGAGGTGAACCCTGAGGTGAACCCTGAGGAGAGCCCTGAGGAGAGCCCTGAGGAGAGCCCTGAGGAGAGCCCTGAGGTGAACCCTGAGGAGAGCCCTGAGGAGAGCCCTGAGGTGAGCCCTGAGGTGAACCCTGAGGAGAGCCCTGAGGAGAGCCCTGAGGTGAACCCTGAGGTGACCCTGAGGTGAACCCTGAGGAGAGCCCTGAGGAGAGCCCTGAGGTGAACCCTGAGGAGAGCCCTGAGGAGAGCCCTGAGGTGAGCCCTGAGGTGAACCCTGAGGAGAGCCCTGAGTAAGCCCTGAGGCGAACCCTGAGGTGAGACCTGAGAGAACCCTGAGGAGAGCCTCGGTGGTGCTTGAGCCTGAGGGAAGGACCTGAACAAATAAGCCCTATTGTAAGGTCCCATCATGGGTGACGAGGACAGCCGTGTGTGTGTGTGTGTGTGTGTGTGTGTGTGTCCTAGAGCGGCTCCTACTTGTAACTTGTGACAGTTTTTGAGGTACTGACGCAGCCTTTGAAGTTTATTTGGAAATATTGGTATGAGGAGTGAAGGAGGGCGAGGGGGGGGGGGAGGGAGAGAGAGGATGGGTAGAAGGAAGGAGGGAGAGAGGGAGATAAGGGAGATATGGGGGGAAGGGAGGGTGGTAGATCGGTTGGTGAGGAGGGAGATAAGTGGGCAGGTGGAGAGATAGGGAGGAGGAAGGTGTGTGGTGGGGAGGTGGTGTGACCATCTTAACCAGGTCCAGGACATGTGAAGGTCTGCTGAAGGATCGATGTTGATGCTCCCTCCCTCCTTCCCTCCCTCCTTCCCTACCCCCTTCCCTCCCTCCTTCCTCACCACCATATTGTTGTAGGACCCTCCCTCCCTCCCCCCCTCCCTCCTTCCTTCCCCCCTCCCTCCTTCCTTCCCTCCTTCCCTCCTTCCTTCCCTCCTTCCCTCCTCCCTTTCTCAACACCACTATACTGCTGAGTACACTCCTGATCCCATTCAATTTGGCACTCTTAACAACCTGTACTCAGCCTGACACTCTTAACACAATCTGTACTCAACCCGACACTCGTGACCCAGTTTGTACTCAGTTTTTCTCTCGAGTCCATAAGTTTGTATCAACTTCAAGAGTTCCTGATTTGTTGTAACTCTGGGGAGAATATATCCGATTGGTTATGAAGGAGGCGGTGTGGTGAAGGAAAGAGAAGGAGGCGAAGGAGAGCTTAGGAATAACATACTGTGTGTGTGTGTGACTGTCATCCCCACACGACACAAGAATCACCTACATGGTCACTTTAGGTCGACAATCTTTTCAACTACCAATAGGATTTTCACACTTAACACCCGCACTAAATATAACCCCGACCTATTAACACTATATGAAGGGGAGGAGGAGGAAGGAAGGGAGAGGAGGAAGGAAGGGGAGAGAGGGAAGGAAGGGGAGAGAGGGAAGGAAGGGAGAGGAGGAAGGAAGGGGAGAGAGGGAAGGAAGGGGAGAGAGGAAAGGAAGGGAGAGGAGAGGCGTATTACCTATTAAAATATCATACTCACTTGATTGTTTTGGGTGTCGGTCGGATTGAGGAAAGTGTCGTTTTGTTTTAGTTTTAATAGACGTTCGCTTGATTGTTTTAAGGTTGTTTATATTTAGGAGAAACGTTTTTTTTCTTATATGTTCTTCAGTTCCATAATACAGAAGATCTTTACTGACGCATAGATAGATAGATAGATAGATAGACAGGTAGAAAAGCAGACAGACATACAGGCAGGTAGATCACGTGGCTCTGACTCAATGTGCCTTTCAGCAACACCTCCCTCCCCTCCCCTGACCTCTTCTACCCCTCACACACCCCTTCTCCCTCCTTCCCTCCACCCCTTCCCTTCTCTCTCCCTCCACCCCTCTCCTCCCACTCCCCTCCCCTCATTTCCTTTCTCTCTAACTCCCCCTCACCCCTCCCTCACCCCTCCTCCCCCCCCCCCCTCACTTACATGCCTCACAAGGGCTTCAGTTCGTTCTGGATTTTCCTGACTTAGTTTTGTTGTTTTGTCTCAGCACTAGAGGTGAGGGAAGCCCCGTGGAGCCTTAAGTAGTGAACCAAGGTGTGCAAAACACTCGATCACTCCTCTGAGTTATACTACCCGGAAGAGCCAGGTAAGTCTTGAGGTGTTAGGGACGAAGCACAGGTGAACTTGGGCTGATGAAGGATGAGGTTAAGTGAATCCTACAAGGCATTAGGACGACGTTAAGTGAATCCTTGTCGGTATAGTGACGACGTTAAGTGAATCCTTGTCGGTATAGTGGCGACGTTAAGTGAATCCTACAAGGTATTTAAGAACAACTCATTAAATCGTAGAAACTCAGGTAAATTTTAGTCACCAGTTCCCTTTAAAAAATATCATATCAGTCCCGAAATCAATTCAATATTATTCACTTTCATCAACCAAATAATTCGTAAATGAAAAATTCTTGCTAAATACTGACTAATAACATCACAATTATTCATACCTGTAAAATGACAATTAAAAAATAAGGTGAATTAGCAGGTGAATGAGGTAATTTATGGAGATGTAATTATAA
>CAUDMG010002167.1:962500-987500 GCA_958450375.1 Homarus gammarus | reverse complement strand
AGTAGTAATCGACCCCGCGACTATAGTGTGATAGTTGAAGGGGACACACACACACACACACACACACACACACACACACACACACACAACAATAATAAGAAAGAATAAAGTGAAGAAGGAAAATGTGACAGAAAGAGAGAGGGAAAAAAAAGGTGGACAGGAGACTGGTGGTTAAGACCTTGTTGTGCGGAGGAAGGTGGAGGAAAGGAGCTACTTTATCATGCAGTGGTCCAGGGTATGAAGGACACAAGTGCCATACTGGAGTGAATTTATTATATTTTACTTTTCTTTGTCTACACCTGTACACTACACCTGTCTACCTGTACACTACACCTGTCTACACCTGTACACTACACCTGTCTACCTGTACACTACACCTGTCTACCTGTACACTACACCTGTCTACCTGTACACTACACCTGTCTACCTGTACACTACACCTGTCTACCTGTACACTATACCTATTATACATCTTATACACCTGCACACTACAACAGCTACACTTGTGGAAAACATCTGTCCACTACACCTGTAAACTACACCTGAATACAACACTTATACCTTTATACACCTTAGTGTACACCTACACACTACACCTACACTTACACACTACACACTACACCTACACACTACACACTACACACTACACCTACACACTACACACTACACACTACACACTACACACTACACCTACACACTACACACTACACCTACACTTACACACTACACACTACACACTACACACTACACCTACACACTACACACTACACACTACACCTACACACTACACCTACACACTACACCTACACACTACACACTACACACTACACCTACACACTACACACTACACACTACACACTACACACTACACCTACACACTACACACTACACACTACACACTACACCTACACACTACACACTACACACTACACACTACACCTACACACTACACACTACACACTACACACTACACACTACACCTACACACTACACACTACACCTACACACTACACACTACACCTACACACTACACCTACACACTACACACTACACACTACACACTACACCTACACACTACACACTACACCTACACACTACACCTACACACTACACCTACACACTACACCTACACACTACACACTACACCTACACACTACACACTACACCTACACACTACACACTACACCTACACACTACACCTACACACTACACACTACACACTACACCTACACACTACACACTACACACTACACACTACACCTACACACTACACACTACACACTACACCTACACACTACACACTACACACTACACCTACACACTACACCTACACACTACACCTATACACTACACACTACACACTACACACTACACCTACACACTACACACTACACCTACACACTACACCTACACACTACACCTACACACTACACCTACACACTACACACTACACCTACACACTACACACTACACCTACACACTACACCTACACACTACACCTACACACTACACCTACACACTACACACTACACCTACACACTACACACTACACCTACACACTACACACTACACACTACACACTACACACTACACCTACACACTACACACTACACCTACACACTACACACTACACACTACACCTACACACTACACCCTCGGAGGCAGCGGTTGTCCTACACATTCCATCCATCAACTTTAAAAGTAGAAAATCTTTATGTAGATGATATTGAGGGGCTGCCGGTCCCACTGTACCACTGTAACATGGTATCGTTGTACCACTGTAACACTGTATCATTGTACCACTCTACCATTGTACCACTGTAACACTGTATCATTGTACCACTCTACCATTGTACCACTGTAACATTGTATCATTGTACCACTCTACCATTGTACCACTGTAACATGGTATCGTTGTACCACTCTACCATTGTGGCCTTGTACCACTCTTCCATTGTACCACTCTACCATTGTGGCCTTGCACCACTCTTCCATTGTACCACTGTACCATTGTGGCCTTGTACCACTGTACCATTGTGGCCTTGTACCACTCTTCCATTGTACCACTCTACCATTGTGGCCTTGTACCACTCTTCCATTGTACCACTGTACCATTGTGGCCTTGTACCACTGTACCATTGTGGCCTTGTACCACTCTACCATTGTACCACTGTACCATTGTGGCCTTGTACCACTCTACCATTGTGGCCTTGTACCACTCTTCCATTGTACCACTGTACCATTATATCGTTGTGTCAATGTACCAATGTATCATCATTGTACCAGCGTACCATAGTAACATTGTACCACTGTACCCGGTTGATGATAGTGAAGGGCTGATGGTGAGCTCTTCTGTGTGTTCCATCTTCTTCCCCCCTCCTTCCCCCTGTCTCCCCCTCCCCCCCACCCTTCCCCCCTTCCACCAGCATGTCAGTAGGCCTACCATTCCCGCCACACAACTTCTGCATGCTAATGAAAACCGCCTCTTCCTCCTCCTCCTCTGCTTCCTCCTTCTTCTCTCTCTTCACCTCCTCCTCCTCCTCCTCCTCCCCCTCTGTATATTTCACCCCGTGTATATTTCATCTCGTATATTTTACATCCGTGTGTATTTTTGGGTTTGTCAGGATACCTCACTCCTTGTGTCGCTTACACCGAGAGAGAGAGAGAGAGAGGGTCAGGGGGGGCGGGTGGAGAGGTCAGCGTCGTCAGCAACTAACCTCCTTCACCCATTGCCACAGGTCGACAGGTTCACAGGTCGACAGGTTCACAGGCCGACAGGTCCACAGGTCGACAGGTCCACAGGTCCACAGGTCGACAGGTCCACAGGTCGACAGGTTCACAGGTCGACAGGTCCACAGGTCGACAGGTTCACAGGTCCACAGGTCCACAGGTCGACAGGTTCACAGGTCGACAGGTTCACAGGTCGACAGGTTCACAGGTCGACAGGTTCACAGGCCGACAGGTCCACAGGTCGACAGGTCGACAGGTCCACAGGTCGACAGGTCCACAGGTCGACAGGTTCACAGGTCCACAGGTCCACAGGTCGACAGGTTCACAGGTCGACAGGTTCACAGGTCGACAGGTCGACAGGTCGACAGGTCCACAGGTCCACAGGTCGACAGGTTCACAGGTCGACAGGTCCACAGGTCGACAGGTCCACAGGTCCACAGGTCGGCAGGTTCACAGGGGTCCAGGATGGCCAATTGACACACTTGTTATGGCCGGCCTCAGGGTCTAGTTGCGTCAGTCAGCTCCATGGACGTCCAGTTTGCTTGTCTGACTCACATTCCCATACACTCACTCACTCACTCACTCACTCACTCATTGTCTAAATCAGTCAGTCAGTCACTCACTCTTCTAGAACTTCCATTTCCTCTCCTTGCTTCCTCCAACTCTTCCTTCTCCCTTCCTTCCTCTTCCCCCCACCCCCTTCCCCCTCTCCTCCCTTCTCCTCCCCCCTCATACCCCCCTTTTCCCTTCCTCCCCCCTTACCCCCCCCCACCAGCGAGGAAGAACATCATTATTGGAACATTATTTACGAGTCTTAAAAGTACTTAAATTAAAATCAGGTGTTAAGTTAATTAAAGGTGTTAAGTTAATTACCTTCAGTCGTGTTAAAAGCTTCAGTTAGTTGTTGTTGTTAGAGCTAGTAGTTAGTTGACTTAGTGTTATTACGGTGATGTTAACTGTTAAATGAACTGTGTTGGGGGAGATAGTGAAGGAGGGGGGGAGGGTAGGGAGGGAGGGGGAAGGGAGGGGAGGGTAGGGTAGGGAGGGAGGGGGAAGGGAGGGGAGGGTAGGGTAGGGAGGGGAGAGTTGGGGAGGGAGGGGGAAGGGAGGGGAGAGGGGGAGGGAGGATGATTATATTAAATGTGTGATGGCAAAGATAGATAGATTGATAGATAGATAGACAAACGACCATTCACTGACGTACACACACAAACACACACACTCTCTCTCTCTCTCTACCCTAACTTATACTAACCTACCCTAGTCCTGACCTGACCTACCCTAGACCTGACCTGACCTACCCTAGACCTGACCTGACCTACCCAAGGCCTGACCTACCCTAGTCCTGACCTGACCTACCCTAGTCCTGACCTGACCTACCCTAGACCTGACCTGACCTACCCAAGGCCTGACCTACCCTAGTCCTGACCTGACCGACCCTAGACCTGACCTGACCTACCCAAGGCCTGACCTACCCTAGTCCTGACCTGACCTACCCTAGACCTGACCTGACCTACCCAAGGCCTGACCTACCCTAGTCCTGACCTGACCTACCCTAGACCCGACCTACCCTAGGCCTGACCTACCCAAGACCTGACCTAACCTACCCTAGACCTGACCTGACCTACCCTAGACCTGACCTGACCTACCCTAGACCTGACCTGACCTACCCTAGGCTTGGATCGTGTCATCTGACTCTGGTTTCCGGCGATCTTTTTATTCGTGTTTTGATTGGCCAGTAAAACCACTAATTACAGTAGAGTCTATAGGGAGACGTGTGTGTGTGTGTGTGTGTGTGTGTGTGTGTGGGTGGGTGTGTGTGTGTATGTGTGGGTGGGTGGGTGTGTGTGTCGTTAATGCTAGCAGCAGTTGCCACATCTCATTTTTGTCTCGTTCCTGTCCCACTATGAGGCGGTGGGAGGGACACACACACACAGGAGTGCCTTGGGAGGGAATGAGGAAGAGGAGGAAGAAAAGTAAAGAGTGGGGAATATGGAAGAGGAAGAGAAGGGAAGGTTGAGAGGATAGAAGGAAGTAGAAGAAGAAGAAGAAGCGAAGAATAACAAGAAAGAATAATGAGAAAGATGTAGAGCACGAGGAGGAGCAGTAGAAAGAAGAATTAGAAGGAGAAAGTAAAGGATGGAAGAATAAAGAACCAATGATAAAGAGAGAGAGAGAGAGAGAGAGAGAGAGAGAGAGAGAGAGAGAGAGAGAGAGAGACCTCCACTACCCCTGGCGGCCTGGAGTTAAAAATCGATGAATAAGAACAAAGTGTTAAAACCGTTTGATGTCGAACACTTAACAGGATTATGGTTTAAGAACCTTTAGCATGGTGGTTTAACACTGCTAGCATGGTGGTTTAACACTGCTCCCATGGTGGTTTAACACTGCTACCATGGTGGTTTAACACTGCTAGCATGGTGGTTTAACACTGCTCCCATGGTGGTTTAACACTGCTAGCATGGTGGTTTAACACTGCTAGCATGGTGGTTTAACACTGCTACCATGGTGGTTTAACACTGCTAGGACACTTAGGACACTTTTACCGTATCCACTAACAAGGTTACAGGGATGATACATAAATTGGTCCTGGGGAGTGACACATGGGAGTGATACAGGGGAGTGACACATGGGGGTGATACAGGGGGGGTGACACATGGGGGTGATACAGGCGAGTGACACATGGGGGTGATACAGGGGAGTGACACATGGGGGTGATACAGGGGGGTGATACAGGCGAGTGACACATGGGGGTGATACAGGGGGGTGATACAGGGGGGTGATACAGGGGGGTGACACATGGGGGTGATACAGGGGGGTGATACAGGGGAGTGATACAGGGGGGTGATACAGGGGGGTGATACAGGGGGGTGATACAGGGGGTGATACAGGGGGGTGACACATGGGGGTGATACAGGGGGGTGAAACAGGGGAGTGACACATGGGAGTGATACAGGGGGGTGATACAGGGGGGTGATGCAGGGGGGTGACACATGGGGGTGATACAGGGGGGTGATACAGGGGGGTGATACAGGGGGGTGACACATGGGGGTGATACAGGGGGGTGATACAGGGGAGTGACACATGGGGGTGATACAGGGGGGTGATACAGGGGAGTGACACATGGGGGTGATACAGGGGAGTGACACATGGGGGGTGATACATATATGTGTCCTGGGTAGTGACACATGGAGGGGAGGTTAACGCAGAGTCTTAAGTAATAATCAATGATCTATTGTGTTGAGCCACGCGTAGGCCACACATGGGGAGAGTAAGGGGGAGGGGGAGAGGGTGAGGGGGGAGTGAGGGGGAGGGGGTGATGGGGGAGAGGGGGAGGGGGTGATGAGGGGGGAGGGAGGGAGGGAGTGGGGGGGATAAGGGAGGAAGAGAGGGGAAGAAAAGAGGGAAGAGGAAATAGAGAGAGAGAGAGAGGAGAAGATGGATGAAGGAGGGGGAGGGAAGGAAGGTAGAGAAAGAAAATGATAAACAGGGAGACAGTGATTAAGAGGAAGCAACAGTGTGACGCTATTGACCTTCAGCTGTGTCTGTCTGTCTGTCTCTATATACATGTTTCTGTCTCGTTTTGCTCTCTTTCTCTGTCTGTTTGTCTGTCTTTCTGTCTGTCAGTTTGTGTATGTATTTATATTTCTCTCTATCGCCTTGTGTCTGTTTAGTTATCTGTCTGTCTGTCTGTGTAGCTTATGTCCGACCGTTTGTTTGTCTGTTTACCTAACTGTCCGTCATATGACTGTCAGGAGAGGTGTGATGACTGTCATCCTCACCTGTCAGTAACAGCGACGCCTCCTGTGAACTGGGGCTGTCTGCTGTACCGGGGCTGTCTGCTGTACCGGGGCTGTCTGCTGTACCGGGGCTGTCTGCTGTACCGGGGCTGTCTGCTGTACCGGGGTTGTAAAAAGAATGTAATTGAAAGTCTCTCCCCTCTCACCTCTCCCCTCTCACCTCTCACCTCTCCCCTCTCACCTCTCACCTCTCCCCTCTCCCCTCTCACCTCTCCCCTCTCACCTCTCACCTCTCACCTCTCACCTCTCACCTCTCCCCTCTCCCCTCTCACCTCTCACCTCTCCCCTCTCCCCTCTCACCTCTCCCCTCTCCCCTCTCACCTCTCACCTCTCCCCTCTCACCTCTCACCTCTCCCCTCTCACCTCTCACCTCTCACCTCTCCCCTCTCACCTCTCCCCTCTCCCCTCTCACCTCTCACCCTCTCACCTCTCCCCTCTCACCTCTCACCTCTCCCCTCTCACCTCTCCCCTCTCACCTCTCCCCTCTCACCTCTCACCTCTCACCTCTCCCCTCTCACCTCTCCCCTCTCCCCTCTCACCTCTCACCTCTCCCTCTCACCTCTCCCCTCTCACCTCTCACCTCTCCCCTCTCACCTCTCACCTCTCCCCTCTCACCTCTCACCTCTCACCTCTACCATAACAATGATGTCGACCCCAATATTTTCCCCAACAAACTTTCTGGAGACAAAAGGGGGGGGGAAGGGAAGGGGGGGAAGGGAAGGAGGGGGGCAAGGGAAGGAGGGGGAGGAAGGGAAGGAGGGGGAGGAAGGGAAGGAGGGGGGGGGTGAGGGGAGTTTTACATAAAGTTCGACCTAAAAGAAATCTATTTTTCCCCCGCCCTCGTGTTGGTGTCCCGGCATACCACTGTCTCGCCTCCACACATTCTTCCCTCTCGTGAAAGTTGTCGAGAGTTTTTGTGTCGATGGAATTGGAATTTTGGCGCCGAGGTTCATAGTGGCTGCTAATGGGTGACGTTCAGTATTTCATGTTTATGTTGTAGAGTTCTCGTCTATGTAAATGACTCACTAACTTTTTAATTAAATATCTCTCTATCTCTCTATCTCTCTATCTCTCTATCTCTCTCATTTCCTCAACTTACATTTAAAATACATCTTTATTTGGGTCACCTTTGGGAATGGAGCCACCACTGGAAATGAGGTCACCACTAGGAATGAGGCCACTAGGAATGATGCCACCACTAGGAATGAGACCACTAGGAATGGAACCATCATTCCTGTGGCCGTAAATATGTGATCTGAACCTGTGTGTCAATATCCCTCGGCGTTTTAGAGATGTAGCTCTTTAAAATTCCCATTCCCATTTCAGAATTCCCGTATGGATTCAAGTGTAAAAAAATTTGATGAAAAAAACCAGTTCTTCCGGTTGGTCAGTCAGTCAGTTAGTTACGACCTTAACCACACACACACACACACACACACACACACACACAACAATACATAATATATATATATATATATATATATATATATATATATATATATATACTCACCCCTGAAGATGTGAATTACACGAAAGCGCTTGGGAACTTCGTGTTTTCTTCTTTCCTGGTGGTTATCAGCATATACCTAGATCACGCTCACCTACAGTGATTTACTTGCATATATAGTAGTCTGGTTAATTTAGGTGGTCATGTTAGGTAAGCTTAGGTCAGTTGAGGTTCACATTAGGTCAGGTGCTTCAGGCATTATATTAACGTGACCTCTCTTGACCTCAGTAATCCACACATGTAGTCCTTCCATCTCTGGGTCTTCCTCTCACGCTGCCGACCTGTACCTGTTCTGTACCTGACCTGTACCTGACCTGTACCTGTGCTGTACCTGACCTGTAATGAATCTTCCTTGACAACGTACTTATATCAACCCTATCTTTGCCCTTCACACACCCCATCCACCTTCAGTACCTCCCCACCATGCCCTTCACACACCCCATCCACCTTCAGTACCTCCCCACCATGCCCTTCACACACCCCATCCACCTTCAGTACCTCCCCACCATGCCCTTCACACACCCCATCCACCTTCAGTACCTCCCCACCATGCCCTTCACACACCCCATCCACCTTAGTACCTCCCCACCATGCCCTTCACACACCCCATCCACCTTCAGTACCTCCCCACCATGCCCTTCACACACCCCATCCACCTTCAGTACCTCCCCACCATGCCCTTCACACACCCCATCCACCTTAGTACCTCCCCACCATGCCCTTCACACACCCCATCCACCTTCAGTACCTCCCCATCCCCTGTCATTTATCACCTGGAGATGAAGGGGACGACTAACGACCCTTCATGGTGGTCGACGAAGCTCTGAATCACCGGGTAATATTATCCTGCCTTAATCTTCTCTTTCCATTAAATTCGACCTTCTTACTCCTCCTCCTCCTCTTCCTCCTCCTCCTCTTCCTCCTCTTCTTCTTCTTCTTCTTCTTTATGTTTTTGTTCTTGTTCTTGTTCTTGTTCTTCTTTTTGTTGTTGTTGTTCTTGTTTTTCTTGTACTTCTCTTTGTTGTTGTTGTTCTTCTTCTTCCATCCCGTTCTCTTCTTCAACTCCATCTTCCTTCTCTTCCTCATTCTTCTTCTTCTTCTTCTTTTTGTTGTTGTTGTTAGGTTAGGTTAGGTTAGGTTTACTGATGAAGAGAGAGAGAGAGAGAGAGAGAGAGACCTGGTAATGCGTTGAGTGTGTACAGTGCCAAGGGCGGCCTGGCACCTGTCACTGTTAGGAGACACTCGCTGACCTTCTCTTTTGTCATGCCAGCGGCCTCCTCATTCTCACCAGGCAGCACCAGAAGGTCCCCAGGCAGCACGTGTCCGTGGATGGGGAAGGACGGGAGTGGGGTTCGTGTCCGTGGATGGGGAAGGACGGGAGTGGGGTTCGTGTCCGTGGATGATATTGATAGCATCTACAGAGTCCGTGGATAAGTACCATACATAAATAACACTGATCTTCTCAATATCCGTCCGTCCGACCGTCCGTCCGTTATAATATCTTTTAAGTACATAATCACGGACAGTCAACGTACTTTTTATTTATTTATTTTTCCTATCCTTTCACTTTCTATTGGGAGAGAGAGAGAGAGTCAGGTCTTTTGTGCGTGACTTTCTTCATTAAAAATAGTGAAAGGTGCCTCTCCTACCTGGTGTTGGTGTTTACTCAACCTCCGTCTCTTACCTGTGCGTGTACACCTTCACTCATTGACTGATTGATTGATCGATACATGTATTAGCTAACTGACTGACTGACTCACTGATTGACTGACTCACTGATTGACTGACTGACTCACTGATTGACTGACTGACTGACTGATTGACTGACTGACTGATTGACTGACTGACTGACTGATTGACTGACTGACTGACTGATTGACTGACTGACTGACTCACTGATTGACTGACTCACTGACTGACTGACTGACTGATTGACTCACTGATTGACTGACTGACTGACTCACTGATTGACTGACTCACTGATTGACTGACTCACTGACTCACTGACTGACCGACTGACATCTTATTCGTCTTCCGTTCCCATTTCTCTTCCTCTTCCTCCTTTACCCCCCCCCCCCTTTCTCTCCCCGGTTCTCCTACCCCAGGGCAGGTGAGGGGAGGTGTCAGGCGGGAGGTCACCTGCACCTGCCCTTCGCCTCCCCCCGGGCCAGGCAGGTGGGCCAGGTCGTCAGGTAGTGTTCGCCTCCCCCCGGGCCAGGCAGGTGGGCCAGGTCGTCAGGTAGTGGCCATGTGATCGTTGGCCACAAGTTTTATGGAGAAAAAAAGCCATGAATCTGTTTTATCAACAACGTTCAAGCTTTAGTAGCGGCGAGGGGACCACCTGCCCTCACTCCCCTCACCCTCCCCTCACTCTCCTCTCTCCCCTCACCCTCCCCTCACCCTCCCCTCACCCTCCCCTCACTCTCCCCTCACTCTCCCCTCTCTCCCCTCACCCTCGTATTTGTTTCAGTATATCATTGCCCCCATTCACCCCACTCCATCACCCCCACTCACCCCACTCCATCACCCCCACTCACTCCACTCCATTACCCCCACTTCACCCCACTCCATCACCCCCACTCACCCCACTCCACCACCCCCACTCACCCCACTCCATCACCCCCACTCACCCCACTCCATCAACCCCACTCACCCCACTCCATCACCCCCACTCACCCCACTCCATTACCCCCACTTCATCCCACTCCATTACCCCCACTTCATCCCACTCCATCACCCCCACTCACCCCACTCCATTACCCCCACTCCATCACCCCCACTTCACCCCCACTCACCCTACTCCATCACCCCCACTCACCCCACTCCACTACCCCCACTTCACCCCACTCCATCACCCCCACTCACCCTACTCCATCACCCCCACTCACCCCACTCCACCCCCACTCACCCCACTCCACCCCCACTCACCCCACTCCATCACCCCCACTCACCCCACTCCATCACCCCCACTCACCCTACTCCATCACCCCCACTCACCCCACTCCATCACCCCCACTCACCCCACTCCATCACCCCCACTCATCCCACTCCATCACCCCCACTCACCCCACTCCATCACCCCCACTCACCCCACTCACCCCACTCCATCACCCCCACTCACCCCACTCCATCACCCCCACTCTGCCCTCTCCCCCTAAACAAAGACTTAAAGGAGAGCTAAAGTTCGACTTTGCCTCACCCGCTCGGCCTGTCATTTCCCTCTATTGAACTGCCAGCCAATAAGAGTTGAGTGTTAGTGACGTACTGCCTTCTGATTGGTCAACTCTTTCCTCATTGATGCTCTCACGAACCGCCAGCCAATAGAGGGCGAGTATTAGGGACGTACTGCTTCCTTATTGGTCAATTCTACTGGGTTGACTTGTAAAGATAATTAAAATGACTATTAAGAAAAAATATACAGTACAGGTGACGTAATACACAAAGGTAATTAATACAACTTTAGGTAAAATGTGACGTAATGATGACGTATTACGCAAAAGGTAATTAATATGACTTCAGGGGCATATTTACCTGCCTGATGCTATTACCAACAAGATATCATTAATTTAACTTATTTATTTAGACTAATATTACACTAATTATAATTTACCTGTCGTGTGGCTAGTGGTAGTAATGAGGAGGGACTTGGTGACAGGGTGAGAGGAAGGAGGTGTCAGGGTGAGAGGAAGGAGGAGTTAGGGTGAGAGGAAGGAGGTGTCAGGGTGAGAGGAAGGAGGAGTTAGGGTGAGAGGAAGGAGGTGTCAGGGTGAGAGGAAGGAGGTGTTAGGGTGAGAGGAAGGAGGTGTCAGGGTGAGAGGAAGGAGGTGTTAGGGTGAGAGGAAGGAGGTGTTAGGGTGAGAGGAAGGAGGTGTCAGGGTGAGAGGAAGGAGGTGTCAGGGTGAGAGGAAGGAGGTGTTAGGGTGAGAGGAAGGAGGTGTTAGGGTGAGAGGAAGGAGGTGTTAGGGTGAGAGGAAGGAGGTGTTAGGGTGAGAGGAAGGAGGTGTCAGGGTGAGAGGAAGGAGGTGTTAGAGTGAGAGGAAGGAGGTGTCAGGGTGAGAGGAAGGAGGTGTTAGGGTGAGAGGAAGGAGGTGTTAGAGTGAGAGGAAGGAGGTGTCAGGGTGAGAGGAAGGAGGTGTTAGGGTGAGAGGAAGGAGGTGTTAGGGTGAGAGGAAGGAGGTGTCAGGGTGAAAGGAAGGAGGTGTTAGAGTGAGAGGAAGGAGGTGTTAGGGTGAGAGGAAGGAGGTGTCAGGGTGAGAGGAAGGAGGTGTTAGAGTGAGAGGAAGGAGGTGTCAGGGTGAGAGGAAGGAGGTGTCAGGGTGAGAGGAAGGAGGTGTTAGAGTGAGAGGAAGGAGGTGTTAGGGTGAGAGGAAGGAGGTGTTAGGGTGAACGTGGCAGCAACACCCTTCTCTCACCCTCATGTTTACGGCACCATAATGTTGTCTTAGCGACCAACCCGCCACGCCCGTCCCTAAGACCTCTCCTGCCACTGGTCTTGAGGTCTTAGTGGGGCTGGCAGGGGTGTCTGGCAAGGGGCTGGTGGCAGGGTTAAGAAACACACTATGTGGTCATCGAGAGAGGCGTGTGATTGGCTGGGGCTGTCGGACACAAGGAGCCAATCATAGTCCAAGACATTGAGAGAGGTGTGTGATTGGTTGGTACTGTTAGACACAAGGAGCCAATCACTGGTCTGATCATCGAGAGAGACGTGTGATTGGTTGGTACTGTAGGACACAAAGAGCCAATCACAGTCCTAGATATTTAGAGAGGTGTGTGATTGGTTGGTACTGTTAGAGACAAAGAGCCAATCACTGGTCTGATCATCGAGAGAGACGTGTGATTGGTTGGTACTGTAGGACACAAAGAGCCAATCACTGGTCTGATCATTGAGAGAGACGTGTGATTGGCTGGTACTGTTAGACACATAGAGCCAATCACAGTCCTAGATATTTAGAGAGGTGTGTGATTGGTTGGTACTGTTAGAGACAAAGAGCCAATCACTGGTCTGATCATCGAGAGAGACGTGTGATTGGATGGTACTGTAGGACATAAGGAGCCAATCACTGACCTCAGCCAATGGAATGGATAGGTGGTGAGGCTGGTTGTAAAACTTTGATTGTGACTCACCTGTCGTCACCAGCTCGACCACACATTCTTCTTCTTCTTCTTCTTTATTATTATTATTATTATTATTATTATTATTATTATTATTATTATTATTATTATTATTATTATTATTATTATTTTAACATTATTATTATTAACACTCTCTTCTTCCTCCTCCCCTCCTTATCGTGTGGCGGCATCTATTCACTATATACAATAAGTGTGTCTCCAGGTGTATCAGATGTTGTCATGGCAACCATTGCATCATAACTAAAACAATAAGACTTGTTGACTGATGAATCCTCTACCCTCATACTGCCTCCTTCACTCCTCCTTCCTCCTGCTACTCTTCCTCACTCTTCCTCCTCTTCCTCCCGTCCCTTCTTCTTTCTCCCTCTCTCCTCCCTTGTCCCCCAGCTCCTCCCCCTGTCCCCCAGCACCTCCCCCTGTCCCCCAGCACCTCCCCCTGTCCCCCAGCACCTCCCCTTGTCCCCCAGCACCTTCCCTTGTCCCCCAGCTCCTCCCCCTGTCCCCCAGCACCTCCCCCTGTCCCCCAGCACCTCCCCTTGTCCTCCAGCACCTCCCCTTGTCCTCCAGCACCTCCTCGGGCGGAACATTACACAGCCAATAAACACCAGTTACTACATTCCTGGGCGGCGGCCATTAATATCCCGCCCACCACACACCACCCACTTCCACCCGCCCACCACACACCACCCACTCCCACCCACCCACACACCACCCACTCCCACCCGCCCACCACCCACTCCCACCCGCCCACCACACACCACCCACTCCCACCCGCCCACCACACACCACCCGCTCCCACCCGCCCACCACACACCACCCACTCCCACCCACCCACCACACACCACCCACTCCCACCCGCCCACCACACACCACCCACTCCCACCCGCCCAACACACACCACCCACTCCCACCCGCCCAACACACACCACCCACTCCCACCCGCCCACCACACACCACCCACTCCCACCCGCCCACCACACACTTCCACCCGCCCACCACTCAACACCCACTCCCACCCACTCAACACCCACTCCCACCTGCTCATTCCAGCACCCTTTGTATCTTTGAGGGCGGGGGAGGGCTGGGGTGTACCTGTAAGGGCGGGGGAGGGCTGGGATGTACCTGTAAGGGCGGGGGAGGGCTGGAGTGTACCTGTAAGAGCGGGGGGCGGGCTGGGGTGTACCTGTAAGGTCGAGGGGGGGGCTGGGATGTACCTGTAAGGGCGGGGGGAGGGCTGGGGTGTACCTGTAAGGGCGAGGGGGGCTGGGATGTACCTGTAAGGGCGGGGGAAGGGCTGGGGTGTACCTGTAAGGGCGGGGGGAGGGCTGGGGTGTACCTGTAAGGGCGAGGGGGGGCTGGGATGTACCTGTAAGGGCGGGGGGAGGGCTGGGGTGTACCTGTAAGGGCGGGGGGAGGGCTGGGGATGGGCGGGGTGGGGGGGGGGGATGGGCGGAACTGCCACACAGAAATCAATACTCCCGCACCTCACTACTACCGCCGCCACCGCTATACTGCTACTACCGGACAAAACTCGCGGACATAATTGGTCAATACTCTTGGACAAAACTATTGAATATAATTAAACATATTCTTGGACAAAATTCCTAAACAAAATCAAACAAAACCCCTGGACAAAAATTCAAGGCAAAACTCCTGGATATTGAACGAACTTCCAAGACATAATTGGACAAAACTCGAGGACAAAATGTGCCACCATCACCATCACCGGCTCCTTATGTGAGAGTCTTGAAAGTGTCCGGCCAGATTATCGATGGTTCCTCGTCAACTGTGTAACGGCCATCAGGAGAGAGAGAGAGAGAGAGAGAGAGAGAGAGAGAGAGAGAGAGAGAGAGAGGGAGAGGGGGAGGGAGAGAGAGAGAGAGAGAGGGGAGGGAGAGAGAGAGAGAGAGAGGGGGGGGGGGGACTGCTGTGAGATGTTAAACTGTGATCAGCTCAGTAAGGAAAGACATGCATGAAGGGAGGAAGGAGAGTATATGAGAGGTGAGGGAGATGAGGACACGAAGGACAGAGTGAGGGAGATGAGAGAGACAGAGAAGGAAGGAAGGAAGGAAGGGGGAAGGGTAAAAGGCTGAGGGAACGGTATAATAAGGGGGAGGAGATGTGTGTGATGATGGATGATACCTCTCTCTCTCTCTCTCTCTCTCTCTCTCTCTCTCTCTCTCTCTCTCTCTCTCTCTCTCTCTCTCTCATATACCCAGCATCTTCACTACCCTGCAGCTACACCCATACACCCTATACTGATATATGTATACTGTATATATTTTAACATAAACAAGAAGATTTATAATGGCTGTCTGGTGTATGTGTCAGGTGTATGTGTCAGGTCCCCCTCAGACGAACTACTGCCTGAGGGACATCTTGGTACAGAGAGAGAGAGAGAGAGAGAGAGAGAGAGAGAGAGAGAGAGAGAGAGAGAGAGAGAGAGCAATATGTTATGAATTATGATAATTGTAATCAGGTATAACTCAGGTGAGCTTATAATTAGAATTGAGGAATGCTTTTTATCTATTTATTATGGGTATTATATTGTCACCTGGCGGGAAGTGGCGGTGCTGTGGCCCAGGTGGCTTAATGTGTTGTGGCCTAGCTGGTTTACTGTGTTGTGGCCCAGCTGGTTTACTGTGTTGTGGCCCAGCTGGTTTACTGTGTTGTGGCCCAGCTGGTTGACCTCTGTCTGTCCTCTGGCTGTCTCCCCAAGCAATACCTCTGGGACCTACATTTCTTTAGTCTATTCGTCAAGCTTCCCTATTGTTCTTACGAGAGAGAGAGAGAGAGAGAGAGAGAGAGAGAGAGAGAGAGAGAGAGAGAGAGAGAGACTGAGGAGGGCTAATCAAAACGCCCATTTCTCTGAGTGTTCGTCCTGCCACCACCCCATTACCTCTCAACACTACCTCCTCACTCCCCTCACCATCCTCCCAGTCTTGCTACTCACCATCACCACCATCCTTCTCTCTCTCTCTCTCTCTCTCTCTCTCTCTCTCTCTCTCTCTCTCTCTCTCTCTCTCTCTCTCTCTCTCGGCTGGACTCAATTAAAGTTTCATTTTGACTCAAGTGTTGACAAGAAGGTGATGCTTCCCCCTGGCGACCCTACGCCTGGCGGAACAGACAACACAACAGTAAAAAGGAAACCGCACCTGGCATAAAGGTTTCTGAGAACATAGAGACCACTGGCTTAACCCTTTGAGTACGAGAAATTAAAGAACGGGGTCACTAAACATTTGATGGAATACAAACCTTAACAACCCCGGGTATAAACGATTAGGTAGAGCACTAGAGACCACAGAAACCGCTGGATTAAACTACACACCTGCCTCCCTGAGCACTAGAGACCACAGAAACCGCTGGATTAAACTACACACCTGCCTCCCGGAGCACTAGAGACCACAGAAACCGCTGGATTAAACAACACACCTGCCTCCCTGAGCACTAGAGACCACAGAAACCGCTGGATTAAACTACACACCTGCCTCCCTGAGCACTAGAGACCACAGAAACCGCTGGATTAAACTACACACCTGCCTCCCGGAGCACTAGAGACCACAGAAACCGCTGGATTAAACTACACACCTGCCTCCCTGAGCACTAGAGACCACAGAAACCGCTGGATTAAACTACACACCTGCCTCCCGGAGCACTAGAGACCACAGAAACCGCTGGATTAAACAACACACCTGCCCCGAGCCCTGAACTGTGTACCACGGAGCCCTTACCACCGCCTTCCTGCAAATTGCAATTTATTTCGGTATAGTCAGCGGGTCTGGGAGCCCTGAGGGGATGATGGGGAGGGGTGAGGGGGGGGGGCGAGGAGGAGGTGAGGTGAAGGGGAAAGGGGAGATGGATGAGATGTGGGTGAGAGGGAGGAGGAGGACGGTGCATCTGTGGTGAGGGAAGACTTGTGGTACCTCTCTCTCTCTCTCTCTCTCTCTCTCTCTCTCTCTCTCTCTCTCTCTCTCTCTCTCTCTCTCTCTCTCCTACAGAACACAACAGAGAGCATGAGTGAATCTTCTCTGCATCTGTTTGGCGATATTAACCTTTGTATCGGCATTTAAAGTTTACTGCTGTGTTGATGCTGTGTTGTTGCTGTGTTGATGCTGTGATGCTCTGTTGATGCTGTGATGATGCTGTGTTGATGCTGTGTTTACTGTCTCTAAGCGGTGAGACATAGTGGAGATTATCTCTTATGTTAACTGAGAGACAAAGATACAATCGTGTGTCTCTCAGTGGGTTCTGTGTTGATGTTCCTTTACCTGTGGATAGTTTATGTATTACCTTCAGTTTACCTCGTCCGTCCGTCCGTCCGTCCGTAAGCCTCTCCGTCCGTCCGTCCGTCCGTAAGCCTCTCCGTCCGTCCGTCCGTCCGTAAGCCTCTCCGTCGCTTACTAATACTTCCTGGCAATACAGTGTAGAATTGTAGCTTCTTGGATTGTGTTCTGGGGAGGAGGGAGAGTGAGGGGTGGGGTCGATCTCTTGCACCCTCAACCTGGGTCATATCAAGGTCTTAGAACGTCCTGGGTCACATTCACTGAGGCTTAGAACGACACACACACACACACGTAAATGTCATATAATCAACCTCAATGGAATATTACAAAACAGCTCCTTTGATCTTAATGACTTACGGCACCTGACTCAAGACTTACGATACGTGAACGAACTCGTAACAATGGTTTTAAATTTAGATAGATTTAGATTTAGGCGCCAGATAGGTAAATGGATATAGAGTAGTGGACGAGTGGAACAAGTTACCAAACATCATCATTAACTCGAATACGCTGGATAGCTTCAAACACAGGTTGGATGGATATATGAACAATAGGGGCTGGGTGTAAACGGGACTGCCCAGTATGGCCCGCTGCAGTTTCCTCCATTCTTATATTCTTTTGTTCTTATGAAACTGAAGACTTAAACCTGACTGAGTTTTACAAATGGTCAGGTAAAAATAACTTATAGTTACCTTCATGATCTCTGTCCCCTGCAACAGGGTTTAATCTTGAGGACAAAATGTTACAATATAATTTTATGTGTCAGTCAGGTGTGTAATTTGGTTGGTTTGTTCATGTTAATATTCATCATCATCATCATCATCATCGTCATCGTCATCATCATCCTTTGTGCCATTTGTATGTCAGTGGCGGTGTGTCTGAGTATACATATAGACACAATTTACCAACACAGACAGGCAGTTAATACAGTGTCATTATGCAGACAAGACAACATAACTCTGGGCAGTAATGACGCAAAATACTAGTGTGTGTGTGTGTGTGTGTGTGTGTGTGTGTGTGTGTGTGTGTGTGTGTGTGTGTAGAGACGTGTACACCATCGACCACTGTACACCACCACCATCCTTTACCTGTAGTGTCAGCAGTGTGGTCAGAGAGTGTCAGCTTCTCAAGTGACAGATCAGCAAGGTGAGAGGTTAGGTCAGGTGTCAGGAGGCTGGCAGGTGGTGCTGACAGGTGACCCATATTAGTGAAGGTGTCGCTGGCCAGGTGTTATGGATTAACTACAATAATGATATTAACTTAATTGTCTGAAGTCAGTTATTACAACACTGACTTAAACACTAACCTAGCCTGACCTAACCTAACCTGACCTAACCTAACCTAATCTAACCTAACCTACTGTGACACGACTATAAGGGAACTTAATCCGCCATAACACTCGTGACTGGTGATTGGCTGGATATATCAGCTTGTATATAGAGACGGTCGCTAATTGGTTGGTTCCATCAGGTGAAGATCATTTATTCCTTCGTGTCATGACTTAACTCACCTGATGGTCTGAGGCGTCTCCCTGACACCTGCTGTCAAACTGCCACCACCACCACCACCACCACTACAACTACTACTACCACCACCACCACCACCACTACTACTACTACTACTACTACTACTACCACCACCACCACCACCACCATCATCAACTCCACCACCACCACCACCTCAACTCCACCACCACCACCACCACCACCACCTTGTCAGGTGGCCGGGTAACCTTGAGAGGTGGCCAGGTTCCCTTGAGAGGTGGCCAGATACCCTTGAGAGGTGGCCAGGTACCCTTGAGAGGTGACCAGGTACCCTTGAGAGGTGGCCAGGTACCCTTGAAAGGTGGCCAGGTACCCTTGAGAGGTGGCCGGGTACCCTTGTCAGGTGGCCGGGTAACCTTGAGAGGTGGCCAGGTATCCTTGAGAGGTGGCCAGGTACCCTTGAGAGGTGGCCGAGTACCCTTGTCAGGTGGCCAGGTACCCTTGAGAGGTGGCCAGGTATCCTTGAGAGGTGGCCAGGTACCCTTGAGAGGTGGCCGGGTACCCTTGTCAGGTGGCCGGGTAACCTTGAGAGGTGGCCAGGTACCCTTGAGAGGTGGCCAGGTACCCTTGTCAGGTGGCTAGGTACCCTTGAGAGGTGGCCAGGTACCCTTGAGAGGTGGCCGGGTACCCTTGTCAGGTGGCCGGGTAACCTTGAGAGGTGGCCAGGTACCCTTGAGAGGTGGCCAGGTACCCTTGAGAGGTGGCCAGGTACCCTTGTCAGGTGGCCAGGTACCCTTGTCAAGTGGCCAGGTACCCTTGTCAAGTGGCCAGGTACCCTTGAGAGGTGGCCAGGTACCCTTGAGAGGTGGCCAGGTACCCTTGAGAGGTGGCCAGGTACCCTTGAGAGGTGGCCGGGTACCCTTGAGAGGTGGCCAGGTACCCTTGTCAAGTGGCCAGGTACCCTTGAGAGGTGGCCGGGTATCCATGACATTCACCTGTACACGATAACGCCCTAGGTAGTTGACAGGTGGTGTTGACAGGTGGTGTTGACAGGTGGTGTTGACAGGTGGTGGACGTAAAGAAGTAATGAACTCCAGACACAACTTGACAGCATCGCTTGACAGTTCTGGACGAGTGCCAACCAGCCTGACGAAGACGGTGAAGGAGGAGGAAGAGGAGGAGAAGGAAGAGGAGGACGAGAAGGAGATGAAGGAAGAGGAGGATAAGGAGAACGAGGGCGAAGAGGAAGAGGAGGACGAGAAGGAGGAGGAGAGGGCGAGGAGAAGAAGGAAGAGGAGATGAAGGAGGAGGAGAAGGAAGAGGAGATGAAGGAGGAGGAGAGGGCGAGGAGATGAAAGAGAAGGAGAAGGAAGAGGAGATGAAGGAGGAGGAGAGGGCGAGGAAGACTAGGGGTGATATCAACGTCTTTAAGAATCTTGTGCGTCAAAGCGAAAGACAACAAAAACATCAGTAATGGAATATATTTTTGTGGAGTGAGTCTCCCCTCTTCACCCAGCGAGCTAAGAGTGCCCTGAAAACTCTCGCTGAGTCTCAAACAACCTCGTTAAACACTCATCAACGTGTGTTTAACGATAAATGCCTCGTTAAGTCTCTTCCCTCAACTTACACAAACACACATTCACACACAAAACTAATGATTGTGTGTAATGGCTTAAAACACACACACACACACAGGTGAGGTAAGGTGAGGAGAGGCTGTGAGGTGTTTTAGGGTAAGGTAATGTTGGTGCTGGAGGAGGAAGGTGTGGTGCTGCAGGAGGAAGGTGTGGTGCTGGAGGAGGAGGTAGTGGTGAAGGAGGGAAGGAGCAAGAGGAATAAGATGAGGAGTAGTGAAGAAGAAGAAGAAGAAAGAGGAGGAAGAGAGGAAGTGCAACTCAACACACGTAGACAGTGACGCTCCCATAATGTTGAAGAATGTGTCAGGTCCTACCCATAACTCCACACACACACACACAGTAAAATAACATCCACTAGTCAGATCAGATTAGGTCAGGTCAGGTCAGGTAAACAACTTGTGGTACCTGTGCCCCAGCCCCCCCCCCCCCCATCACCAGCTCTATTAATCGACCAGCTAGAAAATTGTCGGTCGTGTGTACTTGTTGTTACCGTAAGTGGTCCTTCCCTCCCTCCCAAAAGGACTCCTGACAGGGGGAGGTAGAGTGGGTGGTAGAAGGAAGGTAGAATGGTGGTAGATTGGTAGTAGAATAGAAGTAGACTGATAGTTGAATGATCTAGTTGGTCAGGCTGCTCATGTGATCTACAGGTGAAGCTGGGATCTACCTGAGGTTCTCTACCTGCCTGGAGATGAGAGAACGCGTCTACCTGGGAGATAAATTGTGAAAAATTCGTCAGTTAATTTTTCTCCATAATTTGTGTACGTGGACAGACAGACAGACAAACAGACAGACATAGAAGGAAACATAGAGAGACAGAGACATAAGGAAAGCCACATAGAAACAAACAGACAGACAGAGAGAGAGAGAGAGAGAGAGAGAGAGAGAGAGAGAGAGAGAGAGAGAGAGAATAACAGGTCCAGCACCGCCAGAAGACCTTGTTAGGGGCCACCTCCCTGATCATCCCTTAACCTCCCTGTCCTTCCCTGACCTCCCTGATCCTCCCTGACTTCTCTGACCTCCCTGATTCTCCCTTACTCTCCCTGACCCTCCCTGACCATCCCTGATCCTCCCTGACCTTCCCTAGTAACACCTACAACAACAGCCGCTACAGCAGGACGGTCAGCATCTTCCAGCCCTGTATGTAGGTTTTATCCACTCGACATTACGGAGCCTTATTACCAACACTCACTGATTTTAATTAAGGTAATATGTAAATGAGATGAATACACTCTGGATACATTACTTTCACGCTTGTACACCCACACCACCTACCCCTTCCACCCTCACCACTCACCCCTTCCACCCACACCACCCACCCACACCACCCACCCCTTCCACCCTCACCACTCACCCCTTCCACCCACGCCACCCACCCACACCACCCCCACCACCCACCCTCACCACCCCCACCACCCACCCTCACCACCCACCCACACCACCCACCCTCACCACCCACCCCCACCTCCCTCACCCTCACCCTGTCATTAATTTTATATATTTTTTTAATTGTCTATAATTTATCATTATGTTCAATTTATTCTTGTTTTTATCTTTTATGAAATCGTCTATATTTATTATTTCAGTAGGGGTCAGCTGGGGTCAGGGGAGGGGGTCAGAGGAGGGGGTCAGTTGGGGTCAGAGGGGGGTCAGAGGAGGGGAGGTCAGCTGGGGTCAGAGGAGGGGGTCAGCTTGAGTCAGGGGAGGGTGTCAGCTGGGGTCAGGGGAGGGAGTCAGCTGGAGTCAGTGGAGGGAGTCAGCTTGGGTTAGAGAAGGGGGTCAGAGGAGGAGGTCAGCTGGGGTCAGGAGAGGGGGTCAGAGGAGGAGGTCACGCCTGCGCTAGTGTCGCTCCAAACCTTCTCTTTTTACTCAATACACGACCTTGTCTCCTCCCCCTTCCTGTTCTCTCTCTCTCTCTCTCTCTCTCTCTCTCTCTCTCTCTCTCTCTCTCTCTCTCAGACCTTATGCACCTTCCATCAAGTGTACCTCTTAAGTAGGTAGACCATTTCATGTAACTTTACTTTACATATATATATTTTTTTAAGTTCAATTACGTAAAACAAATTTCCTTGTTCTGGTCCAACACTTCTCGTGATCATTCTTGTATGAAAGAAGAAAACAAGAAAAATCAATCCAAATAAATAAAGAAAGAAAGAAGAATAAATAAAAGTTAATTGAGAAGCCAAAGTCAACCTGCATGACCCAACTTTGTGTTCCCTGAGACTAAGAATTTAAGGAAACAGATTAAACTTTCTCGGGAGGATCGTGTCCCGGGGTAGTTAAGTCTCCCCCTGTTGTTTACACGCCACATTGACGTTTTCTCTAGATCTTCATGTCACTTTCCTCAGCCTTTTGATTTCCTCTACACAAGTAAAGACTGTCTGCTCATCATCTCTGAGCGTGTAGTTGTGTAGAGAGGATCTGAGTTAATGACAGGACCGTGATTGTCTCTCATTTCTTGTATAAATTAATGTACTTGATAATGCCTCCTATGTGACCTAACCTGAGTCTGCCAGCCTTATGTACATGACCTTTGACCTATGTTGTGTCTTCTCCGGCAGATATTGACCTTAACGACCCTGAGGTTCAGAAGGCAGCTACCAAGATCCAGGCGGGGTTCCGTGGCATGAAGTCCCGCAAAGAGGTGAAGGACCAGCAACACCCGGGCGCTGATGACCAGGATGATGAGATCGCTGCTATTGACCTTACCGACCCTGGTAAGTGACCTGACCTGACCTCATCTGGTTTTATATTGTAAATTAATACATGTAGTGGTATTTGTTATTCATTAATGAGGTTCCTTATCATAATGTAAGCTAAAATTGTACCGGAAATGAAGGTTATTTGTGAGAGACTTTCAAACACAATGTAAATGGAGGTTGTAGTAAGTGAACCAAACGTAGAAAGAAGTATTAAGTGGCCGCCAGACTATTGTGTTATTGGTGTAGGAAGTGACCAATCGAGAAGTAAGTGTTGATGGAGTCATGGAAGGTCAAGAGGGAAGGTCTTTAAGGTGATCAAGACTTTTAACACAGCCATACTGTTAAGATGATGTCACCAGTCCTAATAGGTCTAGGCCCCTCAGGATTAGGCCTAATTCTAATAACTTCCAATCTTAATGGATATAAATATGATTGAGTAAAATATAAGGTCTTAAATCTTAGTGGATCCAAGTTGTAAGGGACCCCAATCGTGATGGTATGGTTGGGGTCTGTTAGGGAGTGAGGGCCCATTTGGCTCGTACGGCTGGGCCCTCCATTATGTTGATGGGGTCACCTCGCTCCCTCACCTCACTTTACCGTCAAGAAAGTCTCCAGCACTGAGATTTACACCACACTTTACCACCACACACTCTACACCACACACTTTACACCTTATCACCACACACTCTGCTCCATCACCACCACACACTCACCACCACACACTCTACACCACCACACTCTACACCACACACTCTATACCACACACTCTACACCACACACTTTACACCTTATCACCACACACTCTGCTCCATCACCACCACACACTCTATACCACACACTCTACACCACACACTTTACACCTTATCACCACACACTCTACACCACACACTCTACACCACCACACTCTACACCACACACTTTACACCACCACACTCTACACCACACACTTTACACCACCACACTCTACACCACACACTTTACACCACCACACTCTACACCACACACTTTACACCCACCACACATCTCGAGTGCTCTAAGACGATGAATGAAGCTGTTGGCTGATAGAACACGTAGTAATGACCTGACGTTTATAGAAGGAACAAAATATAAGTCATATTTTTTCTTAATTTTCTTCACACTTTAAGCAGTACGAGAGGGGGGGGGACTAGTGGCGCTGTGGTTGATGCTAGGGAGAGCGGTAATGGTGTAGCAGGTCGCTCCACTAAGCCTTTAACTGCTCCTTACTGTCCCTTTAACCTCTTAGTGGAGTGTAATGTTGCTTTTATTTCCCTACACTGATTTACCACCAGGGGAAATATATATATTTTCCCCTGGTGCAAAAGTGGAGAGGGAAAAAGAGAGAAAGGGTGAGGAAAAAAAGAGGGAGGGAAAATAGAGGGAAAAATTAGAAGGAAAAATGAAAGACGGAAAAAGAGGGAAAAAAAGAGTGAAGGCAAAAGGAGAGGAAAAATGCGAGTGGGAAAAAAGAGGTAGAAAAGAGAGGGAAAAAAGAGGTAGAAAAGAGAGGGAAAAAAGAAACACATATTTAAAATAATTATAAAATGTTCCTTTGTCACATCTATCGCGTACCATCAATTTCCCCATCTTCACTGAGGAAAATATGACCAGAATTTTGTGGTTTGTGGGAGCTGTTAAGAGCAGACCTGTTGAACGGTGATTAATAACCCTGGCACCTGAAGCAACAAACTCCACAACAACAACTACAA
>CAUDMG010002167.1:862500-957500 GCA_958450375.1 Homarus gammarus | reverse complement strand
TTATTACTGTTTTTGCTCGTTATGATGTTCACAGACAACCAGTGATAATAATACTAGGTGTCTGATGTGTTCGTTCTAATGTTTACAGATAACGAGTAACAATGTTAGGAGACACTCAGAGGTACGTGTGTGTGTGTTGCGAGTGTTGTGTGGCGTGTGTTGTGTTGTGCTGTTGACTGCTACACGTCTGACTCTGCCACCACACTGACCACCACCACCCAGACTTACCTGACTGTGGTGGTCAGGTCACTGCACTAGGGGACAAAACATTATTAACACGCCCAATACCACGAGTCCAGACCCAGCATGTGAGCACGGGCGTGTTGTGGAGGAGACCTTTACCTGTGTGTGTGTGTGTGTGTCTGTAAGAGGCTTTGCACCCTCCTACCTACACACGCACACACTCGTTCCTGTTACTTCACTTTTGTGTATATATGTGTGTGTCTGTGTGTGTGTGTGTGTGTACGTTTGCCTATACGTGTGAGTGTGTGTGTGTGTATGCTTGTTTACGTGTGTACACTAACTACCACACTGCATGTAAATATTATACTTTGTTCAAAGGTAAAAACATTTTTAAACTTTGAACAAAACAAATCTGCCGGAAAATCACCAGTTTTTGTGAATGTAAAATATGCAAATTTGTTCACTTTGATCTGTAATGACACTGAGTTGCACAGTTTGTGTTGTTTGACTCTTGCAGTGTGTTGCACATTTTGCACCTCAATCTCTCTTGTTGATACAGGGAGACCGTCTCGATGATCTTGTTCTATTCTTGTACTGATCTAGTTTTGGTACTGCACCAAGCTTGATATAGTCCAGTACGGTGCTTGTCTTATACCAGAACTTAATCTACTCTTATATTTACTTTATTTTGACCTTGTCTTGATCTTGTTCCGGTCCGATAATAATCTTGTTCTGTTCTCGTACTTGTTCTACTCCTGTACTGACGTTGTTCAGATCTCCTTTAATAATGTATAATCCACCGCCACACTTGACCCCAACACAGTGCCTGGCCTGGCGGGGAGCAGAATGACTCGGTACTCTGTTAGTGTACCGAGACTTGCCGCTACCTGAGATGCTTGTTGAGTGGTGGTCCTCAGTGAAGGTGATATATTATGTTTAAGATTGGTCAATGTCACCTATCAGAAACTCCTAAATGACACACTAGACTCAATAACAGGAGCACTATGGAGTATGTTATGATAAAGGTTCACTAACAAGACCACATAAGTCACACGAACACATACCTATCTCCTAAGTAGCACATATCAAAGTAGCACACAAGGCTCAAAAAGTCACTTAGACGATAGAGGAAAAATACACAAAGATCAGTCAGTCGTAAAGTAGCAGAGACGGACACGGAGAGGAGGAGAGCACTGAGGGCCAGACTGGGTGAAGAAGGTTGAGTGGAAGGGTAAAGGGTGGATGGAAGGGTAAAGGGTGGATGGAAGGGTAAAGGGTGAATGGAAGGGTAAAGGGTGGATGGAAGGGTAAAGGGTGAATGGAAGGGAGTTGTAGGGGTAAAAAAGGCTACCGTGGCTTAACACAGATTGTCTGATGGTGAGAGGATTGTTCTAGAGTCGTCAGCAGCAGCAGTAGCACCCCGCCCGGCAGCTGCAGCAGCACCCCGCCCGGCAGCTGCAGCAGCACCCCGCCCGGCAGCTGCAGCACAGGAGGAGGCGGCGAAGGTTTGGGTTTCCTTTGTAAGACCGACACTGCCACGAAAGCAGCCCACAGCCCACTACCCGAGAAGCAGGTGGACAGGGCTTGGGACTTCACATTTCAAGTACTTAATTGACTGATAGTGAAGTCTTCTGCCTTGAGAGCACAGTGATATAGAGGGGGGGGGGGGCGCCACGGATGACTGGCGCCCGTGTGTCGGTAATGTTTTTCCTCACCAGAATATGATGGCGAGACGTGATACAACCGTAACCTAACCTAACCTAACCCCTCTGGTAGCTGTGTGTGTGTGTGTGTGTGTCACTTGGGAGGCCAGAGTGATTAATGTGAGGATAAATCTCTCAAGACTCCAGAAGATATGGTACAATACTTCGGTTTTTGTGGAATAACAGTCGTCTGGGATTTTTTTTGTGGGGTGAGAGAGAGAGAGAGAGAGAGAGAGAGAGAGAGAGAGAGAGAGAGAGAGAGAGAGAGAGAGAGGTTGGGGGCTGTGTGGGAGGCTGGATGTTTTGGTGTGGGAGTTGGGAGGTAGTAGTGTTGGAGGTTGGGATAATAGTGGGAGTTAGGAGGTAGAAATGGTGAGGTGGGGGGTGGGGGCTAGTAACCAGGTAGGAGGCGAGAAAGAGAATCTTCCTCTCTTGACGTCAGATAGAAGCAGCGAGGCGTCACGGCAGCTCCTAAGATCTTGGGATTTTCACTTTGCGAGGAACTTGTATAGAGGTCGACGAGCCGGAGAGATGGTGGCCACTCCACCTCCTTCCCTCACCCACCCCCTCACCTCACCCCTCACCCCCCGCTGGCTTAGTTAAGGCTCTTGGGGGACCAGCACCCTGTGATTTCTTCTGTGTGGAGTAGTGCAGGTATTGGACACAGAGGATTGGGGGTCTGTCCACGCCACACTGGACGGGGCCCACTGGCTTGGCGGTAGGATCACGAAGAAAGGAGAATGAGACAGACAGACAGATATTTCGACAGACATGCACATAGAAAGGCATTTAGACAGACAGACAAACAAAGAGGTTGGCCCCACCACGCCGCCCAGAGGTTGGCCCCACCACGCCGCCCAGAGGTTGGCCCCACCACGCCGCCCAGAGGTTGGCCCCACCACGCCGCCCAGAGGTTGGCCCCACCACGCCGCCCAGAGGTTGGCCCCACCACGCCGCCCAGAGGTTGGCCCCACCACGCCGCCCAGAGGTTGGCCCCACCACGCCGCCCAGAGGTTGGCCCCATCACGCCGCCCAGAGGTTGGCCCCACCACGCCGCCCAGAGGTTCAGATCAACACCGTGAGGAGGAGGAGGACCTAAGCTGAACACTTGTTAACTGAATTCTGGTTGGTTGACTGAACACAGCCAACAGAGTATAGATCGATTCTGATTGGCCCACGCTTGTCGCTACACCATTATTTTTTTTTCTCTTCCAATCAACGTTTACTTTTGAGGATAATGTTGCTGTGGGACGAGTAGGACCCCAGGACCCCCCGACACCCTGAGTTGACTTACCACAGGGTGTTCACTGGGAGACACATGTGGCACTGGTGATGTCTGTTGAGAGTACCAACACAGAAGATGTTCACAGCCACAGTAGTGAACATAGAGTCTCAGTGTAATGTTATCTGATGTTAAGTGAACGCATCAAGACACAGTACAGTCTCAGTGGAGTTGTGTTGACATTTCTCGGCGGTTATTTTTGTGTTGTAGTTGAAGTGAACCAAGCAGGAGTGTTTACGTTTTCACTTTTAATCATCGTAAGAAGAGTTGGGACTCTGTAATCAAGCTGGAAGGAGGAGGAGGAGGAGTTGGAGGAGGAGGAGGAGGAGGAGGAGAGGAAGAAGCAAAAGGAGGTAGGGGTGACGGCAGCAGAAGGCAGGAGAATGGGTGGCAGAGTATGGAAGCTGAACCATTGTTGCCCCTCACCATTATCTCTCTCTCTCTCTCTCTCTCTCTCTCTATCTGTTTTGTTTCCCGTCTTTTTCTGTCTCTTTCTGTCCCACTCGAGATTGTGAAAATGTGTGTGATTGTGTTTGACTTTTTTTCTGTGTGTGGTGGAGGGGGGGGGGGGTGGAGGGAGGGGGGGGGGTGGGGGAGGTCCTAAGTGAATTAAGTTAGGAGGGATGAGTGAGGAAGTTGAGTGACGGGTGAGGAAGTTGAGTGACGGGTGAGGAAGTTGAGTGACGGGTGAGGAAGTTGAGTGACGGGTAGGAGCGATGAGTGTGAGATGTGAGTGACGGGTGTGAGTGGCAGTCTGGGGAGATGATCATTTGAGGGGAGGCAGGTAGGGGAAGGAGGGAGGGGAGGGAGGGGAAGGAGGGAGGGGAGGGAGGGGAGGGGAGGAGGAGGACCATTTAAACGATGCCGTGTTTGAATACCTCGTTTGCCCCTCGGCCGTGTGTGTGTGTGTGTGTGTGTGTGTGTGTGTGTGGGGGGACTATCAGCCTATCAACAACCACTACCACCACTACTACTACTACCACCACCACAGGAGGTCAGCTTTAAGGCATCAGTCTTAGGCCGGAAATTGACTGCCACCGTGTCCGGATTACTAGCCCTGTGTCCGGATTACCAGCCCTGTGTCCGGATTACTAGCCCTGTGTCCGGATTACCAGCCCTGTGTCCGGATTACCAGCCCTGTGTCCGGATTACCAGCCCTGTGTCCGGATTCCAAGCCCTGTGTCCGGATTCCAAGCCCTGTGTCCGGATTACCAGCCCTGTGTCCGGATTACTAGCCCTGTGTCCGGATTCCAAGCCCTGTGTCCGGATTCCAAGCCCTGTGTCCGGATTACCAGCCCTGTGTCCGGATTCCAAGCCCTGTGTCCGGATTCCAAGCCCTGTGTCCGGATTACCAGCCCTGTGTCCGGATTACCAGCCCTGTGTCCGGATTCCAAGCCCTGTGTCCGGATTACCAGCCCTGTGTCCGGATTCCAAGCCCTGTGTCCGGATTACCAGCCCTGTGTCCGGATTCCAAGCCCTGTGTCCGGATTACCAGCCCTGTGTCCGGATTACCAGCCCTGTGTCCGGATTACCAGCCCTGTGTCCGGATTCCAAGCCCTGTGTCCGGATTCCAAGCCCTGTGTCCGGATTACCAGCCCCGTGTCTGAATCTCCAGCCCCGTGTTTAATGTAATTTGGAAAACACTGTCAAGGTAGAGTCTTTGGGCTATTTGGCGGCCATTTGTCCGTGTGTAAGTGAGGCTGTTTCTGACTGTCTACGATTTTTTGTTGTTTGTTTATATGTCTTTGTTTACGAGGTATATTATTGTTTGTGTCTGTCTGTTATTTTATGTCTGTAGAAGAAAGACACCATAAGTCGAGTCTCTTCCTGGTATAATATTTAGCCTGAGTGGTGGTGGTGCCGGCGGAGGTTTGAGCTGCATCCAATTTATCAAGAGAATGCTCCCCCTCTGTGGTCTTAGATTGATGGACTCCCCCCACCGCCTGATGAATGGACTCGTCTTTATTTACCACGAGCGATACCCTTCACTCTGGTGGCCATTATACATCACTCTTCTCCTGACCGCCTGCCGATAATGTACCCCAGGGGTGAGCTATCGGTAAACACTTCTTTTTTTTTCCCCGAAGCCTTATATCGTTTGACCTTTGGGAACTATTGCTAGGAATATTATCGTTGAACTAGAAGCTATTATTAAAGTCTTGTAAAATTAAGAGCGTTGGTCTGGGAGTTGTTGTTGAATATTACAAATATAATTATCGTCGGAATCCTTGGAGTTATCGTTATGGAAACCACACACACACACACACACACACACACTCACACACACACACACACACACACAATCAATACCCCCAAGTGTTAAAGATGGATGTGTTCATTATGTCTGTTGCTTGTTGTTGACGCCAGCTGTTGTCTGCCCTGTCACGGCTCCTCATGACAGTCTGCTGGGCGTTGTTTTGTGGCTCTTAATGGATCACTTTTGTGGCTCTTAATGGATCACTTTTGTGGCTCTTAATGGCTGTGTTTTGTGGCTCTTAATGGATCACTTTTGTGGCTCTTAATGGATCACTTTTGTGGCTCTTAATGGATCACTTTTGTGGCTCTTAATGGCTGTGTTTTATGTCTCTTAGCAGCTGTGTTTTATGGCTCTTAAAGGCTCGCTCTGTCTGATGGCTCTTGATAGCTCACTTTTATTGCTCTGTACATTGAGGTTAAAGACTAAAGTTTAATTGCTCACTTTGTAAAGTTAAAGACTGACTTATGTTGTTCTGTGGCGACTTTCCTGACTGACTATAATGGCGAGGAAGACAGCAGAGTTTACTCCTCATTATGGCAACTGTAAAGGTACATTTAATGGCTCCGTGTTGCCATTATGGAAGAATACTGGGCGTTTATGGGAGGAAGTGTGAGTTGTTAAGGGTTGTGGTTGTGAGTTATGAGGCCTTGGGTTGTGTTGGGGGTTATTATGACGTATCTTAATTGTCGTTCTTTGTGTTAAATTAATTGAAATCTGTTAACTATTAAATTACCTCAAGACCATTTAACCATTTAATCATTTAACCATTTACTCGTTGGTATTTTAATTCAATTCTCTATGACAACTGAAGGTAATCTCATTAACTTCTTTAAAAGGTTATTAACTGGGTATAAATCATGTTTGTATTTTGTCTATTCCAGGTACACTAATGAGCGAGTCTAAAACAACACAGTTACCCCCTGATTAATTTAACCCCCAGCTAAAAGAAAATGGAAATTAATATTATAGAAAATGGGAAATAATTTATCATACTATAGACAGAATTAAGTGAAGGTTTTTTTATCTAATATTTGGGTATTTATTTATATATATTTTTATAATAAATGTATAGGATGATTAACTTTATTTTAGAGGTAATGTCTGTTAATTACTGTTTACCAGGTGTTGTATCTTAAGTATATATACTGTAGAGGCAGGAAGTGTGTTATTGTCCTCCTCACCTGTTGATGTGTGTTGATAGTTATGTACCTCCATGTGTGTTAATTATTTCTGACAGAGGTGATGCATCCTCTCCCCGGGCGCCCCAGTGATGCAGAGAAGTAAGATGTGTTACAGTAATTACTCTTCTCTCTCTCAACTTGGCCATCGTCACCTCTGTTCTCTATCATCTTACACCCTCACTATAGGTCTACTACCAACATTTTCGTCATGTTCCCCTCCTACACCCTGTCCCCGTCCGTCCGCTTCTCACACTCCGGGCCCATCCTATTTTTGACCCCACACCCAGGCTTCAATCCTCCCTCCACGGGCCGCCGGCAGTGTCCCCAACCCTCCCTCCACGGGCTGCAGGCCGTGTCCCCAACCCTCCCTCCACGGGCTGCAGGCCGTGTCCCCAACCCTCCCTCCACGGGCTGCAGGCCGTGTCCCCAATCCTCCCTCCACGGGCTGCAGGCCGTGTCCTCAACCCTCCCTCCACGGGCTGCAGGCCGTGTCCTCAACCCTCCCTCCACGGGCTGCAGGCCGTGTCCCCAACCCTCCCTCCACGGGCTGCAGGCCGTGTCCCCAATCCTCCCTCCACGGGCTGCAGGCCGTGTCCCCAACCCTCCCTCCACGGCACTTCTCAGAAACAGTGTATTGGTCCCTGACAACTCCCAGAGGCTGACTAGAAACTTCACTGAGTTCCAAGACTTGCGGGAGGCGCCTCTGACCTAGGAAACTTAACTGCAATCGACACGGAAGTTTGATGTAATCGGCATTCATGAAAGCGAACAGCGCCGCGGAACTTAGCTGTAATCAAGCATACTCGACAGCTGACAGTGATCCTGGAAGCAATTCGGGGCGCTAAAATGGACTCGTTGATCATTGAAGGGCGCGCCCCGTCAACCTAAAATAGCGATTTGAAGTAGTTCCCTTAGTTCCATGAGGACTCCGGGAAGCGACGCAAAATGGTTCCGTAAGAGGTCTGGAAAGCGACTTAAAGCTGTTCCACAGCTCCATGGGATCTCTGGAAAGCGAATTAAACTAGTACCTTGAGAGCTCTGGTGCCGAGGCCGACTGCCAACGAGATAAATGACGACACACATTCCCGCACTACAAAACACGACCTTTCTGGGCCTCAGAAAACTCCATTACAAAGACTGAAAACGCGACTTTGGAGGCCCTGGAAACACAGAAAACGACCGGAAATGACTTTGACGCGAGCTGAAAAATGACCCGGAAGTGAGTTAGAAGCCCTTTAAAAGTCATCTGGAAATCCTTTGAAGCTCGTATAAGCCACCTGGAAAGCTTTGTAAGCTATGAAAAGCCCTTGGAAGCCCACTCAAGCCACTTGGAAGTTCCTTGGAAGGCCACTGAAGCTCTTAGAAGTGGCCTGGGGGCCTCTAAAGCCTCTGTAAGCCGCCTGGAAATCCTCGAGAGTCCATAGATTCTACCTAGAATCCCCTGAAAGCCCTTGAACACCCTTATAGGCTTTCAAAAATAAACTTAAATCACTACGAAGACAACTGAAGGGCCCTGGAAGCCTCTAACAACGAGCTGTAGGCGTCTGGAGCGACCAGCTGAGCCCTGGAGTGTAATGAGTCAGCGGACCACGTAATGGACTCGTCTTGTGACTTACCTTCTTGACGCCCTGACCTCCCAGCGTGTAATGTAGAAGCTAGGGTCACCACCACCACTACCTGGGTTACCACCACCACTACCTGGGTCACCACCACTCTGGGTCACCACCACTCTGGGTCACCACCACTCACCTTCACCACCACTCTGGGTCACCACCACTCACCTTCACCACCACTCTGGGTCACCACCACTCACCTTCACCACCACTCTGGGTCACCACCACTCACCTTCACCACCACTCTGGGTCACCACCACTCACCTTCACCACCACTCTGGGTCACCACCACTCACCTTCACCACCACTCTGGGTCACCACCACTCACCTTCACCACCACTCTGGGTCACCACCACTCACCTTCACCACCACTCACCTTCACCACCACTCTGGGTCACCACCACTCACCTTCACCACCACTCTGGGTCACCACCACTCACCTTCACCACCACTCTGGGTCACCACCACTCACCTTCACCACCACTCTGGGTCACCACCACTCACCTTCACCACCCTACTTACAAACTTTCATAAATCACCCCATTTCGTCTCTTCTCCCAGTCCTCTTGACTTCCTTCATAATATTACTCTTTCATTTCTTCCCTGGAATTAGAACTTTTCCTTTTACCTGTTTCCTCAATTAATATATTATTCATGATGTCCTAAAAGTAAATACAATGTCTTAAAGTTAGTTAAGTATTCATTATATAAGACCATATATGTCTTCAGGTGCAGAAAGCATTATACATGTCTTAACTATAATTTAAGGTTTGTTATATAATTGATATATATATGTCTTATAAGGTAACTATGATGTCTTAAGGTAATTATGATGTCTTAGTTATAATTATGTCTGTTTTTAATTACTTACCATGTCTTCATGTTAGTAATTATTCATGAAATTTAACGCATTAGACTCTCATTTGAATTCCTGTCCTATCATCATTCTTTTTCTTATTCGGGTTTATCCTTCCTCCTCCTCTTCTCGTTCTTCTTCTCCTCTGTTTTCTCCTCATTATCCCTTTATCTAGTAGTTCCTCTGTTATCATTGGTTTTCCTTGTTCCCAGTCCATGGTCGTGTGGGATGGATGGCCGAGGTTTGTGTCAGTGCTTCGTGGTAGTCTCTCTCTCTCTCTCTCTCTCTCTCTCTCTCTCTCTCTCTCTCTCTCTCTCTCTCTCTCTCATTCTTCATTCAAGGATCTTTTATTTTATCCTCCTGGTTCTTCTTCTTCTTCTTTTATTTACCTTTCTCTATATCTCCTCTTTTCTTTCTCTCTTCCTTCTCCTCTTCTTCAACTTCCTCCATCTATCCTCCTGTCATTCTTCACACTGCAGACTCCAGGACCTTTCACCTTCACCTCCTCTTTCATCATCTATCTCCCCTTCTCTCATTCTTTAACCAGTTATATTCTCTTTGTCACCTATTCTCTCTTCCTCATTCTTATCTGCTGTAACTCACTCTGGGATTATTATTCTCTTGACGTCTACACAGATTCTCCCACTCCTTTCCTTCATTTCCTTATTCCTTCCTTTACTTTTCACTCTCCTTCCTTCCTTCCTTCACTCTTCTCCAAAGGACCTGCTATTTCCTTCTTCCTTCCCTTATTCCTTCCCTCATTCTTCAACTTATTATTTTCTTCTCATTTCCTTCCTTCCTTCCTTCCTTCCTTCCTTCCTTCCTTCCTTCAGTACAGCTCACCGTAGGATTATAAACATACTTTCCTTTTACGCTTTTCAGTCTTGAAGGTTAGGCCAGACACCTAACTCCCAACCCCAAAACCTAACCTAACCTAACCTCACCTAACCTAACCTAACCTAACTTAACCTAACCTAACCTAACCCTAAAGGAAACACTGCCCAACCAGCCTTATAGCATGATGGCATGAGCCTTTTTTAAACTACATCATAACTACAACTCATCAACACTAATACTGTATCTCTGGCACACGCACAGGTAAGCTTGGACACTGTGTTGTTCATCTCGCTTCTTGTGAGGGTCTTATCAGAGGTTGAGATAGATAGATAGATAGATTGATTGATAGAGAGTTAGATAGACAGATATTCATTATATGTATATAGACAGCGTACAGTAGGTATGTCAACGATATACACTTCTATAAACAGTGTAGGTATACAAACAGTGTACATAGACGGTGTATACAACGTACTGTACACAGGCAGGACAGGTAGACGGGTCGAGTGTAGTAAAGAGTAGGTGTGTGTGTGTGTGTGTGTGTGTGTGTGTGTGTGTGTGTGTGTGTGTGTAAAAAGAAGACCTACATAGCGTGTCTGTAAAATTAAAAGTCAGTGTTTTGTCAGCTTACTGTAGACACGGGGCAAAAAAAAAATTCAGGTGTTAGGATATAAATCTATAACTGTTCTCAACACACACACACACACACACACACACACACACACACACACACACACACACCCACACACACACACACACACACACACACACACACACACACACACACACACACACACACACACACACACCCTCTGGTAAGACCCTTAAAACAGCCTCCTCCTGTAGATATCTTCTCTTGGTAACATATTGACTTACTCGCTATATAAACTGTCCTGTGAACCTGTAGAGTCGACCTGTTGTTTTATTTGAGTAAGAAGCACGAGTAATAGTGTGGCCAGCACCTTTCCTGGCGTGTAAAATACATCTTTCAAACACCATCACCAATATCTACCTTAGTTACCCCTCAACACTCTAGTTTTCTTTGATTTTCTCCGATTTTTTGGTTTTCATAATGCCTAGTTCAGTTTACTCCTAAATAAACTGTAATAGCCTAGTTAAAATTTCTCTTATTTCTTCAGTGTTAATCTGTCTCAACACCCCCGGCCCTCCCGATTGTACAAGAGAAGAAATTTAACGAAAACAAAGAGAGAAAAAATATTAACATTACAATTCCCATTTTCTTCAACAGTCTCAGCCATGTCGGTGAACTAAATTACACCAGGAAAGTTCAATGTCCTTATTATAAATTTACCTCACATTGTAACACCAAGAACCAGTTAAGTTTATTGTCTGTCTGTCTGTCTGTCTGTCCGTCCCATTAATACTTACTTTGTGGTGGCGAGTGACCCTGTTTGACCTCGGGATGACCTCTTACAGAGCTAGCGGACGCGGCGCTGAAGATCCAGGCTGGGTTCAGAGGTGCCAAGGCTCGCAAGGACAAGGTGAAGAAGGAGGAAGCAGAACTGAACCAGAAGCTGGGTAACCTTAACACGGTGAGTGGTAACGTCAAGTACTTCCGTGTCTTGTAGTGGTGGCTCAGTGGTTGGGTGATTGATTGAGTAGTTGGTTGGTTGATTGAGTAGTTGGTTGGTTAGTTGATTGAGTAGTTGATTTGTTGTTGCAGCAGTTGACTCATTGGTCGATTAGTTAGTTTATTGACTAATCCCAGGTATTGTGTAACCGTAACGCTTCCACACACACAGGACAACAGTAGTGAACGTCTGCAACAGGAGATAAATGTTCAGTATAAATTCAATAATGGTGGTGTGTTCCGTTCACTTCAGGAATTGTTTGTACAGCCATTGAGGTAAGCTGAGCCGCTCACCTGGGGCTCCACACCTTCAAACTTTTGGAAGGTGAACAAATTCTCGTAAGTGAGATGAAAATGGATACCTGACTGTTTGACTTACGATAAAACATAAGAATAATGTCCTAAAATGGCTTCAAAATTACACTGAGACTCTACGTTAACTAGATACGATCACTTATCACCGATTAGGAGACGAATTTAACGTACTCGTATACAGAATGTTTCGGATACTATTCTGCATTACTATTAACTTTATCGTAAGTCGGGTACCTCATCTTACGAGTGTTTGAGAATGCTGAGCCAAGCGCTAAATATTTTAAATTTCTTGTTACAAATAACTTGAGGGAACTAGTGTAGTGAAGCTCTCTTGGCCAGGTTTTATTCCTTGGAGTTTATACTGCAATATTCTGCCTCCGTCTTACTGCCTGACTGAGCTGAGGTTAGGTTAAGTTAGGTTAGGTTAGGTTAATGGTAGGTTAAGGTAAGATTAATGGTAGGTTGGTAAGTTTAGGTAAGGTTAATGGTAAGTTTACGTAAGGTTAAGGCAGGGTTTAGGTAAGGTTAATGGTAGGTTAAGGTAAGGTTAATGGTAGGTTAAGGTAAGGTTAATGGTAAGTTTAGGTAAGGTTAATGGTAAGTTTAGGTAAGGTTAAGGCAGGGTTTAGGTAAGGTTAATGGTAGGTTAAGGTAAGGTTAATGGTAAGTTAAGGTAAGGTTAATGGTAGGTTAAGGTAAGGTTAATGGTAGGTTAAGGTAAGGTTAATGGTAAGTTTAGGTAAGGTTAATGGTAGGTTAAGGTAAGGTTAATGGTAGGTTTAGGTAAGGTTAAGGCAGGTCAGATATCCCGTGTCGTGTTGTTCTCTGCTTTGATGTGACAACTTTAATAAGGAGAGTGTTTGTGTAGCCGTGTTGTGCTGCCTCCCTAGTGCTGACACCACCATCCTCCTGTCCTCCTCCTCCTGCTCCTACTCCTACTCCTACCACTCCTCATACTACTCCTTCTCCTCCTCTTACTCCTTCTCTATCTCCTCTTCCTCCTCCAGGGGTTATAATAATCACTCACCAGTTTAATTCAAGACCCCAAAGACTGTGTTGTGAGGGAGAACTGTGTTGTGAGGGAGAACTGTGTTGTGAGGGAGAGTCTCACAGCTTGATACACCGTGAAGTGGACACATTGTTTCGGTGAGTGTAGGTGGTGTGTAGTGGGTGTGTGGGGGTGTGTGGTGGGTGTGTAGTGGTGGTGTGTAGTGGGTGTGGGGGTTGTGTAGTGGGGGTGTGTAGTGGGTGTGTGGGGGTGTGTAGTGGGTGTGTGGTGGGTGTGTGGGGGTTGTGTAGTGGGTGTGTGGGGGTGTGTAGTGGGTGTGTGGTGGGTGTGTAGTGGTGGTGTGTAGTGGGTGTGGGGGTTGTGTAGTGGGTGTGTGGGGGTGTGTAGTGGGTGTGTGTGGGTGTGTGGGGGTGTGTACTGGTATGTCTGTATGTCTGTCTCTCTTCCCCCAAAACAAGGCGTGAAGGTGTTCGATAATTCCCACCAAACTTTGTGAAATAAGTCAGTTCAATATATAGTAAGGCTCTCATAATAAACTTGTAGTGTAAATAGTGCTCAGATATACCAAGTGAACGTTTAACACAATAATAACACTCAGAACATTTCGAGAATTAAAGAAAACGATGGCATAAGTCAGTCTGCAGCTGTAACTAATGTATATCTACTTGTTTTTTGTTTTTTCCTTATATTTTGACAACACTTTACAAGACAACATAAAGACGCTTTCTCTCGAGTCTTTCTAGCAAGCACAGGTGTGTGTGGTGGGGTGGGAGGTCATAATCATAAATAATAATGATTTTTTTTGTGAGTAAATAACATTTTATCTTGGAATATATCAGACTCGCGTTATGGCGGGGACACACATTCCGTTCTCTCGGTAATGTCGGGTCCCCAAGTGTTATTCTGAGCCATAACAGTGACGTGTATAATCCTGTTATGGTTGTCTACATCCTGGTTGTAGTGTCTATAATCATTAACATCCTTTATGCTCTGGTAGTTTTGTTTAGATCGTTTATACTTAGGATCTGTTGTCGATGTTCTTTTGTTTATGGTATTGACGCTTCCTTATTGGCTGGTGTCATCCTCCCCGCTGTGATCCCTTTTCATCTATAACGTGAACAATTATCAAAGCAATATAACCAAATTTAACATACATAGGACAGGTATATAAACACACACACAACATCCTGAGAGTTCATTAAACAACATTTTCTGTCATTACTGTCCAGGGGTATGGAGGGGCGGGGCGGGGCGGGGCGGGGCGGGGCGGGGAGGTGTCAGGCTCACATTCTTAAAGGTGAGGGAGACGGGAGGTTTAGAGGAAGGGAGTAATTATCAGGTGAGAACGAGTGGAAATTATGGTGCATTAACGAGACTAATCATCGGTATTACAACTTTTTTTTCCCACCTGTGAACTTCAACAGGTGTGTGCGGCGAACTGTGGCGGGGAGGAAAAAGGTTTAAAGAAAGTTAACTGTCGAGACTTATAGAGATTTGGATAGAAGAAGAAGAAGAAGCAGAAGAAGAAGAAGCAGAAGAAGAAGAAGAAGAAGAAGAAGCAGAAGAAGAAGAAGAAGAAGAAGAAGAAGAAGAAGAAGCAGAAGAAATATATAGAAGAAGAAGAAGAAGAAGAAGAAGAAGAAGAAGATGAAGAAGAAGAAATATATAGAAGGAGAAGAAGAAGAAGAAATATATATAAGAAGAAGAAGACGAAGAAGAAGAATTATATAGAGGAGGAAGAAGAAGAAGAAGAAGAAGAAGAAATATATAGAAGAAGAAGAAGAAGAAATATAAACAAAAACTGATTTAATAATTTCACTCAAACAACAAAATTCTTTAAAAAACCCAGCAGTGTGCCACAGGCCTCGAGTAGTTATCTGATAGAAGCAATAGCAATCAACACATTAAATCAGCGAGGCGAGGTAGAAGCGGCCCATCCCTTCCCTTACCACCTGTAGACATCTCTCTCTCTCTCTCTCTCTCTCTCTCTCTCTCTCACACACACACACACACACTCCCTCACACTCTCACACTCTCTCTCTCTCTCTCACTCTCTCCCTCTCTCTCTCTCACACCCCCTCACACTCTCTCACACTCTCTCTCTCTCTCTCTCACACTCTCCCTCTCTCTCTCTCTCTCCCTCACTACATTACTCCTCTTATCTGCCTCAATCACTCGTTATCCTCACAACTGCGTCAGGTATTCACTTACACACAAACCCCTGAGGGAGAATCACGTTGTCTTAGTTACCTTTTCCCTGTGGTAGTTTTGACTGAGAGATGATGGGGTGATTATCTTCAAGGTGACTCAGGCTCATCTGGACGTAGACTTGTTGGGCGTCTTACATTATTGACACAGCCTTAAGCATCCACAATTATAGCGTCCTCCTTACACAATCTTCACACACACACACACACACACACACACACACACACACACACACACACACACCCTCCTAAACGCCACAATCTTAGCGTTCCTCACACGATAAAGAACTGGGTGAAATCAGGGAAGAAGAAGAAGGAGGGAGGAGGAGGAGGAGGAAGAGGACAGACAGTGTAGGTAAGGGCTCAAGAGGACCCCCCACACAGCAGGCGACCATCACACTTCCCCCAGAGCACCATAAGACCCGGTATAACTCTCCCTCCTGAAGCTCCTGCACCGTCAAATACTCCACAGTTAGGAAGTTATCGTAAAGGGATTCTGGTTATTGGGTTTTAGACACGTAGGAACTTAGTCATAATTTGCGATCGGGATTAGCTGCTGTGTCGAAGCCCTGGATGCTGTTAAGGGCTCTTCTGGGTCTTGAGGGGGAGGTGCTACGTGATTGGTGACAAACTTAACATTGGCAAGAGACGGTTAGTAAGTCAGTCAGTCAGTCAGTCAGTCAGTTACTAGTCCTCAAATGAACCTAGCGCCTCTCTCTCTCTGGTTGACCTTCTCCTAATAGTCTCCTTAATGACCCCAAGATCTTATTTTCCATCTCATTAGTCCACTTAATGACTCACTAGGGCTTCTTCCCCTCAGTTGAGTCAGGTGAGAGAATTTGTTCCCTCAGGTGAGAGAACTTAACTCCTATGGTGAGAGAATAGAGGAGACGGGGGATATAGAGAGGGGGAGAGAGAGAATGAAAGGAATAAAGAGTGGAGAGAAGGGATGAGGGGAAGAGGGAGGGTTAACGAGAGAGAGAGAGAGAGAGAGAGAGAGAGAGAGAGAGAGAGAGGGTGAGAGAGAAGGGGGTGAGAGAGAGAGGGGGGAGATAGAGAGAGGAGCGGTGAGAGGTTGAGGGAGGGGAAGAGAGAGGGTAAAGGAGATATATAGTAACAAGGCGGAGTGTGGCAGCCATCCCTCAGAGGGGAGAGAAGTGGTGTAGAGGGGATCAGTCGAGTGCCTTAATGGTTGTCCTGTGTCTTAGTCCACCAGACCTATTGTTTAAGTGAGTTAGGTTAGGTTAGGTTAGGTCAAAGGTTAGGTTAGGTTAGGTCAAAGGTTAGGTTAAGTTAGATCAAAGGTCACTCACTACATCAAGTTAACACAAACACACCTGGTGACAGTTTCTACTCAACACACACCTGGTGACAGTTTCTACTCAACAACTTTAATAATTTGGTCGTTACTGAAAAATCTTCTTGACTATTACTGGAAAAATCGTCTTCTTTTGGATAACTACTGTGTGCCTCGCTCCCTGACAGGTCCCGGGACACGCTGATATAACCCTTTGTGTTAGGGAGAGTTCGCTGTAACTTGTCTTCTTCAATGGCCTTACTGTCCCTGTATATGTTTGTCTTGGGGTCTTGGACGGTGTGAGGCTTGTTGATGAGGACCTTTCCTGTATGTGAGCCACCAGCGAGTGAATCAACTTGTAGGATCTGATTGAATAATGAAGTAAAGTTTATCCATATTAACAGATTAACTTAGATTAGGTTTGGCTAGATTAAGTTAATCCATGTTAACTGTTTACTTCTTCCCCAGGAGGCTGAGGAGCTGGACATTGACCTCTCTGACCCTGAGCTGAACAAGGCGGCCACCAAGATCCAAGCTACCTTCCGAGGTCACAAACAGAGGGTCACTGACCACTGATGACCTTAAAGTTTGCCCTGTATCATGACCCAGCCCAGCCCCCTCGCCCACACAACCACCACCACCACCTACACCGCTGCCTCCTCCTGTACGGTAACTGGAAGATGAGGCGCAGGAGGAAGCAGCTGTGAGGTGGTCGACCATCACAACAGTTGTCGCCTCAACAGAATATTATTTATGGACTTGAAAGACAATTGAAACATTTTAAAATATATTTATTATTTGCTCCAGAAACACTGAAAGCTGTTAAACAAAGAATCTATTGGGACTTGGCGGGTCAGGCGGTACAGAACACAGAGAACTTGTGTAAAAAATACTCAAATTAAGCGTCAATCAGAGAGGTGCATTGCTTATGGACATGAATGAATTTATCTGCCTTTAATTTATAAGATTATTATCATTTACGTCATCAGGACAAGATCAGCTAGGTTCATATAGGGTTATACTTCCCTTGTGTTGTAAGATGAGGCGAGTTGTGATTGTTATTGTCGTCACCATAACAACCACACCAACAGCATGAGCCAGGGAGTGGTTGTGGCCAGCGAGACACCAGTCAACCCTTGCATTAGTTCTCCCACGTTGATGACTCCTGGACGGGTTGTGTCGCTGAGCTGCCTGAGTCTTGGTGGTGGTGACCGTCTGGGTGAGAGCGTTCCGCGGGTGTGTCTGTTCCCCTTTGACCGAATGTCTGTGTTGTGTCTGTTGTCCTTAACCTAGTGTCCCCTGTGTGTGTGTGTGACCCAGTGTTCCGCGGCGCCATGGGTTAAGCTGGCTGGGTGACGTTAAAGCACCTCCTTTTCTGCCAATAGGAAAGCGTGGATTTATACCTTTATTTTAATTTCTCTGTTGTTTTCCGAGATAGTGTATAGTGTACGTGAGTGTGGTGAGCCAACACTTAACGTAGACAACTTGATGCTAAATACCTCCTCTCTAGCCGCTTCTTAAATACGTAAGCTGAACAAACTTTAGAGATCTTTCCTCTGGTATTTAAAGCTCGCTATATTATGTAACAGTCTTGAGCTTCAGGAGGCTCTCACAGGTCTTCATAATAACTATATCCTTAGTTCTTCTTTTAATAACTTTAAGGAACCGAGTTCATGTTTATCACAATTATTAAAAAAAATTTGCTTTTCTACGTTGCTTTTTGTTTACTTGACTTAATAGAGGATTTGGTGAGTTTGATGCAGTCTTGGTGAAACAGCCTCGTGCGTCGGGGTGTTGGTGCAGACCTTGGGTGTACAGTGCTCTGTGATCTGTTGTGTACAGTGTTCTGTGTATAGTACTTACGTACAGTACTCTGTGTACAGTGGTGTGTGTGTATGGGGGGGGGGGGAGCAACATGTAACTGCTGGTTTAGGAACAAATGTGTCAACACCCAACACAGACACAAGCCTGGTGGCCTGGAGCAGCTCTCGGAGAAGACCTGCCATGGTCGGTAGCGCCTCATTGGATGACTCCCTTCTTGCACCAGACTCCGAGTGAGAATGGACACTCCAAGTGGTGGTGGTGACAGCCAACACCACACTTGTGTCTGTAGTTGTAAACATGTTGGGGTGTTTACAGTCTCATTATGCTTGTGTACACAGACATGGAGGAACTATGTAAACACGGTGCAGCTTCACTGTGAGCGCCGTGTGTGACAGGACGCGGCAGAGGCAGGTTTTTGTGGCCGCAGACCGAGCTGTTTTTTGATTGTTAACTCCTTATGTTTTGTCACTCATGCTCTGTAATATTATATTTTTACTGTTTATATTATGTGATGATCCCGCTCAGCCTGACCGAGGCCTGAGTACTGTAGGTGAGGCTGGGCGCCCCCCCCCCCCCCCCCCCGGCAGCAGGAGCAGCACCACACCCTTCAACAACCATTGAGAAAAGTATAATTATATTTCCTTGTCTGTGACTGCCAAGTTGTTACTCGTTGTAGACCAGCGTGAGTGTGTGAGTACTGCTGGTCACTCTTATTAACTTCCTTTATCATCAAAGTAATATTTTTGTCGTGTGGGGTTGAGACTACTGAAAGTTTAAAGTCTGTCTTCTCTTGTCAATGTTAACTACTTAGTATACGTATTGTTAGCAACAAATTTTTGAATATTAAAATAAATCATTTAACAAATACTTCAAGGTCAGATATGAATAATGAATAACGTTTTAAGATAATTTAGTTAAAGCTTAAGTCGTGTTGTCAAAAGTGTGACACAGGGAGCCATAACTCCCCGTGGTGTGACACAGGGAGCCATAACTCCCCGTGGTGTGACACAGGGAGCCATAACTCCCCGTGGTGTGACACAGGGAGCCATAACTCCCCGTGGTGTGACACAGGGAGCCATAACTCCCCGTGGTGTGACACAGGGAGCCATAACTCCCTGTGGTGTGACACAGGGAGCCATAACTCCCCGTGGTGTGACACAGGGAGCCATAACTCCCCGTGTACGTCACTGTGTGTTTACCCCGGAGTTTCAGTCATAATCTGTGGTTCAATTTATTGTGTTTAAGACATCGCTCTGTGTTTGTTTGTTAGTGAGGCGTTTGTGAGTACTGGGACCCTCACACTGACCAACAACTGACTCATTACAGGACTACAGTTTTAACAAGCACAGTCACCTAATGCAATCGTTTGGGGGAATATATTTAAATGAGCACCGCCTCCAGCCATGACGTCAGTGGTGGCCAGGGGTGGGAGTCGCCCTCACCCAGCTTACTGCCCACCTTCTTCAACATACACACAAAGATAAATATTAAAACTTTTATCTATTGTTCACATTTTGAGTACAGAAGTTATAGTTATCAGCCGTAAAGTACACTATATTATGGGGACCTCTGTCTACACTACTCCCCAGCCCACCTTCACTACTCCCCAGCCCACCTTTACTACTCCCCAGCCCACCTTTACTTCTCCCCAGCCCACCTTTACTACTCCCCAGCCCACCTTTACTACTCCCCAGCTCACCTTTACTACTCCCCAGCTCACCTTTACTCCCCAGCCCACCTTCACTACTCCCCAGCCCACCTTCACTACTCCCCAGCCCACCTTCACTACTCCCCAGCCCACCTTCACTACTCCCCAGCCCACCTTTACTACTTCCCAGCCCACCTTCATTACTCCCCAGCCCACCTTTACTACTCTCCAGCCCACCTTCACTACTCCCCAGCCCACCTTTACTACTCTCCAGCCCACCTTCACTACTCCCCAGCCCACCTTTACTACTCTCCAGCCCACCTTCACTACTCCCCAGCCCACCTCCACTACTCCCCAGCCCACCTTCACTACTCCCCAGCCCACCTTTACTACTCTCCAGCCCACCTTCACTACTCCCCAGCCCACCTTTACTACTCTCCAGCCCACCTTCACTACTCCCCAGCCCACCTTCACTACTCCCCAGCCCACCTTCACTACTCCCCAGCCCACCTTTACTACTCTCCAGCCCACCTTCACTACTCCCCAGCCCACCTTCACTACTCCCCAGCTCACCTTTACTACTCCCCAGCCCACCTTCACTACTCCCCAGCCCACCTTTACTACTCCCCAGCCCACCTTCACTACTCCCCAGCCCACCTTCACTACTCCCCAGCCCACCTTCACTACTCCCCAGCCCACCTTCACTACTCCCCAGCCCACCTTCACTACTCCCCAGCCCACCTTTACTACTCCCCAGCCCACCTTTACTACTCTCCAGCCCACCTTCACTACTCCCCAGCCCACCTTCACTACTCCCCAGCCCACCTTTACTACTCTCCAGCCCACCTTCACTACTCCCCAGCCCACCTTTACTACTCTCCAGCCCACCTTCACTACTCCCCAGCCCACCTTTGCTACTCTCCAGCCCACCTTCACTACCCCCCAGCCCACCTTCACTACTCCCCAGCCCACCTTCACTACTCCCCAGCCCACCTTTACTACTCTCCAGCCCACCTTCACTACTCCCCAGCCCACCTTCACTACTCCCCAGCTCACCTTTACTACTCCCCAGCCCACCTTCACTACTCCCCAGCCCACCTTTACTACTCCCCAGCCCACCTTTACTACTCCCCAGCCCACCTTCACTACTCCCCAGCCCACCTTCACTACTCCCCAGCCCACCTTCACTACTCCCCAGCCCACCTTCACTACTCCCCAGCCCACCTTTACTACTCCCCAGCCCACCTTCACTACTCCCCAGGCCACCTTTACTACTCCCCAGCCCACCTTCACTACTCCCCAGCCCACCTTCACTACTCCCCAGCCCACCTTCACTACTCCCCAGCCCACCTTCACTACTCCCCAGCCCACCTTCACTACTCCCCAGCCCACCTTTACTACTCCCCAGCCCACCTTCACTACTCCCCAGCCCACCTTCACTACTCCGCAGTCCACCTTCACTACTCCCCAGCCCACCTTCACTACTCCCCAGCCCACCTTTACTACTCCCCAGCCCACCTTTACTACTCCCCAGCCCACCTTTACTATTCCCCAGCCCACCTTTACTATTTCTAAAGGTCACAGAACCACACTTTATCTACCCTCTACCTGGTAACACTTTATCTACCCTCTACCTGGTAACACTTTATCTACCCTCTACCTGGTAACACTTTATCTACCCTCTACCTGGTAACACTTTATCTACCCTCTACCTGGTAACACTTTATCTACCCTCTACCTGGTAACACTTTATCTACCCTCTACTTGGTAACACTTTATCTACCCTCTACCTGGTAACACTTTATCTACCTCTACTGGTAACACTTTATCTACCCTCTACCTGGTAACACTTTATCTACCCTCTACCTGGTAACACTTTATCTACCCTCTACCTGGTAACACTTTATCTACCCTCTACTTGGTAACACTTTATCTACCCTCTACCTGGTAACACTTTATCTACCCTCTACCTGGTAACACTTTATCTACCCTCTACCTGGTAGCACTTTATCTACCCTCTACCTGGTAACACTTTATCTACCCTCTACCTGGTAACGTAGTTGAAGGTGGTGTTAATATTGTTGTCATTAGTACCGCTCTATAAAGTGTAAATTATCTCGTAAAGTATCTGGAGGTTACTTAAGAACGTAGCTGTAGTGAGATGATACTTACAATGTTATACAGAGATTACTTAAAGAGAGAGAAGTTGTAGTCAAGGATACTTAAATAATGTTTCCCCTTCTCACTTAAATATATATGGTGGAGGAGGTTCTTGAAGCAGTGGCAGATGAGACAGTCATCAACTTAATGGATAATCATAACTATTTTCCTCCTTTCCTCTCTAAGAGTCTAATGCTTTTGTTGTTTCCTCTTAAGTCTATAATACAAACATTCCACTCATAGGCATCAATAATGACTTGAAGAGGTCATATCAGATGTTATGTGTTGATATGACAGCTAATTTACCCTTGATATGACCTCTTAAAGAATGATCTAATTCACTTCACTCACAAGGTATTGATTTAATTTTACGTTATTCATCTTGTATCATGTACACAAGGCAAGGCGTCACCAGAGAACATTATCGCCCGGGGGGTTGTGTTGAGCCCCGACGCGGCGTTTATAATCCTATGTGTAAAGTTTTCCTACACTTGAAACTCCCAAATGAAAGTTAACTTAATCTGCCTTACCTAACTTTACTATACGTAGGTACTAATGACGGCAGACCCCAGAGTGGTGTGGTGGCCAGCGCTGACATATAGAACACAAGGATTATTTCACGGTAGGACTATTTTACGGTAGAGTTATTGTACAGTCACACCAGGGCGGGAAGTCATTCAACAGGCGAGATTGACAGTGAGCTGTGACGCGTCTCGGAGCTCCTTCTCTCCCTCCCTCCCTCACTCTTCTCTTCTTGAGCAATAATCAATATAAGAGTTGCGTAATTAATCTTTGACTTGTCTACATATTCTGCTGACTGTTTGGGTTGTGTATCCGACCAGCGGCCTCGCAGTGACCTCACACAAACACTATATGACATGTTATAGTCGTAGTGTTGTTGTGTTCCCCTCACACACCACGCCACACAGGCCCTCACTCCAACACACACTTGATACTACGACTTTATCCCCGTCAGCTGGGCCACGACCTGCCCGTCTGGCTGTGTGTCAGAGGAGTACACTAGACACGCCTCTGAGGCAGGTAAGGGAGGTGCAAGAGCTAGGAGACCAGGTGGTGGTGGAGGTTTAACAACGAGCAAGTCAGTAGAAACCGTTCTTGGAAGAGTGGAACAGACAGGTCAGGTGTCTGGTAACACTGTAAGAGAACATAAAAGAGACATAGAAGAATTATGTAACATGACTCACAGTGACCCTCACAGGTGACAGGTCCTCCTTAGCTGCCGTGTATAGAACAAACAGGTCCTCCTTGGCTGTGTGTAGAGGAACACAAAAGTAACGGGGCCGCAGGTTGAAACTGCACATTGTTTACAACTGTTCTATCATGTTGATCATATATATATATATATATATACACCAGGATATTCATGTACTCGACAGCTTCACTAAATAATAACAACTCTCTGAAAAGATTTACTGTACAACGTTACATTTTTTCCTCTATTTCGTAAAAAAGGAAATAATACTGTATTTCACTTTTATGCTTGATGGTCAATTATTGTGGGATTATTCTTGTATAAATGACTTGGGGGAGTGAGGGCAGGGGGAGTGTAGGGTCTCTCTCTCTCTCTCTCTCTCTCTCTCCTGGCCTCACTCACTCCGGTATAACCCAAAACATTGGTCAATTTTCCTGTTAAATTTGATGTGATGTAGCCATGTTCTCCAGCTGTTGGTCTTAACCGCGTATTACTTCACTATTATAGAGTTCATGAATATATTCTTGGAGCCCAGACCAGTTTTATTTATCCTCTCTTGCTGTTGGAATATACTGCACCGCTTATCCCAACACACTAAACTGACTCCTTGAGAACGAACCCTTAAAACAACCTTGAAATATGGCATAAAAATTGCATCAGTCAAGGGACAAATATTAACCCAGAGCTTCAGGTGGCTTACTTCCTCACCTCCGGAGCTTCAGGTGGTTTACTTCCTCACCTCCGGAGCTTCAGGTGGTTTACTCCCTCACCTCCGGAGCTTCAGGTGGTTTACTCCCTCACCTCCGGAGCTTCAGGTGGTTTACTTCCTCACCTCCAGAGCTTCAGGTGCACCAGTGACGTCACAACACTGCTCAGGAACGTAACACAGGTAAAGTCTTCCTCTCCTGTCGTCTGGGTTACATATGGCTTTCATTATTGTGAGTTTTGCTTTGAATAAGTAATATTTTCGTTTTTATTAATATTCTTACAGTGATGCTAATACAATAAACCTAATTACTATTATATTACCTATTATATACATTTCTAATATCGTTATTTTAGATTAAACAACAATATAGTTTTTGTTATATGACCCAGTATTAGTAAACAAATCCACAGTGAGACATTTATTACTTTTTATAACGAACGACATTTGGAGTTGACAGTAGTGAGGACATGCTGTAGGAATATATGTCCATTAACAAGTTGTTTCGTTAAGGACGACCCAATAATGGCTAAAATGTGTAGACCGTGACCAAGTTCCCAACACCTGTAGTTAATAAACCTTTAATGCTCCTGGACACAGTAGTAATGAGTTATTTAACGAGACTTATAAGGTTCTTGTGTGTTAGTGTCATTTATTATATATTTGTTGGTGATGAGAACACTGGAGCGACACAGCCTAGGAAATATAACGTTGTGTTTATGTCAATGTGATGGTCGATGGCAGACGACGGCACCTGGGAGACTTGAACTAACAGGTGGGTGAAAGTTTACTTAGTTTATAGTAAGGTGTTGCTGATGAAGACCACACCCTGTTCTCTAATGACCACACCCTGTTCTCTAATGACCACACCCTGTTCTCTAATGACCACCCACTAGAGGTGGCCTGCCTAGGATGCTTGCCCTAGTGCTGTTTGTTTACTTATTTCGAATTTGTGTCAGAGAAACAATCTTACTCAGTGACGCAGTTTTTACATAAATTATTCAAGTGATCACATGTTGCAACTGACGTATGAACAAAGCGACCCATCCTTCAGCTGTCTGTGTTGTGTTTGACTGGTCCTTAAAACAGGTTAAAACAACAGTGTCAGTTGTCCTGGCTCCTTTTGTTGTGTGCCATTTGCTAGGCCCAGATTTCCAGATGAGAATTATTGTGTCGATATCCCCAAATTATAAAATTTTACCCAAATTATTGAACATTATTATTTATTACTTTCTCGAGTTATCAAACACCTTCATTTTATTTACATGGGTGGCCTGGAGAGTTGCCAAACATTACAACGTGTCCCGCGTCGTATCTTGAGACTTAAAGGGAAGTTGTAAATTAAATAACAGTGGCTCGTAAGGAGCTACAGACAATATCTTCAAACTTGTGTAAGATCACTTGGACAGTTTCATGTAGTGTTGGTGAGTCCCAGTGGCTGTTGGACCAATATATCGCTCAATATAGGACACAAACAAAGAAGTTTTACATGTTGTCTGTTTTATAACAAAGAATATATTTTGTACAAACAATATACCATTAAAACAAACAATACTCAACAAACTCTTGAAACATAAACACATCTGGGTGAACCGCTCAACGAGGACTGGAGCCAGTGTTCGGACTCGTCCATTAACACAACACACTAAAAAAATGAAAATATAAATTTACAACGAGACATCTTCTCTTCCTGGTGGGTGGGTAAGAGGAGTGGGCATTGTGAGGTGAGGAGAGGCAACTGGGGGCATGAGGGGCAAGGAGTAAGGTTTGTGAAGAGGAGATGACAAGAAAAATGAGCAAGAAAGATAAATGAGTAACTCGTTTGGAGTACAGCTTAGCTCTCGTCCACGGTGCCAGCCATACTGTCTGAGCGGAAGGCCTCCACCTGGGCCTGACTGTCTCCTCTCATCAGCCGACGTAAATCAGGCTAGAAAATTTACAAGACCAATTAAAGTAGTGATAATTATACTGATAACAAATAGCCAAATTTTCAAAGCATTGAACTCTTCGTCAAATATTATTCACATTAGAAAGAAGGAGGAGAGGCCTAACTTATCTGAGGGAGGGGGGGGCGGTGACCTACCTGGGGGGGGGGGGGGGGGGGGGGAGCGGTGACCTACCTTGGGGGGAGGGAGCGGTGACCTACCTTGGGGGGGAGGGAGCGGTGACCTACCTTGGGGGGAGGGAGCGGTGACCTACCTTGGGGGGGGAGCGGTGACCTACCTTGGGGGGAGGGAGCGGTGACCTACCTTGGGGTGCATGAGGACGAAAGGCAACTCAGCCGTGACCTCGCCGCCCATGGCTCCCAGGTAGAGCTTCACCTTCACCGTGTAGGAGATCACCATCCCGAACATGTCCCGTGACTCTGGGTTGGCCAGCCTGTAGGAGGACCACCGACAGATGTTACGACTCATACGAGGAAGGAATGTGAGCACAACTTGTGAGGATATTAGACATGTGTAGAGAACAACAAACAAAACAAGAATTATATTGAACAAGATAAAGAACAGAGTATTGTTCATATGAACAAAACAGAAGGAGAACAGAATATTAAAGATGACACAGAAGAGAGAGAGAGAGAGAGAGAGAGAGAACTCACAGTGTGGAGGAGGCAAGGTTGGTGTGGATGTTCTTGAGGTGGCCGTCCAGGGCGACGCCGCGACGGTCCATGTTGCTGCTCAGGGTCGGCGAGAGAGTCAGCTCTTTCAGCAGGTTTGACCCCGGGTTGACTGGGCAGCCCTCTCTGCAGGAACGTAGTGCAGGTGTTCATTATGTGCACCGAAGATCAGTGTTGGTGTAGAGTCAATTGGGTGAGAAGTACCTTGTGGAACCCTGGTATATGCAAGAGTATCCGAGTATATATGTACCAATTACTGTTTAATTCATCAAATTTACCTTTCAACGATACACATTTAGAAGTACAGTACTTTGTTAATGCCTCCGAGTCTTTTGTAGTGGTTTGTTAAGGTAATGACAATTATCGGTGTTCATTCTTTACAATGAAACAGTCATAAGTGTTGAGGCAGAGAACTGTAGCTGTGGTACTCACTGTGTCTCGACGCTGGCCACGGTGCTGCGGAATTGGCCGCCGGAGAAGAGACAGATGTCAACAGACTGCTGGACAGCGGCCTTGATTTTCTTCACCGTCTTGTTGCTGTTGTTTTTAATGATGCAGTTGATCGCGATGTTTTCATAGTGGTAGTACAGCTGTTTGTCTAGTGTCACCTCCAACTCCAATTCTCCTGGACTGAGCATGAAGTCCTTCCTGACGATGGTACACGGCTGACGGCCAGACTTACTGGGCGCGAACTGGATGCGGCGGATGTTCATCACTACGGTGGATCTGCCGTCGGAAATGTATGTGATGGTTGAAGAACCAAAGTCACAGAATTAAAGCACAACAGAGAACCTATAAGATGGGCTGTAATTGGTAAGACCACATGGTCTCATATTTCACAACCAACCAAGCTTAATTTTATTATCTTAGGCTTAAATGTTTGTTTAGTATGAAAGTAACTTGATGAGACACTCCACTCATGACCTGGCCGACGAGTCACCTCAGTCGTGTGAAGAAAATTATGACAGACTTTTGCCTTTTGTGGTTGAGAGAAAATGAAAAACAATTGTTCCAATTTTCTTGCTTCAGGGAAAATTTAAAGAAAATGCCAAAGAAGTATATTGATGTTGCTTCATCTACATTGTTATATGACATCGTTCACCAATATGTTATGCCATCACTCACCTCTTGTGGCTGTGTTCTTCTTCCTTCTCGCCGACGAAGACTTTAATGTAGTACTCCACGCCACAGGGGCGCCCCTCGTCCTCCCTACCTGGCTGGATCGTGACGGAGGGAGGGGCGTTCACAGGCATCTCAAAGGAGAATGGATAGGCGTTCCCACCCAGCTTCTTGATGAGCCGTTCCTGCAGCTTGGTGGACTCGGCATTCTCCTTGGGAGGATAAATCTGGCAAGAAGAAAGGAACAGGTCCTTCTGGAAGTTGAGACCCATCACTTCATCGTCCTCTCGGCCATACCTGAAGCTGCACACCAGCTGGCCGAACACCTTACGCCCCTGCAGGTAGTCTGTGTCCAGCATCAACACTCCGTCTGGCGGTAAAGACACACAACACATGGTAAGGGTTCCTTACACGTGAGAGGCAGGAGGAGGAGCAGGCGGATGAGTAGAGGGAGAGGATGATGCACAAGAAACACACAATAGGAATAAAAGATAAATAAGCAAGATTTATTTCACCCCATGCAGTCCCTACCAGGCTGAGAGCCCTACCACACAGGGGTGACGCACTCCACCGCACACTGACCACCCTCTACCACACACTGACCACACTTCACCACACTCCATCACACACTGACCACTCTACAATACACACTCTACATCACTCAGTCACCATATACCCTTCCACACAATCTTCACACACTCTCCACATTCCACCACAGACAGCCGTCACACTCCCACACACACACCACACACTGTCACCGTAATCCACCACACTCCACCACACACGCCACCACACACTCTCCGGCAGTGACACTTTCCTCTGAACTGTCACTTCCTTATTCACAGGGACGATGACCCATGAGAGAGGTAGACTCACCGACGGGGTCGACAGCTGACACATGATCAACAAAGTCCCTCCTGCCCAGGTAGATGGTCAGCTTGCCATTGGGCGCCGCCTTCTTGAACACCTTGAACTGTACCACCATCTTGGCTGTGTGAAGGAGTTGATGCCCACTGAGGAAAGGAAGACGAGGTTGTAGGATGAGTTTGAGCGTTGAGTCGAAGTAGTTAGTCGACAGGGAGCTGAATACTGCAGGGGGGCGAGACACACGAAAACAACATCAGAATTTATCAGTGGGTGAATAGAAACATTGTTAGCTGTGATTCATTTAAAACTAAACATTACAAACGATTACTATGTATAAAAACAACAAAAAAGATTAATCAGTAACATACTAGAACTACTGTACACATGAACCACTTGCCAAACAATGGTTTCGGTGAATAGAATATAAACTTACAAGCCTTAAAACACAGACTACAACATACGACACAACTCTCACTCACCTGGTAGTTGCTCGACCGACTGCAAGTGGATGAAATGAATACCACGACAGAACCTCGAGGGCTTATATACCTCCCCCTGACACCCAGCCACGCACTGCTCTCTTGCCAGGTGGACACAAACCTCACATGCGCCAGCCATCATTCCGACGCCCAGAAACAAAGACATTATCTGATATTTACCATTTTAAACTCTTGAATTATGGAGTAGAATTTTTGTCTTCTCCTGAATGAAGGCTATAAGTCTGTCATGGGTTTATTATTAAGGCGAAAACAAAAAAATTGGTTCAGGAAAGTGTAGACCGTTACCGTGGTTGTCGAGAACTTGCTGGGCTTCGTGAACTGAGCCTGGATGAACCTAGTTTCTGGCTGTGGTACGGGTCAATGGTACTTAACGAGAGAGAGAGACAAGGTGAGGAAGTGAGGGTGATAGAGAGAGATAGAGAGGTTAAGGGAGAAGTGTAAAGACAGGATAAAGGAGAGACAGAAAGACAGGATAAAGGAGAGACAGAAACACAGGATAAATGAGAGACAGAAACACAGGATAAAGGAGAGACACAAACACAGGATAAAGGAGAGACACAAACACAGGATAAAGGAGAGACACAAACACAGGATAAAGGAGAGACAGAAAGACAGGATAAAGGAGAGACACAAACACAGGATAAAGGAGAGACACAAACACAGGATAAAGGAGAGACAGAAAGACAGGATAAATGAGAGACAGAAACACAGGATAAAGGAGAGACACAAACACAGGATAAAGGAGAGACAGAAAGACAGGATAAATGAGAGACAGAAACACAGGATAAAGGAGAGACACAAACACAGGATAAAGGAGAGACACAAACACAGGATAAAGGAGAGACACAAACACAGGATAAAGGAGAGACACAAACACAGGATAAAGGAGAGACAGAAAGACAGGATAAATGAGAGACAGAAACACAGGATAAAGGAGAGACACAAACACAGGATAAAGGAGAGACAGAAAGACAGGATAAATGAGAGACAGAAACACAGGATAAAGGAGAGACACAAACACAGGATAAAGGAGAGACACAAACACAGGATAAAGGAGAGACAGAAACACAAGAGATTGAGAGAGAAAAAAATTAATAGTTATAGAAGAAAAAAACAAACACAAATCCTCTAATAACCTTAACTCGTCCTAATCTTTGAGACATAAGTGTGTTTCATTGGACGTCTAAAACAGATCTATTTATTATACAGAACCTACAACCACAGGTAAAACGAGGAATCAATTAGCAAAAAGTCCCACAGGTAAACTTCCCTGATAACATAAACAAACAAAACTTAACGTGATCAAATAAATACATTGGCAAGGGACATCACAAGGTTAGGGTAGGGTAGGGTAGGGTAGGTTAGGGTAGGGTAGGTTAGGGTAGGTTAGGTTAGGGTAGGGTAGGGTAGGGTAGGGTAGGTTAGGGTAGGTTAGGTTAGGTTAGGGTAGGGTAGGGTAGGGTAGGATAGGGTAGGGTAGGTTAGGGTAGGTTAGGGTAGGGTAGGGTAGGGTAGGTTAGGGTAGGGTAGGGTAGGTTAGGGTAGGGTAGGGTAGGTTAGGTTAGGTTAGGGTAGGGTAGGGTAGGGTAGGGTAGGGTAGGTTCGGGTAACGTAGGGTAGGTTAGGTTAGGGTAGGTTAGGGTAGGGTAGGGTAGGGTAGGGTAGGTTAGGGTAGGGTAGGGTAGGGTAGGTTAGGTTAGGGTAGGTTAGGGTAGGGTAGGGTAGGGTAGGGTACGTTAGGTTAGGTTAGGGTAGGGTAGGGTAGGGTAGGGTAGGGTAGGTTAGGGTAGGGTAGGGTAGGGTAGGTTAGGGTAGGGTAGGGTAGGGTAGGGTAGGGTAGGGTACGTTAGGTTAGGTTAGGTTAGGTTGAGAGGTCAGAGGAATATGTCATGTGAAAGTGATTACGTTGACTTGCTGAGAGGGCGAGAATTGAAGGGATATGGTTTCTTTGAGAGGGGAGAGAGGGACAGAGAGGGACAGAAGGAGAGACGGGAGGAGGAGAAGGAGAAAGAGAGAGAGAGAAACAAAATAGAAAGAGGAAGTATGATAAAAGATAAGAAGAGAAGAAAACGATTATAAAACAATGTATAACAAGTTAACTAAGTTATACAAAATGAATTAACAACACGAGAGAAAGGGAAGAGAAGAGAAATGTAAGATAAAGGATGATTAAGGAAACAAAGAAGTGAACAATGGGAAGAAGAACGAGACGATAATGACGCACTAACTTAGGTACTGTATATGTGTTATAAGAAGCTCCAGTAGATAAGAAAGGTTACACCGAAGTCCTACCAACTCTCCCAGTAATGACGTCATCAATAAGGGTCACGAGCTTTTGGTGACGTCACGGCGGCGTAGCTCATCGTATTGTGACGTCATAGAGAAGCTCGAGAAATACACGAACGGCAGCGGTCTTGAGGAGATGAATAATTCACCATAGTGACATTGTCTTACTTACTAACCAACTTAATTGTTTATTTTATTCTATATTTTACCCTCTTCGTGCCTCTTGGCGTGTATGTTGTTGTTTTATCTTAGTTATCCATTTATTAAGTTTTATTCGTTTTCTCTGATGTCGTTTTTATATCGTTTTCTTTGATATTTTAATGGCTTTCACATGTCTACGTTCTTAACAGCTTTACACAAGTCTGTCTCCAGCCATAGCTCATTTAAATGTCTGTTTTACTTACTTACTTACTAATACTCAGCCATAGTGTTCTGAAATGACTCACTTATGAGACTCACTCGAGCCTGAAGGACGAGTACTTGCTGGGCCCCCTCCCCTACACTCTCCCTCCCTGCCTCCTTCCCTCCCTGCTTCCTTCTCTCCCTCCTTCTATCCCTCCCCCCCCTTCACACACACGTACATTATTAGTGTGTGTCAACATACAGTGTCCTGCATCATTCATCATCACTACGTTTGTATTTTCTCGTCTTTATTTCTCTTTTAATTTACAGAGACTCCCCGAGAGAACGTATAGGTTACAGAGTACAGAAAGAGACAGAGACAGGGACAGAGACAGAGATATAGACAGAGATAGACAGAGACAGTGATAGGGACAGGGATAGACAGACAGAGACAGAGACAGGGATAGACAGAGACAGAGATAGAGACAGATAGAGAGAAGGAGATTAAACGTCAAGGGGGGGAAAGAGAATTGAGGAATGATTAAGGAAGAAATGTTTACAGTTGATCCAGACAGTGTTGGCGAAGGATGATGAGAAAAACAACAATAAAGAAAAAAAGAAAAGAGAGAAAAAAACACATAAAGCGGGACCAGTACCCGTGGCACGACCTGAAGGGCTTCTGCCGCCACTTCCTCACCGCCTTCGTCTGCTGACTCACCATCATCAGCCATCATCCTGTTAGTGACCCTCGCTTGTATATATAACCCTCGACCCCACCTCTCATTACCAGTCGCTCTTCCTCCTCTTCTCACTTCAGGTTAACTCCTCCTCCAGTAGTAAAGACACGGCCAAGGTCTTCTTCGTCAGTAGCAGCTCCAAGACACACAGCCAAGATGGTGGTACAGTTCAAGGTGTTCAAGAAGGCGTCGCCCAATGGCAAGCTGACCATCTACCTGGGCAGGAGGGACTTTGTTGATCATGTGTCAGCTGTCGACCCCGTTGGTGAGTCTATCAACCTAATCAGTCCTCTCTCTACCCAGCTCATCCCAGTGTTTGATTACTTTGGGTGTACTCGCTCGCACGTGGGTGTGGCTATGGTGTCACCATATAAGCGGACAGCAGCCGGCGGTCACTGTGTTGGGCGTCTCTGGACAATATTCTAGATAATTTAAGTTTAACCCTTTGGGGACTAGAAGGTTAACCCATCGTCCTCAAAGGTTAATAACATTATTTTCTTACTTGCGGTCAGTAGCAGAGCCTGAGGACTTAAAAAATATATATATTCATTTCTTCTTAATATATCTCAGGTTCACAGACATTATGGTGAGAAATAACTTGTGTGTAAAGAAACCCAAGGACACTTGTAACACCATTATCACCGCAGTCACCAGTAACAACTTTGTCCCCCAGATGGCGTGCTGGTGCTGGACACAGACTACCTGCAGGGGCGTAAAGTGTTCGGCCAGCTGGTGTGCAGCTTCAGGTATGGCCGAGAGGAGGATGAAATGATGGGTCTGAACTTCCAGAAGGACCTGTTCTTGGCCTCCGAGCAGATCTACCCACCCAAGAACACCGAGCCCACCAAACTGCAGGAGCGTCTCATGAAGAAACTCGGCGCCAACTCCTTTCCTTTCACGTTCAAGATGCCCGAGAACGCCCCGCCCTCTGTTACCATCCAGCCCGGACAGGATGACGAGGGGCGCCCCTGTGGTGTGGAGTATTACATTAAAGTCTTCGTCGGCGAGAACGAGGAGGACCGCAGCCACAAGAGGTGAGTGACGTCACTATGTAAACAAGCATTAGGTTGGTGTTGTTTGTTCTTTTATCATAAATGAATTCGAGAACAAAATCACATATTTTGGGTGAGGTTCCTGGCAAGATGGCTTAGCCTCCATTGAGAACATTTGTTACGTCATCAGATCTTCGGTCCAACTCAACGTTCGTCGCATCCAGTTCGCGCCCAGTAAGTCTGGCCGCCAACCGTGTACCATCGTCAGGAAGGACTTCTTGATGAGCCCAGGAGAGCTAGAGCTGGAGGTGACGCTAGACAAGCAGCTTTACTACCATAACGAGAAGATCGCCATCAACCTGACGGTGAAGAACCACAGCAACAAGACAGTGAAGAAAATCAAGGCCGCTGTCCAGCAGTCTGTTGACATCTGCCTCTTCTCCGGCGGCCAATACCGCAGCACCGTGGCCAGCGTCGAGACACAGTGAGTATAACACACGTTCATGGAAGACAGTCTATTGAATGTCTCACTGCACAACAGGAATACTGCACTGCCCAATGTTCCTTAACTTTGAAAACTTACCATTAACACATAACAATGTGAGTGATTAGTTCCACTGCTGCAGCAGTTTATGCTTATGATCACATAATGAAATGCCCGCAAGTAAGTAATTCTCTCCATCACGCTTCACAATATACAACACAGAACTACCACACTGATTGTCGTGAATAACTTCATGGTGTAATAAAGCGACAACTTATAAGACGTTATTGGAAACCTTTACAGTATTCATTCAGGTTTTTCCCTGGCAACCAATCGATTCTTTAACCTCTGACTACACAAACTGTTAACTGCGGATATTTCTTAATATTTAGTTGTGTTGCTGGACAGTGTATACAGTTTTGATATCTTATGGCTGTACTGTGCTACCACGTAAGCATTTATGTACAGATGTAGGTGTATTGACACGTCCTCTGTGTGTCATCAACAGCGAGGGCTGCCCCGTGTCGCCTGGCTCCGCCCTGCAGAAGGTTCTTTACCTCTCGCCGACCCTGAGCAGCAACCTGGACCGTCGCGGCGTCGCCCTGGACGGCCACCTCAAGAACATCCACACCAACCTTGCTTCCTCCACACTGTGAGTTCTCTCTCTCTCTCTCTCTCTTCTGTGTCATCTTTAATATTCTGTTCTCCTTCTGTTTTGTTCATATGAACACTACTCTGTTCTTTATCTTGTTCAATATAATTCTTGTTTTGTTTGTTGTTCTCTACACATGTCTAATATCCTCACAAGTTGTGCTCACATTCCTTCCTCGTATGAGTCGTAACATCTGTCGGTGGTCTTCCTACAGGCTGGCCAACCCAGAGTCACGGGACATGTTCGGGATGGTGATCTCCTACACGGTGAAGGTGAAGCTCTACCTGGGAGCCATGGGCGGCGAGGTCACGGCTGAGTTGCCTTTCGTCCTCATGCACCCCAAGGTAGGTCACCGCTCCCCCCCAAGGTAGGTCACCGCCCCCCCCAAAGTAGGTCACCGCTCCCTCCCCTACCCCAAGGTAGGTCACCGCTCCCCCCCCCCAAGGTAGGTCACCGCTCCATCCCCCCAAGGTAGGTCACCGCTCCCCCCCCTCCCTCAGATCATCTTTCTTGTGTTCCCTTTGACATATAATGTATATAAGTGATGTATAATAAACGACATAACAGGCTACTGTATGACCTACAGTATAATATGACCTTTCACCTCCTACATGACCCACAACCTTTTATTATGACCTCTTGATCTCCCACAGCCTGATCTCCGTCGGATGATGAGGGCTGACAGTCAGGCACAGGTGGAGGCCTTCCGCTCTGACAGTATTGGTCAGTCCGTCGACATGGACTAAACCTCTTCTACGACATCTCCGGGCGGCGACAGGTGGCCTCTTCTGTACCACAAGGCAGATGAGAGGACCCAAGACCCTCATCGTGGCGATCATCAGAGTTTGCTTTCCTTTGTATGTATTTAATTCAGAAGACTCCTCCCCGGTCACCATGAGTCTCCATCACGGCAAAAATATAGTGTTCTGGCTCCCGTATTGGTCGGTGATCGAGTCTTTTCTTTGGTCAGTGAACGACATACCAAACAAATATCGCTGATACAGAACGAGCCTCTCACTGAAAAACATGAACACAGAAAAAATCGAGTTTTTCCCCAAGTCCTCCTGCCCACCGCCTCACTGTAGTCTTCCTCTTGTCTTGTGACCTTGTAAACAAATCGCGAATATTATTGGAAATACCCTCAAGTGCACCAGAACCTTCAGATATTAACAGAACCTCCCACTTACAGTATAGTATATAACTAATACACAAGTATGTAGTTTGTAGTGAACTCACTATATTCTATTTATTTATTGCAACCCTAAACAGGTCGTGTAGTTCAACAATCATGATGCAGTAAGTCCTCGTCGTGGGTCGTTGTGTGATGTCATCAGTGAAAATCGGGAAACAAACCCCAAGAGAAACAAAGGCGACATCTTATCATATTCGCAAGTGTTAATGTTCTTCTCTGTGATATTTAACTAGATAGATTTATGCAGCCATCAGGACTATTGTGGTGTGTGAGGGAGAGCGGAAACGGACTCCGCCTCCTTCTGGAGTTAAGGACCATTGTTATAAAACAACCCCGGCTTAAGAGACCATTGATATATTATACACTCTCAGGTGTTGAAAGTTTATTGTTTTGAAAGTAAAGCAAAAATTACTTAAAATTATTAGAAAAATTATCGTACCTTCACGCTCGCCATTAAGAACTACGTCGTGGAACAATTCGTCACAAGTGTTTTTTTTTTCAGGTACGTCAAGGAATCTACGTCAGTTTTGACTGTGAATTTCTGTCTAGTGATGAAAATATCAAATCCTTCTTTCTTATCATCAATTCCGTATACATTTCTTTTTATTGACACATATTGTGTTTACTGGAGTTTTTATTTAAGTTATTGGGCCATTATAATCCCTGAATTCTCGACAAAATTTATTTGTTAATAAATAATCAATTGGCAACTACGTTTTTCATTATATGTGTCACCTGTGTTAATGAAAGTCTCCAGTCTTCTTTATTTAACACACATTGATTGTCTGGGTAAAACCATTTATTATACACAACAGCAGAATTCATTTTAATCAATTACACTAAAGGGCGCCGCGGCAGATTCACCGTAAAGGTAACAAAGGAATTATTATTTTAAAAATTAAGACCGCCCAGACGAGGCACGGGCCAGACGAGGCACCGCCCAGACGAGGCACGGGCCAGACGAGGCACCGCCCAGACGAGGCACGGGCCAGACGAGGCACCGCCCAGACGAGGCACGGGCCAGACGAGGCACCGCCCAGACGAGGCACGGGCCAGACGAGGCACCGCCCAGACGAGGCACGGGCCAGACGAGGCACCGCCCAGACGAGGCACGGGCCAGACGAGGCACGGGCCAGACGAGGCACGGGCCAGACGAGGCACCGCCCAGACGAGGCACGGGCCAGACGAAGCACGGGCCAGACGAGGCACGGGCCAGACGAGGCACCGCCCAGACGAGGCACGGGCCAGACGAGGCACCGCCCAGACGAGGCACGGGCCGAGGTACAGTCTCCCAAAAGAGTCCTGTCGCGAACCATGACTCAGACTCGTGAACCCGAAGCAGTAGACACTGATACATTGTTCTGTCTATAAATGCTTCGGATTCAAGAGTCTGAATCTCGGGGTTCATGGTTCACGACAGGACTCTTTTGGGTGGCTGTACTTAACATACAAATAATTGATAATTATTTTGTGTATTAAGAAAACAATGCAATAAGTACATATTGATTTATTTAACAGTAAAGGATATTATAAATAGCTTTGTTTTGATATTATTTGCTTTAAATAAATACAACAAAAGAGTCTGTCACAGCGGATAACGTTACATAGTGAAAACTCAGAGGTTAATGTTTTTCTTAGTGGTAGACCCAGAGTAAGTGATAAGCTCTACCACAGTAGGGCATTAAAGGTGTTGAAACCTTCCCGAGAGTAGCGGTGAATCTCCAGCAGGAAGTGAACCAAGGACTGACATCCTAGAGGTAAACACAAATTTCCGACTGGCAGCAGACGACACCCTGAGTGTTTCTACGAGCTGTAAATAACATCCTGCTGTTCAAGGTAAGGATACACTTATTCTGTAAGGTGCCGAGGTGCTGTAGGGTAGTCAGAGTTCTCCTGTTGGTGTAGGTGATCGTCTGGGTGTTTTAGGGGTAGTCACAGTTCTCTTGCGGGGTGTAGAAGAAGTGCTGTGTGTCAATACCCCACTTGGAGAAGGCAGCGAGGGCCGGCTCGAGCTGTTCCTTCGTCAGGGTTGGGGTGCGGGCCAGGATCCAGGCTTGATCTACGTGGCCCAAGTTGAGGAAGTTAGTGCAGGAGTAGACGGCGGTGTAGGTGGTGTAGTCTGTGGCCAACACGTTGTAGTCCCCAGCCACTGGCACTGTTGGGGGAGACGAGGAGGAGTAACCAAAACAATTGTGGTCAGGAATACTGTCTCAAATGTTGTGTTTTTGTTGGCTTTGTGTTGCTAAAGTGAACACAAACACTGCAGTAACAAGTGTGTTGAAGTGTTCCTCTCCACAATATAGCCAGTTGGCCATAATAATCTAACTCGTTCATCTGTACACTTCACACGGCCAAGTCACGCACCAGGCAGATTCTCAGAGGATTCATATGTTAAATAAATAATGACTGGGCAAGTGAGCATCAGTCCTAGCCTAACCTAACCGATAAATAAAAGTTTCCGTGGTCATATTCGTAGTATTTCTTTTCAACGTCGACATTTTTACAGAAGGGTGAAGTCAGGAAGCCAACAAGGTGACGTAAGCTACTTAATGTAATCAGGGAAGACGTACACACCCTCAGACGCACTATGTGCTGCACTAGGTCACGGGTTCCTTATTATCTCATGTGAATGGTTGTTGGTTTTTGACCTATTTTATTTATTTTTTGTCAATATTTATTTGAGTTGGTGAAACAATCCAGAATGTTAACGACGCACAGTCATCGTTGGGTCATCTTGCTGTATGTGCCGCTGGGATAAGTGGCCGTCTATCCAGAGAAAACGTGACTGTTGGAGGGCAAACTAAACTAAACTCGTCAAGTTAGATAAGTCTCGACGTATTTACAGTAGAGGTGAAATACACATTCAATCATTATTCTATCCGCTTAAAGAGAGGGAGAGAAAAGGAAAATGGGAGACAACCACGCAGACTGAGAAGCACTCACCTCCATCAAGGTGCAGCAAAAGGGCGCCATTAACAGGAGTCGTTTCAGCGTACCCGAAGATCTCTGTGTAGGTGCCGCCAGCGTCCAGCCCGCCATTGTGTACACCTACTGTCCCGTCGCCTATCAGAGAAATACCCTGGTTAACAAACATGACATACACGAGGAAATATACACAATTAAGTATACAAGTACAGGTGATGTACGGATACTGCGTCCCATATAAGGAGAAGCACTTAAGTTTGGGAAATAAGACAGCCATCGTTGAAAGTTAATGCTAACTCTGTGGCTCCATTTTATTTTGTTAAGTATCAAGATTTAGTTCCGAATTTTGGACGTCGTTCAGTCGGCAGCATATATAACTATTTCCTACGGCATAGACTACGGCAAACTACGGTAAGCTACGGCCGGAAAAAGGAAAGCTGCTGAAATTAACTGGGGGGGGGGGGAGTATTCTTCAGGTAATCCGATTTTATTTATTTGCATTTTGATTATATTTCATCACCTTACAAGAAAATAAGTAGTAAAGAAACTCACCTCTGTCGCTGTACTCTGCATAGTTACACGTCTGACCTCTCTCGTACGGCATGGTGAACCTAGCCAACTCGATCCATTTACCCAGGTACTAAGGGTATAAACACGCTAATTAGGAAGGTGTGTAGCATTGTGAGAGTCCTGACAGGTGATAATATGCTCTAGTATCACTAATTGGCAAGGTATTTCATCAGTACACCTGTATTCATGTCTATATCTGTGTTTGTTTTTATTTAACATGAATTGTAATTGAAGAGTAAAACAACAATAGATGATTAGTTAGAAAATGAACTTGGTCTCGTGATAAAGAAAGTGAAGGTAGGGGCTACACTCAGCGTCCATCCGTGTGTCTGTCTGTCTGCATACATATGGTGATCATCTGATATCTCGTATTCTATGGTAACTCAGTTTTAGATATAAGTTCTTTATACTTGGTTCAATAGTAATATTTTTGCTATTCCTTCCACTCTTGTTCTGTGCCCACGTTTATCACCACATCTTCACTTCATCATTCTCTCGTGTTTTACTGTTTATTTCCTTATTTAATATCCTTCACTAACCCATCTATTCAAACATTCAACATCACTTCACTATCCTTACCACTTGACACAACACCATTCAGTCATCATCATCATTCTCTCCCGTACAATATCCCCACCTTTCACCATCCTAACCCGGCACCATTCTATCACTACAACCTAACCGTTCACCATCTTCACCCATCACCATAGTCTCACCATCCACCACTACTCACCCATCATCATCCTATACACCATTCTTACCTTTCATCACCATTCCGTCACACAATAGCTTAACCATCACCTTTCTACATCACTCACCGGGGCCACCTCGAAGTCCAGCTTTGTGATAAATTCCGGACACTTTCCCGGCTGTAAACTTAACCCCTGGGAGAGAGGCGCCATGACTCCCAGTGTCAGCACGAGGCCCGTGACGAAGGGGGGCATACCGACCATCTAGGAGTGGATTGGTGACTTGTAACTTCGGGGACCTAGTGATGAATGAGACTCGTCTGTCTCCCGTCCAAGCTCACGGACACACACACACACACAGTACTGTATATATATATATATATATATAGCAACCTTCAGCTCCCGGGAACTTTGCTTACGACATTTAGTTATATAAGTCAGAGTGATTGAGGTCAAATAAGACAGAGGAGGAGGTAGTGTTGGGTCTCACAAGACAGTGTGAGACAATGCACACATGTTATTGAGATTATGTTTTATGTAACTCAGTTATCTGTGTTTGTGTAATTCTTTTATTGTTTTTAAATAGTAGTGTTATTACGGAAGGTATGCATACGTGTAATTAAGGTAAGCTGAGTTAAGTTGCATAAGCTGGGATAAATTAACTAGAGTAATCTAATTCAACTGGCGCCAGCCTATCACCTCCTGAATTATGCTAACTCTGTCTTGCCTAGCACAATTGAACTAGGCGAGTATAACCTAGCCTAGCGTAATGTAACGGAGTTTTATGGAAAAAAAGATTATGGAGGTGGTGGGAAGAACACCTTGGTGAGAATTTTATGGCTGTTTTTTCCTTTCACTGGGACTACGAGTTTAAATCTTAAGTACAGAAACTTTACTCTCTCATATATGTCATACAGGTATGTTAATCTAATCCAGTTTAGTAACAAAGAAAATAAAAATGAAAATATAATTTAGATATTTAAATATAAGATGAAACATAAATATACGAATACGAATAAAACAAAACTGGTTTTGCAGAAACCCTTTTTTTATAAATACTTTAGTTGGCCATGAGCTACTAAAGCGTCCTCCATAATGGGGAGTCAGGAACAATAGGGTTTACCCGAGCTAAACAATCCTCGCCGAGAGCCTGAGCAGAGGACCCACTCGAGCACTCCAGGTCCACACATCTGGTACTCAAATCTTCGCAAAATATAGTTGTTATGGCGTCTAGGAGGGCTCTACACTTCGTCTACAAGATAGGTGACAGGGAGGCCACTGTCAAGTTTTACAGAGAGATTCTTGGAATGAAGGTGAGAGTTAATGAAGATACTGTCCATGAGGGAACTGCTTATGTAAGACACCCTCCCTCATTAGGGTCCCACTTATTACCCAACTGTAGCCGCAATGAAGTCAAATAATGATCCTACATGAATAAAACGGGTTACCAATCACTGCTCGAGTAGTATTTGGTGTCACAAAGTAAAAAAAAAAATTGGAAAACGTAATTTAATAAGCATCTCAGGGGGCACTACTCAGGTGAGTGTCCTTACCTGGAGCTGGCGGACGCTCGCCCCACAAGGGGTCACAGCTCGAGGCTGAAGAATCCGCAAGTCCAGAAAACCGTGAGGGCAAACTTTTTCGGAGTGAAGAGTTGTAAACTCTTGGAACAATCTACCAGAGAGTGTTGTGACGGCACCGAGTGTGAGCTCTTTCAAGAGAAGACTTGACCAACAATGGAGCGGGTTCAGGTACATTCAGGAGCCGGTGCATGCCCAGTACCTGCCAACAGTGCGTGACAGAGACGTGACCGATCGCCCGGGCGGCTAACAAGCCGATCAGTGGCGAAGAGGATAAAAGTAAAAGTAATAGATCGAGTTCATGTACCTAACCTAACCTAACCTCGACTAGTATTTGGTGTCACGAAGTCACAAAAAATTGGTAAACTTAATTTATCTGAGTTAATAGATCAAGTGCATGTACCTAACCTAACCTAACCTAAACTAATCTAACCTAACCTAACCTAACCCAACTCAGATTAAATTAAGTTTACCAATTTTTTGTGACTTTATGACACCAAATAATAATCGAGAAGTGATTCACAGCCCGAATTACGCTTGTACGACCATCATTTGACTTCATTGCGGCTACATTTGGGTAATTAGTCGGACCGCCTCATTATGCTACCCCAGCCACTTATACACCCACTACCCCGGCCACTTATACTCCCACTACCCCGGCCACTTATACACCCACTACCCCGGCCACTTATACTCCCACTTCCCTGGCCACTTATACACCCACTACCCCGGCCACTTATACACCCACTACCCCGGCCACTTATACACCCACTACCCCGGCCACTTATACACCCACTACCCCGGCCACATACTCCCACTACCCCGGCCACTTATACACCCACTTCCCCGGCCACTCATACACCCACTACCCCGGCCACTTGTACACCCACTACCCCGGCCACTTGTACACCCACTACCCCGGCCACTCATTACACCCACTGCCTTGGCCACTCATTACACCCACTGCCTTGGCCACTCATTACACCCACTGCCTTGGCCACTCATTACACCCACTGCCTTGGCCAATTATTACACGCCTCGGGATATGTTTTAGAATATAAAGTGGCCGGTAATACTTGAGACAGTATTGCACATTAACCAGGAACCTAAAGAAGTTTTGGTATTCCTGTATTGCATTAGTGGGTCCAACTCAATTTCTTAATTTAAAAACAAAGTTCATACAGCTCAAACTGTTCTAAGACATTTTTCTTCTATGGCATTTCCATCGGACACGAACGGTTACCAGACTATTGCACGGTTTAGGTCGGAATGGGGCCCACTTATGCAAATTTACCTAAGTTTTTCTCTTGCAGGTACAGTAAATGCTTTATTACCTCATGGAAGTCCCATAAAATGACACAGATTTACAGTTTGCTTGATAATACCTTATTATTGCAATTGGCAAATACTGTATATAGAAAACACCAGCTCCTCCACCTAGCAATGAGACATGGAGTTTCCAGGTGTTTTTTCTTTATGCTCTAGGCATTGATGATAACTTTGTTATGGAAATGCTTCATGTTTTAAAATATGGCCCCTTTCTCCCCCTTCAGTATTAATACCCCATAAGTGGACAGGGCTTTGAAGTGTGAAAATATGGGGTTAAAACATGGAAAACATAGTATTTTATCTTATTTTGGGGGTTAAAGTGTTTCTCTCCCTGTTCTTGACAGCTGGTGGCAGTGTTACAAACTCAAAATATATTGCTTGTGCATTTCTCATCGATTTCATGAAACAAGAAAGCATTTATGTTCGGTGATGAATGGTGCAAAGTAGGCAGTTAAGGTGTTCAATTAGGCTTAACTATATTGCCCTTTATTTTAGAAAGAAAAAGATAGAACTTAATGCAGTATGTTAGGTTAGTTTTCTTCATGTTATGAGTAAACAAAAATTTAGAATTGATTATTATGTTGAAAAATTTCCTGAAGTTACTGCTTAGCATGTGATAACATTCCAAAGTAGTGTAGTGTACAGTACTGTGCTGTACTGTACTCTGTTACTGGAGTGTGTACTTGGCTGCCACTTCAGTATAAATAATTAGATAAGCTTAAGTTAGGCATGGATAGGTAGATCTTGTTCTGTACACCTGTAGGTGATGGTGTCATTCACTGGGTCTTTCTTAGTACTGTACAGTAATGCATTAAGCCAATGACATATAATATCAAATGATTTCTTTACTCTTATAAAGTTGATGTATTTATACTATATTGTAAATAGACTTAATAAATTAACTTCCCACACTAGAAGTAACATTAAGAAGGTGATCGTATGTTTCAGGCTACCTAACCCAACCCAACCTAACCTAACCACCTGATCATGGAATTAAAAAGGATAAAAATCACATAAAACAGACAGTCTTCAAAGTGGGATGACACCAACCCAGCCACACGCCCGGCTCGTACAGACTCGTCAGAGCACGATGCAATCTCTCAGAACTCCGGGAAAATAGGTTCCCGTCCCCGGAGTGAAAAGATTTGGAGAGATTTTCTCAAAATGTTTCCGGAAATGCACGTGATTTCATCCTCAGAAACTCGTTCTCATGCCGAGAATGGAGAGAGTTTTCCTAGAATTTTCTGGAAGGCTCAAAATCCATTCCGGTTATTGGATAGTTCTGGTGACCAGAGATTCCGGCTAACGGGAGATTATACTTACAGTACTGTATACTGTATTATATATGCCAGTACAGTATACTGTATATTTTTTTGTTCATGACTTCTTTTTAAACTTTCAGGCATTACGCCATGAGGAGTTTGAGAAAGGTTGTGAAGCTACATGTAACGGGTACGTCACTTACTTCTTATTATTACAGTAAAACTTCAATAGTTGTGGATTCATTGGGTCAAAGGTCTGGCTGAAAATATAAACAATCCAGAATCATAGATGTCACTGTTTATCTTTCTGTAGGAAATTGCCTGTTTCTTTTTCTAAACTTCTGGTCTAAGGATCCATGTGTTTATCAAGACTTAGAGGAAAGTTTGACATAAAAATTGAGGATTGCTTCTCATCCTTTTTCCCCCAGACTAAGAGGATGTTGAAGAGTGTAAAAAATATATACCTCAAGTGTGAGAGAAGTACTATACTATATATCAAGACTTGAGGTTGATGAGCCATTTTGTCCTTAAATGGCTGAATCAGTTCATCAATGGTAAAGTTGAGGATGGCTTAAGTTGACAGATGAGTAGGAGGATTAGGAAGACCACTTGGCCTGCCTCTACATATATAAGATATGTGTCGGCATGTTTTAATGTGTCGGCATGTTTACGTTCACAAGAGGTTCAGAAAGATCTCAGACTCTGAGAATATCTATGAAGTTGTCAGTGAGTCTTTATTAGGTGACAGTTAAAGATGACATTTACAGTGTGTGTTTCTTGCTCTTTCAAAGGCAGGTGCCTTAGTAACTCAGGTAACATCCAGATTGATCCCTAGTTACGAGAAGCATTAATAATTAGTGCTCAAGCTGAACACATATGGTGAGTTGGCTTGAAATATTCCACAAAGAGCTGGATAATTATTATGTTTTCATGCAGTTAGACTTTTGGCAGACAGCATGAGAAGGTTATACAGATGTTGGTGTGTGTAGTTCCTGTGTTGTAATAAAGACGTCTTATCTTGGAAATTACTGTAGTGGTTATGACTTGTGTACTGAAGACAAAGCAGGTATGTCATAAAGTAACACAGGTTAATCTGGATATGTTTTCAGACCCTATGATGGTAAATGGAGCAAGACAATGATTGGATACGGGCCAGAAGACAACCACTTTGTGTGTGAACTGACCTACAACTATGGCATCTCTCATTATGAAATGGGTTAGTACAGTACAGTATTATCATCTTGTTTTATTAGGTAAGGTACATCATAATATACAACTAAAAAAATTGGTATTAAAGTACAGTACCACTTATGTGCAATTCTGGCTTTTAATATAGTACACACACACACCCCAGGTTAATGATACTCTCCCATAAGTCCTCTGACCACCAAATAATTCATGGATTGAGTCGGGTTATTTCCAACCATACTCCACCTGTGAGCTGTATGATATGTTATAGTTATATATATGACTCGTAATTTTGGATAGATATACATAATTTTCTTTTTCTTATGTACTTACATGCAGACAGTGCCCCTCCCCCTCCCCCTAATTTTTGTTTAATTATTATAAGATATAAAATATTTTTAACTTTTAATTTCAGGTAGGGGGGTTGCTTAGTTACATACACACACAATCCTTCACACAGAAATTGCAAAATTTAATCAAATAAATTACTTTCATAAGATATAATGTTTAAAGTATCTACAGTACAGGTTTCCACCATGAAACTGTGTGGTGAGTGGCTGGGGTCTTGGCTACTCTTAGGGAGGTACAGTACAGTACCTTTGAACTGTTATGTTCAGAAAGTTTTCTCTTAAGTGTAAAGCCTAACATAAAACTTTCTAATGTACCTTTAAGGAGATACCGTAATAAGGAAAGAGAGGAGAGAAATAGACAAGCTAATGTGATACGAGAGTGTGGAGGCTCTGCTTGCCCCCCTGGAGGGAGCTCTGTGGAGGAGAGAGGCATTGTAGTAGATAATATAGGCTTGTCGTCTCCCCAGGCAATGACTTCCTTGGAATGTATATTGAGTCGAGTGAAGCTCTGGAGAGAGCGAAGGCCAGTGGCTGGCCGGTGAAGCAAGATGGGGAACACAGTGTATTAGAGGCTCCAGGAGGCTACAAGTTCTTCATTATCAACAAACCACAGCCAGGAGACAGAGGTGAGTGTGTCTTGGTACCAACTGTCATGTGTCTGGGTTTGGTTGTTCTGAAACAAAATCTGCTTTTATATGGTCATAAAAAATGAATGACATATTATAGATCTTACAAATACATTTTTGTGTTGTTACAGTCGACCCCCGTTAATTCGGACTAATAGGGGGGGAGGGTGTCCGTTTTAGCCGATTGTCCGAATTAACCGATTTAGGGGTTAATATTGCATTATATTTCAAAGTCATTGTTTTCGTCACGATTTTATCCCACTTTCCACTGTAATACGTACGTCATTTCAGCAAAAATATTACATTTCCGTGAATGCATTATATCAAGCACAGTATGAATAGAATACCATTGTAATATAACAGTATTTTAACCAAAAACTATTAAAAAAACGAGTAACTTCTCTTGAACATCGGAAGGTTAGGTAAAATCTTTTGTTTTCGTCATGTATTTTATCCTATTTTACATTAAAATACATCACGTTTCAGCAAAACTACTATTTATTTCCGAGAATATATTCATTCAGGCACAGTTAAGGTAAAATATACATGTGACGTAACAATTTTTTAACTGAAAACGATTCGAAAAACACGTGTGCCGTCTAGCTGATACACACAACAGCTGGTGGTGCCTCATGCGTCGTTGTAAACAATAGGAGGTTGAAGTAGATTACCGGGTATTATATTAAGTGTGAAATATCGAAAAGGTTTTTATTACCGGTATTTTTTGTAGATCAATGAGAACTGTGATACCGTATATGATATGATAAGTTAGCCTGTGCTAAGAACTTCAACATAGACTACTGAAAACACGTTGTAAGGTAATTTAGCCTATTGTAAGTTGGTGAGCTTCATTTGCTGAAGGAACTGCACAACTTTTCATTACTAATTGGTACATATTTTACGTTTCCATTGTTTACTGGCAGTAAATGGTAAATATTTTTCATGTCTGAAGCTAAAAGTTGCATCCCCCCCCCCCCCCACACTCATGGTGGAGATGTTACATTTAACCAAAAAGACGCTGGTGTTTTATCCCAGCAGTGGGTGGACCAGCATTTTAGCTTAAGGTCTGCATAAAAAAGTTTTTTCAGATTTTTTCCAAATTATCCGAAATCTGGATTAAAGGGGTCCGAATTAACGAGGGTCGACTGTATATGGAAAGTTACAATGTGTACGTGAAAGTTTCCTCATCTGCCAGAGCATTATAATTTGCTGATGCTGTATAATGCACCAATAATACATAGACAAGGAGTTCAGTACAATTCATAGGAAGAGTTAACTCTTTAGTTCCATAATGACTTGAATTGTTTTTTAATGCACACACAGTGAGAGAGAACATTTAGGGTCCAAGCACTTGTTTGGAACATCTAAAATTGTCTTTAGGCTGTGATATGACTTACTGTTGTTGTTGTTTCTCCAAAGACCCGGTGCAACAAGTAGTACTGGCCAGCAGCGACTTAGAAAAATCCATAAAGTATTGGAGGGACTTGGCTGGGTTGACCATGTACAAGAAGACAGACAAAGCGGCGACTTTTGGATATGCTAACACTCAGGCAAAAGTGATCCTCCAGGATATTGGTAAGTTTGACATGATTATACTGTAATGTTTACTTCACAAATGGTAATTACTAAAGCTTGGTTAGAGCAAGGAGAGAAATACTGAAAATATATGGAGCAAGATAAATTAGATATTGTGATGTGGGGATATTGGTAGAAATATTAATATTTAAAGTTGAGGGTTGGAGGACCAGGGGAAGGCAGAGACTGGGATGGGTGGAGCTGTGGTCCCTGATTGAGTCGTGTACCTATAGAACGTGTACACTTGTTTTTTCTTTTTAATAGATCAATATTATATGGTATTTATTTTATACATTTATGTTTTCAGTTATTAAAATTAAATTATAGGTATAAAATGTCAGGAGAAAGTGGTAATCATCAATATTTTATGACCGTTTTTCATGCTTGTGTGGGTTAACTAGGATTACCTGATGGCAGCTCTCCATGCAGTTTCTCTCATCAGGTTCTTAATGTCTTACAGTCTTTCCCCATGTCATTCTTGGCCTACTCCTAGTTCTCCTCCCCTCTACATTTAGAGACGCATGCATCACTTGACCCAATTGTTTTTTTCTAGTCTCTTCACCTACCCAAACATCTTTGCAAACCTTTATGCAAATCTTAGCCAATAATGGTAAAAGAACGTGTGGAACAGAGTGTATGTATGTATGTATTACAACAAAATACTCAGGATATAGGGATAATACTGTTGTAAAGAGGAACTTGAAGAATATGTTAACTGTGTCTTAAGGATCAGAGACAGTCTTTGTTCAAGTAGAATGCACTTAGGGAAGTCTTAGCTCTCAGTATCATTAATGGTAGGTGTTGCTACTCAGAAATTACAATTCATTGTGATATTTTCCGTGTCTTAAGTGCAGATCTCAGCACTCGGCTTTGTGATATTTTTTAGGTGGACCAGTGGACCACGCCAAGGCCTTCGGCAGGATTGCCTTTGCGGCACCAGGTGATGAGCTGCTGGGTATTGAGAAGACAATGAAAAAAGCCAACCAAACAATAGTTAACCCATTTATTTCTCTAGAAACACCAGGTAAAGCCATGGTGGAGGTTGTCATCTTGGCTGATCCTGTAAGTACTGCGTATAATTCACGTTATAATACTGTACCATATTATATCATAACGTATAACACATAAAACATGTAAAGTAATTGAGACCATGAAGTGATCAATATCTAGGGGGCTAATCTTCAGGTGATCCATGAAGATGTGAAGGATCTCACTTGTGCTCTCCATTACATCACTGGTTTACATGGGCTTTGATATACATTATTTATATTTTTTATAGATGAGTGAAATGAGAAATGGTGGAGGAAACCTTAAAAAAGTAGGAATTAAATATTAGTTATGTTGTGAGTGTTGGAGGTTCATGTTTAAACTTAGTCTATGTGATATTGAGAGACCACACAGTTTGACCACTGATATATGAGAATAGGTCATGCTTTGGTATCACAGGACAGTATAGAGACACCACTTGAGGTATACTAAGAGAAAACTTATCCTGTTAAGTTACAGGGGAATAAGTGGACAGAGTAAGAATGAGGCAGAAAGACTTTTGAACATAAATACTGTACTGTGGTAAAGAAGCTTTTTAAAGTTTGGTCAGTTTTGTATTACTAGATCAAATTCACCCAGCAACAGAATCCTCTGACTAAAGTATGAACTCAGTAGGTGAGGGTAGGTACCAAAGATCTTTTATTTATGTTTCTTAAGAATTGCGATTTTCCTTGAGAAAGTCTTTATGGTAGGTACAGGTGTTTTTAGTTTAGATTTTTAAACCATATAGAAGTCTTGTATGGTATCCTGTGTGTCTCAAGTGAGTGTACAGTGTTGTTACATCCATTCCACCAGAGTACCTTCAGGCAAGACCTACCAGTATCCAGTTGGGCTCTGACAGTTTTACAGCTGGGTATGTCATCCAGTCAGATAACATAAAGAAGTTAGAAATCTTGGGGGGCCTTGGAAGGTGAACATCATAACAGAACACCTCTAAGACAGCAGTTAGAGGAATGAAGAGACATTACTGTATTTACTCTTTATTCCAGCCACCGTGCATTACAGCTGGAAGAGGGATGAAGTGTAAAAGAATTTATAGTTGGTCCCCAAAAATTAATTACCCAGTAGTGTATTGAGTAGTTTTTTAGTTGTAATAATAGAGTGTAGCAAGTTATAAATTAGTGTTGGGTTTGAATATTCTTAAGTCATTCTTAGTTTAGATTTGTTAAAAATTCTGAAAGTTGTTATTTTGTTACAGGATGACCATGAAATTTGCTTCGTAGGAGTTGAAGGATTCACTGAACTGTCTCAAGTTGACCCAAAGGCCGATGACCTCCTGAACGAGGCCATGGAGAAGGACAAGTCGGATGAGTGGTTTGCCAAAAAAGGCGGGAAGGCCTTAGCATAAATGTGTTTATAATGGAGCCTTAATGGGGAGGGATTGCTTTTTGCTGCTTTCAAACTAATGTGAAAATATCTGGGGTCAGGTAGGTCTTTATCAGAGATGTCTAGGTTAGTAGAGCAAGTGAGTATACAATGGCTGGGAAATAACTAGACATTGTTATTGAAATATAAAACTGTGCCACTGAAAGAAGAATCAAAGGTAGGGAAGATATTAATTAATAAAATGGTCGTGCAGTTTTTTTTTTTTTTTCAGTTGAACAGTTATTGTTTACATTATTGAGTGAAGATGACTTTCAGAGTACAATGCTGTTCTCTGGTGAATCAGGTTACAGCCACACACACTGCAATATATCTAGTACTTAGAGTCCTTTACCAACACTGTACTACTTTGAATGGAGTCATAATAAGAACAAAATCTGAAGGTAATCATCATTATATGTTCTTAAGAGTTTGATTAGATAAATGGGAGTTTTAGCTAATACACAAAAGGTCAGGGAACGCAATGAAAACTGAAGTGCATAGGACAGTAATGGTCAGACATTCCATACTATAAGTGGAAGGCTCTTAGCTTTACGTTGATGGCTGATGTAATTGACATTATATTTTAAGACATATTCAGTACCGTACTACTTAAGTGGCATTTTGCTTTTAGTGTGTAAGAGTACTGTGTATTATCCAGTACAATTGAAAATAGCATGATGGATGGTGATGGCTGAGCTATATAATGATTGGGTGAGCTGGATGAAGTACAGTAGATCAGATGTGTCTGTTCACCACATGTTGTCTCCTTACTTTTATTGAAAGCTTTAGTTAAGTGACCCACTCCCCTATATCACCATAAGAAATTTGTACCATTTCTGTTCATTGTGTTTTTTCTGCACTTGGCTGCTGTTTTATCTCAATAAACAATTAAGTACTGTATTATTAGATGACACTTGCCTGTTATAAAATAATAATTGCTTATTATAGGACAACACTTGCCAATTATTGAACAAAGCTTGTCTATTATGGAACAACATTTGCCTATCATGGTGAAACAGTTGACAATTATTGAACAATACTTGCCTATTGTGGTGCAACACTTGCCAATTATTGAACAATACTTGCCTATTATGGAAGAACCTATTATGAGCAATACTTGTGTTATAGAACATCACTCACCTATTATGAATAAGTATACAATATCCCAATTAAGAGACTTTTAACCATGGTTTCGGTAATGGTTTATGGCTATACAGTACTGTATTATGTGGGAGCACGGACAATGTGATGATTGCTGTACAGTAGTTGTATTGTACAAAAATTCTTGCCTTGAAAGTATTTGAGTGACTATCGGGTGAATTATTACAACCAACACTTGTGTAAGAATAAATTCATTGTAATATGTTGAAATGTGATCTAAGTGTGTGTATTAATGTGAGAAACAAGTGATCAAATGGTAAGTAAAGCTTGTAGAGCATTGTAGTGAAGGCTCTCCTTGATGAGTGACATGGATCTTAACAGGATGTTGTCATGCTACAAGTTTATCATTATAAATATTTTACAGAAGTTTGAGCAACAAGTCATTGAAGAGTTGTGAATATTGATGTAGTACTGTACAGTAATAATGTTAATAACAAGGTAGGTGGTTATTACCGTCCCTTGAAATTGTGCACAAGTAATATTTTTGAAGCTCATAAAAAAGATTAATTTGGGTGACTTTTTATATGGGTGGTTCATAACTGTTTTGTCCTGACACTTTTGTTCCTTTATATGTTGATGTATTGTCTTGAGTTATTGTTCCCATGTTTACTGTAATGTTGTGGTCAAAATTCCCTGGAAACTTTTGGCAATCTGTTTGAAGGTTATATAAGTAAGATAATCGGAATTTTTATCTTCTATTGACTCTCTTTATTTGTAATTAATGTTCTTTTATGTTATCATTTTAACGTACAGTAATTTGTACTGAAAACCAGGATTTACCGGATACAAAGCAATCACTTGTGGCCTCGAGTATATACCACATATTACCAAGAGTTGAGGGAGTTTGGCCCACAATTGTACACGGATTTAGATTAATTGGAAACTGTACCACAGATGATATAAGAATTCCACTTAAGTATAGATTGTGTTTTTTTTTTCATGTTTATGTGGCAAACAAATACGTAATCTCTTTGATGCAGTAAGACCTGTCAAGATGGGTCACAGAGCATATAACTAAGGTGATTGGTTGAGAGGTTCTTAGGATTAGTGGTTCTGTTCCTGAATCACCAGATGATTGTTAATAGTAATACTTAAAGGAGATGAAAATAATTGTGTTAAAAGTAATTGTGAAATATCAAACACTTCTTCTTGTCTGACCCATAATGGTGCTTGCTTAAGACCCTCGGCTTGGTCCATTGAGTTCCCTGGTTAATCTGTTATTAAATATCTTCTTGACAGTATTGTTATATTGGGTTATACCTCAAGTTAAGAGAGAGAGGAGCATTGTTGGACTTATTTTAGGATGTAAACTTGACATTTCACATGAGGTAAATTATATCCATGTGCAGTAAATATGAATAATAATTTTATGTCTTCATTCATATATTCTGGTGCTTCTGTGATGATGAAGGGTGATAAACCTTGATCCACTTGAGGCTGCTGACCAGATTGTTGTGGACTTACTCTGTGTAGTTTTACTTTATTGCCAAGAACTAGTATTTTACTCCTGCTTTTGTGCCTTGTAGCCAATACCAAACTTGTCATGAATTAATGTGCCCCTTGTATAATAACCATCATGAATTGGCAGGAACCATTTTGTTATTACAGAAACATGATGTAAGAATAGCTCAAGGTGATTTAGGGAAAACATTATCTACTGGATTTATTGAGTTACTTGTTGTTGCTTAAGATATAGAATTAATATCTTGGCTCTGTGGTATTATGTAGCTTATGTTGTCTTGTCTATTTTTTCATTTATTTACTCAACACTTAATAAAAATACAAAAATGGATCGTGTTATGACTTTTTTTCTGCACTCTTGTATATGAGGTGTTCGGTGATTCTTTTTTTTTTTTTTTATAAATAATCAGGTCTTGTGAAATGAAATAGCCATGCAGAGGTTTGTACAAAAATATTTATTAAACCTTATACCATCAGACATTTTTTAAACATATGCTTGTATGTAATATGATCCCTGCAGTGCATAAAATTAATAACCAGGAGTCCTATCAACTGTACAGACAATAGATGTTGGTAATTATTTATTTATTTCTACAATCACATGGCAACATGACCATCGTCACCTTCTTACGCCCATATTCCACACTTACTTGAGTTAGCTTTGATTCTCTCTAATGCAAATTCTTTGATTTACTTGTTTTTATAACTGGATCCTTTAACTACTGTATATAATTGAGCCTCCCAATGATAGGTTGTGTGTTACTGTTGCCTACTTGTATTATTTCACTGTGTGTGTGTGTGTGTCGTGTAAACAAAACGTTCTTTGCGAGATTACAGCATTAGGTGAAGACGGGAGGGAAGAGTGGAACTGTACATTAAGGGTAAGTGGGAGGGGATAAGGAGTGATTGGATGGCTTGGAGTCTCTTCTGTTTAATGTCTCTTACAAAGGGGAGTTGCTTGGTAGAGTGAAACAATGCAGGTTCGTGAATTTTTACCAACTGTTGTATCCCTTGTACTACCTCGTTACCTCAACCCTCGCCTCGTCAGCTTCTTGCAGTTACATTTATTACTGTATTATTTACATTATTGTTACGATATTATTTACTTTATTATTACTGTATTATTTACTTTATTATCACTATGTACATTTAGAAAATATTTGTTTGCACAGTAATTATAAATAGATTATTTTATGTGGCAGCCAAGGCAAGATGCAAAAACTGAACAGAAAACAAAAAAAATTTCAGAAATCGAATAATGTCAAAATATTCTGTATTCAATTAATTCCTATTTTTCGGTAATTCGAATGACCCAGAGCCCCTCGTCTTTTAATTAATGAGGATATAGTGTACATTAATTTCCTCCTCATGTTAGGGATGTTTGCTGTAGGGTAGACAAGTATGGTTAGTTTATGAAATGGATTACACAGATTGAATATAGTTATCATCTTGGAACACCCAGAGTTTTCTTATATATATACAGTGTTTTGTCTTCTCTATTTGTGTACGTGTTTGTCCAATAAGAAGCCTTTCATGGTCTCCTCCCTCCCCTTGTGTCCTTATACTGTAAATCCCTCTTATACAAAGTTGTCGGGTTGATAGTTAAAATTGGCCCTATATTTTTCATACTTTCACAATATTACAGAAACTGGAAAATGACTACAAGGTTTGAGGTCATCTTCTGTACATTTAATAGACTTCATCACATACATTGTTATAAAACTTGAAAAGCTTTAAGTGTATCATGAATGATGGTGTGAAGGAAGTGAAAATATTTGCTTGAGGATATCCAAATGTGCAGAGTGTACACGTGTTGGTGATTAGTGAGCCAGTGTGTATACTGTACAGTCATGGACGAAATTCCTGTTATATGCCTGAGAGTGAACTCCTGCAGTGAGTCGGAACTGTTTGTCTATCATTAGGAGATGCTGTAGTATCATTTGGTTTCAGTACAGTTTCGAGAAGGAATGTAAAGGAAATTTCATTCATAACTGTACTTATACAGTAATAGTTTGCATTCTTTACATCTATTCTACAATCATACAGTCATATTTACATTTATATAACATTGGTAACATTAAATTTTCAATATAATTTTAACTCATAATTTGGCTTATATGTGCACAAAATTCATCCCAAAGTCATCCAGAGTTGCTTGTGAACCTTGCTGTTTATAGATATCACTACCGTATGTACAAAACAAAACACAGTTTTAAATAACTCACAAAGGTTACTGATTATGTATGAGCCGAGACATTTGTCTCGTGCACAAATAACAATGTCAAAAACAATTCAGTTGCAATGTTAAAGGAAAAGTTTGTTTTATTTATTTTTTTTAGATAATAGTAAACAGGTGAGTGAGAACATTTCAGGTTACTGTGTAGTAATTGACAAAATTTATGAATCTGAAAAACTGTGTGTGTGACACCAGACCTGTACCATATGGCACACCTCACTTGTACAAATACTGTACTGTAGTAATAACTTGGCGTCACACCTCACAATTATGTTTACAGGGCACAGAACAGTTTAAGGAAGCTAAAAGTATTTTTGTAGCAGATGCTGAAAAAAATTAGTTAGAAAAATAAGCTTCACACTTTAAGTTGAACACAATTAGAGGATGTGTGTGGGTCACAAAACGGTGACTATATTTTAAGTGTTATGACTTGTTTTTCTGTTGTCATTTATTTTGATTACAACTTGGCATTAGTGTGTCGCCCTCAAGTAAGATTACCAGAAATGGACTCTCAAAGGTCACTGAGACTTTTTCATGGCAACAGTTTTTAGGGTACTGTACAGGTGCTTACAAAAGTAGTAATACTGTACAGCATTGACTGGTGGAATGTTAACATTTTCTTAAATTTAATATCAAACAGAGGTGACCATAACAAATCTTCAGGTGTGGCTGAAGATGTATTGTCATGGTGGTGTGTGCCAGCTTCACTCTCATCTTGAATATTACATGTTATCTCATACCTGGCTGGAGTCATTACATCTGGTCTTCAACTGTAACTTTAGTAATTATATCTGATAAAACCAATAAACTAAACTCATTTTCATTTTTTAAAGTCTGAAGCTTGGTGCTCAGCAATCTTACCTTGGTGCTCGGTTTTGAAATAAACGAAATGAAAAATAAAATATGGCAACCTATGAGCTTGAACTTCTTTTGGTGACGTGAAGTTTTACAAAATTAAAAACTTAATGCTGAACAGAAAGAAGGGATGTTAGATGACAGGAAATCAAGTGATGCTGACTAAGTTCTCAACAGAGAACAAGTAACACTCTTGTGTGTTCTTTAGTGATGAAGTTCTTGTAATGTTATACTGAACAGTATAACATCACAAGAACTGTACAGTAGGTGCACGACAAGTGATCAAAATGACGGACCAAGATGTATGTAAAAATCTGTTGAGAAAACAATTATTTTGTTTATTTATTTTTTAGTCAAGTTTATGAGAATTTTTCACTTTAAATTCTTAGATGTAGAAGGATATCTTGAAGGAAAAAATTATATACATAACTTAGGTTGTGTTTAACAATGTTTCAGAGTAATCCTGCCATATTTCTCAAAGTTGATATATAAACAGTACTATTTTTCAGACTTTGTTGCAAATTATACAGTACATTGAATATACTGTAGTTCATATTCTCAGGTGACAATTGATACGGTTGATGGAGAAAGAATTTGTTTTGTGTGTAAATTTGGAAAATTTCTTTAATAATATGAAACAGTAAAAGAGAATATCCAACTTGGAAGACACAAAAGGATAACAGATACTGTAGTGTTAAACAGCCAGCTATCTCCTCAAGCTAGTGTAGTGGTAAAGGTTACTAGCATATTGTAGCATTAGAAGTAAATGAAATCAAAAGATATTAACATGGGTTCGCAAAAAGAGCCAGTTATCTCCTCAAGCTTGTGCAAAAGACACTAGCTTGCCGTTGCAGTAGAGTTGCGGACAGCAGTCTGGGTAGGGTCGGCCTTCAACCCTCACTATGTAGCAGGTCTCAGAGTAGAGTGGCGGTGGTTCAGAGCATCTGATCAATGAAGGTTACACTTACAGTTGGAAAAATAGGTATTTTACTCTTATAAAATATGAACAAGTTTAAAGGATGTAGATTAATGAAATGTGTACTGTACATTGTCATTAAGGAACTTTGGAATTATATGAAAAATACAAAAAAGTTGTTGAATTTTAAAAAAATTTCAAACCATGGATGCTTACAATAGACTTAGGAAACATGAAATACAGTACCATTAACTGCAGTGTAATTCTGATAACGTTATGCTATAAAGATAAATATAGGTACTTTTTTTTTCTCTGCTTCTCATTGTTTCCTGATGATGTGTCTAGTTGTCTGCCACATGTCTACTCGTTTACCCACACCATGAAACACTTAGTCATTTTCACCAATACACCCGACCTTCCTGGTGAATGTCCCCTGTGGCTCTAACCCTAAGTTAACCGAACCTGATCTATTTTAACCTTTTATAGTATTTTATTCATATGTGTCGCATCTTACAGCTGTGGTCACCTACACTCACCCATGTGTCTTCTACACCCTACCCTCTACACCTCATCTTGCATACATCCCTTCTATTAATCATGTTAGACCACTTAACTACACCTACCTGGTACAGTAGCCCTGTCTCACCTGTGTAGAGTTGCCTCACTTGTATAGACCTGCCTTACCTGTGTACACCTGTCTCACCTGTGTACACGTGCCTCACCTGGTGCGCTTCTCCAGTAGTGTGCCATTGGAAGCAATAATACAGGTGGCTCTCTCGCAGGTGTGATCCACGGTCCAACTCTCCCCTGTTGTCCGCAGTGAGCAGCGGTCCGCATCATAGCACTTGCCGCTGTGGTCTGAGGGCAGGAGGGAACACACAGTGAGTATAGAACACATGGGTCTAAGTGTAATGTTAAAAATGGTCAAGTTACACGTAGTTAAGAAACGTTATAACACCAGAGGCTGAGGAAAGGCTAATGTTTCATAATACTTAAAGTTAATATATTACAGTTAAAGGGTGTTGGTTGTGTCCTGGGTTTGAGTCCTGGCCTGGGACACGTGAGAAGAGTATTATCCAGTGTGATACTATAACAATCATCACAGGTCTCATGTATTTAAGCTGGTCAGTAATATCATAGCAAAGGTGTAATAGTGTGTTATTACTGTAATTAAAGAAAGAAATAGTTATTCAGCCATTAAGTAGCTTACTATCTTAACTACCATCAAACCCAATTAGACCAAAGACTGTAATTGTAAGCCATGGAGCCAACTAGCCCGTAATATTGCCCATGTATATGTGTCTGTCCAGGTATTATTGGTACATATATTACTCGCGGGTGTCAAGTTATCATTTGTTCATTATAATGAACAGATAATTATCTGTCATTAAACTTCGAGAATCATTGTGTGGTTAAGTTAGGTGTGACAGGTGGATACTTACTGCCTCATATCTCCAGTTGAGGGAGAGAGAGCGTTAATCTGTGAACCTTTTGAGAAATACAGAAATCACACTGTTGAGAAAAGAAAGTGTGTGTGTGTGTGTGTGAGTGAGTGTGTGTGAGTGTGATCACTATCTGAGACGCTTCGTGTTTCTCGCGTTATCTCGGAGGTGGGGGGGGGGGGGTGAGTGGATGGATTTGAGGAAATGGGAAAACTTCATTTCTCAATCCACTCTCTCTCTCTCTCTCTCTCTCTCACATACATACACACACTGATGTGTAAAAAAATATGATTAACAACAACACCATCTTTTGACAACACCATCTTTCGAGTAGAGTTTGTACCATGCCTTGTGCTTGAAGACATCACCTGTTATAACGAGTGTCAGTACTTAGTAACAATATCGTTGATAGGGTCACCAGTTGACGATGATCAGTGTTGGTGCCAGTAGTCCCAGCTCCTGCACAATCAACTCTCATAGACTGATTCTTCTGGTAGACGTCACCGACTGAAAGGTATATGGTAGTTGTTACGAGGAATAACCTAACCCCCTCCCAGGTAGCTTTAGTGTGTTTAATTAGTAAGTGATATAAGGTGGAGTTTTATGTGGGGTATTATATCATTGTCTTATGGGTAACCTTGACCTCCCCCCCCTTCACTAACAACACGCCTCACCATCACTTGTTCGCTTGGCTGTTTACTATGGGATCAAATATGTCACTTTCAGATGTCATGGCAAATTTAATGGTGTTTTATGTCTCAGTACTCTGTTGTTGTCGACCTTTGTGTGTTTTACAGCAAATGTGTCGAGTAACTGAGCATGGAGAATCTGTCGTAGATATAACTAAACACTGATCTGTCTTGGAAGTACAGGAACATTAAGGGTTAATTTAACTTAACATTATGAAGCTTTATCTTACGTAACTCACAAGCTAAGATGCTTGGAAGGACCATAGCTTGACGCTGTAGCTGTGTAAGGTATTAGAAGGACCATGAATAACATCTGAGCTTCCATTACTTCGTGTCAAGGAAGGATGAGATACTGAGAAACACTTTAACCTAACCACCCCGTGTTGAGGAGATCTGCTCACTGTATGAAATAGGATTATAAGTCTCTCTCTCTCTCTCTCTCTCTCTCTCTCTGCCTGATAGGTGATAAGTCCAGGCCGGATGGTGACTGGCTCAATTAGGCCTTAATCCTATTAGGCTCCAGTCTTAATAGACCCCAGTTCTAATAGATCATGTTGGGAATAGAGAGGGAAGGGTGGGAGGGAGAGAAGGGAAGGGTGGAAGGGTGATTGAGGTCACATAAGAGGTATTGTTAATGTTAAAATCTTATGGTTAAAAAGAGGTATTTTCCCAGATCTATGAAAAAGGTTTTATTTATGTCTTGGCAACTCAATGTAAATGTTAAATGGGAATTATTATTTTGTATTTTTTTCTCATTTTTTTATTAATTTATACGTTTTTCCATTTCTTTCTTTCAATCTCTCTGTTTTAGGTTCTGTTATTAGAGGTGTTCAGGTGTTCACTGCAGCAGGTGGAGGTGTTCACTGCAGCAGGTGGAGGTGTTCACTGCAGTAGGTGGAGGTGTTCACTGCAGTAGGTGGAGGTGTTCAGTGCAGAGCGTGGAGGTGTTCACTGCAGTAGGTGGAGGTGTTCAGGTGGAGGTGTTCAGGTGTTCACTGCAGCAGGTGGTGGTGTTCACTGCAGCAGGTGGAGGTGTTCACTGCAGTAGGTGGAGGTGTTCACTGCAGTAGGTGGAGGTGTTCACTGTAGTAGGTGGAGGTGTTCACTGCAGTAGGTGGAGGTGTTCACTGCAGTAGGTGGAGGTGTTCACTGCAGTAGGTGGAGGTGTTCACTGTAGTAGGTGGAGGTGTTCAGGTGGAGGTGTTCACTGCAGCAGGTGGAGGTGTTCACTGCAGTAGGTGGAGGTGTTCACTGTAGTAGGTGGAGGTGTTCACTGTAGTAGGTGGTGGTGTTCAGGTGGAGGTGTTCACTGCAGCAGGTGGAGGTGTTCACTGCAGTAGGTGGAGGTGTTCACTGTAGTAGGTGGAGGTGTTCACTGTAGTAGGTGGTGGTGTTCAGGTGGAGGTGTTCACTGCAGTAGGTGGAGGTGTTCACTGTAGTAGGTGGTGGTGTTCAGGTGGAGGTGTTCACTGCAGTAGGTGGAGGTGTTCACTGTAGTAGGTGGAGGTGTTCACTGTAGTAGGTGGTGGTGTTCAGGTGGAGGTGTGAGCCCCTCAAGGTAGTCATGTTTTTACCTGTGTTTTACCACTTAAGGCTTCAGGTGTTTCAAGGGCGAGGTCCCGTAGTCTCTAAGGTCCGTATGTGTGCGTGCGCGTGTGTGTGTGTGCTTTGTTTGTACGTCATGTGTACGGTGTATGTTTGTTCGTGTGTATACATGTGAGTTTGTTACATTACAACACTAAAGTATTTGAGGCTTAATATGAACTATTTCACCAAGTTATTACCAGTGAAATAAGCTAGAATAGTCATGTGTTACGCAGTTCCTTCAAAATAAAAAACACAAAAGTTTAATTTCGGGTTATGTAACAAAGTTTAACAGTATAAGTACAGGTTATGTTACCAGGTGTGTGGGGTAGGTGGATGGTGAAAGCCAGTATGGTGATGATAGTAGTGGTGATGGTGTTGATGGTGATGTGAATAATGGTGTAGGTGGTGTGGGTGATGGCTCTCTCTCTCCCCTAGAAGGAGTTGTGGTGTTACGGTTCAAGAGTCACCCTAATGGTGATTTAAGCTCACGAGGAAATAATGTTCTGGGACTTGATATATAAAAGTGGGACCAACACAATAATGGCACGAGACTGGTGGTGGTGCTGAGCCGTGTTAGCTGACCTTCCCTTCCTCCACTCCACCCTTTATCTTACTCTACTCCCCCACCACATCCATCCGTCTTCTCAACCTACTCCTTCTCCACCTCCTTTTCCGCTTCATTCTTCTACCACCTTTTCCACCTCCGCCTCACTTCACCCCCTCTCCACCTCCCTATCCCTCTCCTTACATCTCTTCCCTCTCATTACCTCTCTTCCCTCCCTCTCCTCCTAACCTGTGTTTACATCGCGACCTTCACTTGTTTTTTTTTTGTCTTAACTCCTGTCATCTGATCCTATTATGTTTTTTATACTCGCGTCAGTCAGTTGTATCTTATGAAACGGTTGATTTATAGCGTATCAGATCCTTTGTTCGTCTTGTTTATATTTTTTTTTTGTTAAACTGTTCTTATAAATGATTGATCTATTATATCTGATTCCTTATTCGGTGATTTTCTTTTGTTTTCAAGTTTATAGATAAGATGAAGCTATAAACACCAGACTCTTAAGTTCTTGATTAGTTTGTTGTTGATTTGTGGGGTATTTGATTCCTCTTTTTGGTGATTTTGTTTGTTTTGTTAATTAGATGGAGTGTAGGATCCCTTGATGAACTCTTGTCAGGAATTTATTACATTTGTACCTATTATAAACAAGAAACTCCTTTATGTTGATGACTATAAGTAAAGTAAAGCCTACTCTACCCTACTCCCTGCTGACAGAGGCGTGTGGCTCAGTGTATGGCGTCGTGCGTATCGAATGCATTAGAGACACAACATTAATACACATCTCACGCCCCACTAGCCCTGGACATGGTGGTGGGGGTGGCAGGGAAAGTAGCCGGGAGAAAATGGGTTGTTGTGGGGAGAAAATGGGTTGTTGTGGTTGTTTGTGGTGAATGTTTACTGTGTGTTTGTTATATTCTTTGTGTTTCTTTGTCCTTTGTGTCTCTCCCCTTTTTTCTTCCTCCTTCCTTCTTTCCTCACCTTCACCTATCCTCCCTCACACCCCCTTCCTCCCACTCTATACCTCCGTCACCCTCCCTCCCTCTCTCTCCCTCTGTCCATCCCTCCCTCACCAACCCACCTCTCCCTCCCTCTCTCTCCCTCTCTCCATCCCTCCCTCACCAACCCACCTCTCCCTCCCTCTCTCTCCCTCTCTCCATCCCTCCCTCACCAACCCACCTCTCCCTCCCTCTCTCTCCCTCTCTCCATCCCTCCCTCACCAACCCACCTCTCCCTCACTCCACAAACACCCACGCCCCAGAATGTTGGTCAGGTGTCATAAACTTGGAGAAACAGGTGTTAATTGAGGTAACACAGGCAGAGTGACCGACACACACACCATCACGCGTGGTATAAGACAAACGATCATAAGAAAAACATTACAATTTTCATCTCACAAATTTCCTCTGTTTATCAAGTTTTTTCCCTTCTATTTCCCAACATTTCTATCAGACAAGAAAATGACCAGAATTACTGAAGGTTGAGATTAAGTGGTGTGGGTAAGTCAGGTTTTCCCTCAGGCTGCCATGGTGAAGTGTGTGTGTACCATGGTAGGTGTGTGTGATCATGGTGGAGTGTGTGTGAACCATGGTAGAGTGTGTGAACCATGGTAGTGTGTGTGAACCATGGTAGGTGTGTGTGAATCGTGGTAGAGTGTGTGAATCATAGTAGAGTGTGTGTACCATGGTAGAGTGTGTGAACCATGGTAGAGTGTGTGAACCATGGTAGAGTGTGTGTGAACCATGGTAGAGTGTGTGAACCATGGTAGAGTGTGTGAACCATGGTAGAGTGTAAAGCACCTAACAAGTTATTGCATGGTTTAATTTCCTCAAACCCACAATACACCTTTACTTAAAACACTGATGAAGTTTTAAGTATAGACCAGGCGGATTTAAGTAGTTCTCCTTCCTAAATTATAAGTAAGACCTCACAGTTTAAGTGGCCCTGTGTCCCTCATTGCCCAGTCTCTGGTGGTAACTGGTGTACACTTTAGAACAGTTACTTAACAACAGTCTCCACCACTTATTTTATGCCCTACTGTGCTTCTGTTACAGTTAGTGAGGATAAGTGGTTGACAGTCAATCACCTTCGCTCCAGTTATTACTGTTAAAGACGTATTTCCAACAGTCTGTAACTCCAGTCACCTTTTCACCAGTCACTAGTAGAAGTAGGACACCTTTCTCAGTCACTAAGACCTTCCTGAAGATTCCCCTGTGTGTGTGGTGTGGTGTGTGTATGTGTGGGGTGTGGTGTGTGTGTGTGTGGGGTGTGGTGTGTGTGGGGTTTGGGCGTGGGCGTAGGTGTGGGCCAGCCAGCCAGCCATCGATGACAACAGCTCAACTTGCAACACTGAGACGTAACCACACTTTGCACCACCACCACCTACCCGAGGGGCTCTCTACTCCCCCAGCAGTAGCAGTACGTGGAGGTATCCTGACGACTTACGGCTCATCAACACCACTTTACACCCCACTGTGCAACCCAAGTGTCGAGGCAGTAAAAGTCTAGTTCCTGTTTGACATTTTAACTGAAGATGTGAGAACGTTTGTGACTTTTACTTATATTGACGTATTTAAAAGCTGTTTATCGAAGGGTCGTAAGTTAAAAAAAAGATACTCCCTTAACTGGACTTGTATTTCAAATTAACTTACGATAAATTTTTGATTCTCATAAGATCGTAAGTTAAAATACCCTCTTAACTGAAGATCTAAGAACTCGTGTGAAAATTTATATAATAGACGGGATAAAGATGGCGGCCTAACATGTGCTGTGACTGTACTGTGTCTAGACGACCCCTCGACCCCCTCCCCAGACGACCCCTCGGCCCCCTCCCTAGACGACCCCTCAACCTCCTTCCCGGCATGACGAACAACACAGCGACGGAGAACTTGTACACAGTCAGGTTGTGTAATAGTTTAGGTGATAAATCCGTGTTGTGGGAGGGGGCGGGCAGGTGATAATGGCTGTGTGTGGTGCAGGTGTAGGTGTGTGGTGCAGGTGTGGTGTAGGTGCAGGTGTGTGGTGCAGGTGTGTGAGAGATAGAAAAAGAGAGAAAGTTTTGCTGGGTAACTTCCGTTCGACTTTGTGGGAGAGACATGGTTATTGAACTGTTCTTTTACCAGTACTCTCTCTCTCTCTCTCTCTCTCTCTCTCTCTCTCTCTCTCTCTCTCTCTCTCTCTCTCTCTCTCTCTCTCTCGCAGCTCAGAGTACAAGCATATGTAACACTGACTGCTTGCGGCTACCTACATGAGATTGCGTCTGTGTTTGCGCTAGTGAGAGAGAGAGAGAGAGAGAGAGAATGTGTTGCGGCAGCCTTGGGGAGTTGAGCATGAGTGATCGACCAATACAGTAAAAAACACAGCAACTCGGCCGTAAAAGTGTGTGTGGATGTGAATGCTGATGAGAGGCGGTGGTGGAGGCGGCTGTAAGATTGACTAGACCCACTCATATAACCTTAAGAAAACACTAAATTATGTTATTACCCAACCTTACCATTGTCTAATATGTTATAAAAAGGTATAGGTGTGGTGGGTGTGGTAGTGTGGTGTTATTGGTTGGTATATTATGAGAAATTTGTATAATCATGAACTATGGTAATGGTGGTAATGGAGTGCAAAGTGTGTACAATTTCTATAGTTTACCATAAAATGTAATGACGTTTTCTTTCTTTTTCTGAGGGTTAATATCAACACTCACCGCTAGGGGGTTGAATCTCTCTCTCTCTCTCTCTCTCTCTCTCTCTCTCTCTCTCTCAAAAATTGAAAAGTAATGTTATTTATTTCTATTATTTCACAAAGTTAATTAAAACACTATAAATCACATAGACGAACAAATGTATGTATGTATGTATGCATGTATGTATATATGTATGTATATATGACAAAGCTTGATTAGTCCAATCCCCCGTACACCTGCGGACGCCTCTTATACCCAGGTGATGCTGTAATTAGTAAGATTAGGTATATTAGGAGAACCAGATTGAGACGTCACGATAACCAGGTGTAATCTTGAGAGATGGATGAGTGCATGATAACAGGGAGGTGAGATAACTGATGATAACCTCGTGTCTTGAGACCTGTGTGTACCTGTGTGTGTACCTGTGTGTACCTGTGTGTGTGTTTGTGTGTACGTATAACATGTATGTGTACCTATGACTGTGTTTCTCACCTGTACCTTTACATGTACTGGTAATTATTGATCTCTGTCTGTCTGTCTGAGTTGAGAGAGTTGACATATAGCTTGAAGGTGTTGACAGGGAAATAGATGGTGGTGATGGATGAGGTCACGATGGAGGGAGTTGATGGACCTCTCTCTCTCTCTCTCTCTCTCTCTCTCTCTCTCTCTCTCTCTCTCTCTCTCTCTCTCATCTTCCCTCCTTCCCGCCTCTCATCCTACTCTCAAATTTTTCTTCTTCTTCCCCTCTTCCTCCTCCCTTTACTTCCCATCTCCCTTATTCTCCTCTTTCCTCCACCTCCCTTTCCTCTCTCTCGCTCCTCACCCCCCTCCCCCTCACCCCTTCCACCAGTCAGGAAAACACGGTCCCCCTCCTTCACCCCCCTCCCTCTTCCTTACCCCTTCCCTCCTCCTCACCCCCTCCCTACTCACCCCCTCCCTCCTCCACACCCCTTCCCTCCTCCTCACCCCCTCCCTCCTCCTCACCCCCCTCCTCCTCACCCCCTCCCTCCTCCTCACCCCCCTCCTCCTCACCCCCTCCCTCCTCCACACCCCTTCCCTCCTCCTCACCCCCTCCCTACTCACCCCCTCCTCCTCACCCCCCTCCCTCCTCCTCACCCCCTCCCTCCTCTTCACCCCCTCCCTCCTCCTCACCCCCCTCCTCCTCACCCCCCTCCCCTCCTCCTCACCCCCTCCCTCCTCCTCACCCCCCTCCTCCACACCCCCCCCCCCTCCTCCTCACCCCCTCCCTCCTCCACACCCCTTCCCTCCTCCTCACCCCCTCCCTACTCACCCCCTCCTCCTCACCCCCCTCCCTCCTCCTCACCCCCTCCCTCCTCTTCACCCCCTCCCTCCTCCTCACCCCCCCTCCTCCTCACCCCCCTCCCCTCCTCCTCACCCCCTCCCTCCTCCTCACCCCCCTCCTCCTCACCCCCCTCCCCTCCTCCTCACCCCCTCCCTCCTCCACACCCCTTCCCTCCTCCTCACCCCCTCCCTACTCACCCCCTCTTCCTCACCCCCCTCCCTCCTCCTCACCCCCCTCCCCTCCTCCACACCCCCTCCCTCCTCCTCACCCCCCTCCTTCACCCCCTCCCTCCTCACCCCCTCCTCCTCACCCCCCTCCTCCACACCCCCTCCCTCCTCCTCACCCCTCTCCTTCCCCCCCTCCCTCCTCACCCCCCTCCTCCTCACCCCCCTCCCCTCCTCCTCACCCCCTCCTCCTCCTCCTCACCCCCTCCTCTCACCCCCTCCCTCCTCTTCACCCCCTCCCTCCTCCTCACCCCCTCCTCCTCACCCCCTCCTCCACACCCCCCTCCTCCTCCCTAAGGGCTTCTCAACCTCTTCTCCACTCAAGCAGTTAACTAGGAAGACGGTGATCAGAGTCGCCATCACTGTGAACTAACTCAATTACTGACGGAGAAAAAAACACAGTAATTATCTCTTTTATTTCATTCTATCTCTTTATCTCTACTTTCACTTATTCTACTTTCATTTCTTGATTTGTTTTCTCTCTCTCTCTCTCTCTCTCTCTCTCTCTCCCATGTATGTGAAGGAAACTCACGCTCATACATACACACATTTACTTTCACATGTTCCACGGGGCGTCTCGGGGTGATGTACGCATTTTTATGTGCGTATTGGCTGCGTAGTAACGGCGGGGGGGGGGGGGGGGGGGTGTTAGGGGGAGTTATGAGGGTGTGATATTATAAGGTGTATGAATGTATGTGTGTAGTCAAGGTTGAGGCATAGTGACCTTTGACCTCAGCCTCATCCTGACCTTTCCAGCACACCAGAGTTTCGTGGTTCGGATTAATTAATATGTTTTTTTAATTACCACACCTGGATTACCTTCGTGGTGAAGGTCTCTTATTTAACCGCAACTAGTGAGTGTGTTGCAGGTGTGTAATACAAGTGTGTGTTGCAGGTGTGGAGAACAGGTCTGATTTTCAGGTGTGTAGGACAAGGGTGTGTTGCAGGTGAGTGGGACGTGCGTATGTTGCAGGTGTGTGGGACAGGTGTAGTTTGCAGGTGTGTAGGACAGGTGTGTAGTAGGTATGAGACAGGTGTTTATTATTCTTATTATATTATATAATTTTGGCATATGTTCAGTACCTCATGTTCAACTGTCTCGTGTGTTCACCTTATCGTTGTTCATCAAGATGTTCTTTGTTCATTATCTCGTTATTCTTTCTCGTTTAACATCAATATCTTGCTGCCTCTCACAAGATCCTGAGTCACGTCTTCTCTTCACTTGTTGCTTAACTTTGTCTTCACCAGATCTAAGACTTCTTCCCCTTGTCTTCATCCATAAACCTGTTATCATTAGTCTTGTGAACCTTTAAAGACACCCCTCCCCCTCTAAGGCTCCCAATCCTCTATATTAATGTTGGTGATGCTCTTTTGTTTCTTCCTCTGACTCACACGATCTAATCCCCCTTTAAGAGCATTAGATAAGGTTACTTGTCTGTCCCGTAAACACACCCCAGTCGTCTATTACAGTGTACTCCCGCTGCTCTCTTGTTTTTACCTCTTGTGAGTCGTAAGATCCAATCCCTTTAAATGTAGAATCGAAGGTCATTTATGTAGCCTATTAACGTTTATTAGTTTAAGTATTTTTATGCGTTTTAAAGAATCTAATACCATTAAGTCCCCTTCAGTGGTGTAGCAACAAGGCGTCTCCATTGACCATGACGACCACCCATGACCCTTAGCCCCCCCACACACACTCACCTCTCTGAGAATTTAATCCCCATTACGACCCATTACCGACTAGAACATTACGACCCATTACCCACTAGAACAACGAGACTAACCACAAGTGAAGTGAACCATTACCATATCCATTAACCTGATACGATGTTAAAAAAAACCCTTAAGGGACTATTGTATGGGGTGTAATGGGGACGACTATTCGAGGTTTCATTCCACACGTGTCGTAGGTTCGATAGCTCTTGTACCAGCCATCAAAAGGGTAAAATAACATGACAACCTACACCACCATGTCCTCGCGCCCTCCCAAGAATGCTGTTATCAGAATGGCTTCTTAACATGGCATGACAGCAATGGTCAAGTGGATTCCAATATTCTTATGGATGCTTTCAATTTCGTGGTTTTGACGAGTCACTTCTAATGGGATTTATTAAGGTATGTATAAAACCACGATACCCAGTACCCATTATATATTTATCCCGTTCATGATGTTGTATAGCCCCCCATTAAGACCCATTAATAGCATAAACAACAGGAACCTCAAGTTAATGGGTCAGGATTCTCATGAAGGTATAATGAACTCGAGATAATTACCCATTATTATCCATTACAAGTATCATTAACCTTTATGAGAGTTGTAGCCACCCCTTAGACCCCAGTAGGAACAAGACTGTGGCCCCCGCTGCTACCTGGAGTACAGGAGGTTAATGTAGTGTGTTGAGGATCAGCCTGGCGTGACACTCTGCAGTACTGGCGGGGAATTTCAACACTCAGGTAGATAGTGATCTGTTTGTGTGTGTGTGTGTGTTTGTGTGTGTGTGTGTGTGTGTGTGTGTGTGTCAGCGCCCGCGTGTGTCGCATTATCTCGTAAATTTAATGTTTCGTTGCACAATTAGCGAACGATTTCTCTACAATTTTAAGTGAGTTATGTGCAATACCTCGGCCTGGGCGGTGAGGCTTGTTATATACGTGGTCCATGCCAGGGTAGACCGGCCAGGGGTCCCGTGACAGTCTTTGGGGGAGGGACGAGGGGGTGGGGGGGGAGGGAGGAGGGGGAGGGGGAGGGGAAGGGGAGGGGAGGGGGCGCTTAAGTTAGAATGTCGTTATAATCACTGATGTGTTTACTGCACTCTTAACATTATTAGGACATTTATATAATACCAGAGAAGTAGTGTAGGATGACTGACGTAGGTGTGGGACAGGTGTAGGGCAGGTGTAGAGCGTCAGTTTATTTGTTTATGTTTACAACACTTGTGAATTATTCCTCATAGTCTTGACAGAGTTATTATTGGCTCTGTCCTCACCTTAGTCTTCCTCCCTTAATGACATCACCTTAATGTTGTTTACTTAATATTGTTACCGTCGCGCTAACCATGAAGATGGGGGGGGGGGGGGGCACATGTCATACAACAGGTGCCATACAACAGGTGATATACAACAGGTGTGATACAACAGGTAATATACAACAGGTGCCATACAACAGGTGCCATACAACAGGTGATATACAACAGGTGCCATACAACAGGTGTCATACAACAGGTGTCATACAACAGGTGCCATACAACAGGTGATATACAACAGGTGCCATACAACAGGTGATATACAACAGGTGCCATACAACAGGTGTCATACAACAGGTGCCATACAACAGGTGCCATACAACAGGTGCCATACAACAGGTGCCATACAACAGGTGTCATACAACAGGTGCCATACAACAGGTGTCATACAACAGGTGCCATACAACAGGTGTCATACAACAGGTGGATACAATAGTTTTTGTATTTCTCACTTATTCAGGTCAGCTAGTTAATGCTGACTCATCCTGACTGTGTGAAGTGTGTGTGTGTGTGTGTGTGTGTGTGCGTGCGTGCGTGCGTGCGTGCGTGTGTGTGTGTGTGTGTGTGTAATCCTTAACAAAAGTGCTATTATTTACTCTAATATTTTACACTAATAACAGTTCTCTTCGGCTCGTATGTGCTTAAAGAATTTTGATAGTGAGATAATTATCCTAATGACTCTTGGGAAAATTTTAATTAGTTTTATGATGTTAATTACTACGTCACAGGTATAAGGAACAGATATCTGACGTCATCATTTCATCTCCTGACGTCATCATCTTGTCTCTCTCCGCCATGACGTAATGAGTCATGATGAGCCCAAACAGTGCGACATAAACTACCTTAATTACGACCCCTCTCTCCCCCCCCTTCCCCCTCCTTCCCTTTCGAGTGCCATTAGGTGCCATCAAGGTGCCATTCACTGCCATATTGGAAAGGTCACCGTAGTCATGAAGGGAAGGTTGGAGGGAGGGAGGGAGGGAGGGGGGAGGGAAGGAAGGTAGGAGAGAGGGAGAGGGAAGGAAGGTAGGAGAGAGGTTAGGAGAGAGGGTAGGAAGGTAGGAGGGAGGTTAGGAGAGAGGGTAGGAGGGAGGACCTGTGGTTTACATCCTTGAAGGTCCTACACTGCCATCCTTCGCTCTTCAGTAAGCCACATCCTGAGTCATTCATCTCCCGTTCACTTTCATTTACTGTTGTCGGGGGATACTTCCGTGATGGTGGTGCCGTTGTCTGCCTGTTTACCTGTTGGTGTCTGCCTTTGGTGTCTGTTGTCTTTATCTGCCGTTGATGATGTTTTCTCTCTCTCTCTCTCTCTCTCTCTCTCTTGACCTCCAGCTTGACCCCTGTATTGTGGCACCAAGAGGGGGGGGGGAGGGTCAGGGGTGAAGATAGAGTGAGTTAAAGGAATAAAAGAGAGGGAAAAGAGTGAATTAAAGAGGGAATAGGCGGTGAAAGGAAAGAGGGAGGAGGCAGAAGGTTAGGTTAGGTTAGGTTAGCCAATTACCACCCCTCACCACCCCTTCATCACCCCTCATCACCCCTTCATCACCCCTTCACCACCCCCCACCACCCCTCACCACCCCTCACCACCCCTTCACCACCCTTCACCACCCCTTCACCACCCCCCACCACCCCTTCATCACCCTTCACCACCCCTCACCACCCCTTACCACCCCTTCACCACCCCTCACCACCCCTCACCACCCCTTCATCACCCCTCACCACCCCTTCACCACCCCCTCACCACCCCCTCACCACCCCTCATCACCCCTCACCACCCCTCACCACCCCTCATCACCCCTCACCACCCCTCACCACCCCCCACCACCCCTCACCACCCCTCACCACCCCTCACCACCCCCATCACCCCTCACCACCCCCCACCACCCTTCACCACCCTTCATCACCCCTCACCACCCCTCACCACCCCTCACCACCCCCCACCACCCCTTCATCACCCCTCACCACCCCTTCACCACCCCCTCACCACCCCTCACCACTTCCTGAGGCATTATTCATTATCTATTCACTGCCGAGTTATTGTAGAAGTATATTTATTGTTACCTGAAAGTTTTTGTAAGATTTTAATTGTTATTGTGTCTTTGTTACGTTAGTATTGTGAGTGAAATGTGTGAGTAGCTGTTGTTGTTGTTTTTGTTATTATTATTGTTGTTTTTGTTATTATTATTGTTGTTGTTTTTGTTATTATTATTGTTGTTTTTGTTATTATTATTGTTGTTTTTTATTATTGTTGTTTTTGTTATTATTATTGTTGTTGTTTTTGTTATTATTATTGTTGTTGTTTTTGTTATTTTTATTGTTGTTGTTTTTGTTATTATTATTGTCGTTGTTCTTGTTGTTATTAATGTTGTCGTTGTTACGTCATCATCAAGGCAGGTGTGTTTACAGTTAATTAATAAGCGGAGGTGTTTAGTCATCACCTGTGACGTCCTGACTGGCCACTGTGACCCGTCTAGTACACAACAGCCTCCACACGCTTAGTGCTATATGAACACCGACCATAAGATGTGTTTAATGAGGCAACAACACCTGTATATTGTTAGGTTAAGTAAGGTCTCGGTACATGACACACTGAAGTTACGATACACTGAAGTTACGATACACTGAAGTTACGATACACTGAAGTTACGATACACTGAAGCTACGATACACTGAAGTTACGATACACTGAAGTTACTATACACTGAAGTTACGATACACTGAAGTTACTATACACTGAAGCTACGATACACTGAAGCTACGACACACTGAAGCTTCGAAAACAAAGATGGCTTCCACACTACACTGAGACTTTAGTGATCTGAGAAATGTTGTGAGATAATTAATCACCTCAAGTGTGTTCCAGCCTCCCTGAACACTGACACACTAGGACGCCTCGCTGGTGAGTGGGGTGGAGAGGGTTAGGTGGAGAGGGTGGAGAGGGTTAGGTGGAGGGGGTGGAGAGGGTTAGGTGGAGAGGGTGGAGGGTTAAGTTAGGTTAGGTATAATGCTATTTATTTTTGTCTTGTGCTCTTTGCCTTATGGTCTATGGTCAGCCAGAAATTTAAAAAGCACGATATACCTATACCTGTATATTACACCGGTACCCCCCCCCCCCACACACACCTGTACCTGTATATACACCTGTACTATTACCTGTACCCCACCCCCCACACACCTGTACCTGTATATACACCTCTACTATTACCTGTACCCCACCCCCCACACACCTGTACCTGTATATACACCTCTACTATTACCTGTACCCCACCCCACCCCCCACACACCTGTACCTGTAGCGTGAGCGATAGAGAGACATAAACTCAGCAGGTAATTGAACACTGATACACCACGTGAAAAATATAATGAAATGGTGGAACTTTTTTTGTTTTTTGCTGCTGTCGTAAATATTGTTGGATTATGAGCGATAAATTTCACGGTTGAGGAGAGAGAGAGAGAGAGAGAGAGAGAGAGAGAGAGAGAGAGAGGTTGCATTACCCCTCTCGACCAATTGGTAACACTGTGCCGTATAGGAGCTGTAATGAGGCGTTGGCGTGTAGTCTTATAGGCTTGGGTGTCACTGTATGGCTTCCTTCCCAACTACCCACGCCTCCTCCACTACCCACGCCTCCTCCACTACCCACGCCTCCTCCACTGCCCACGCCTCCTCCACTACCCACGCCTCCTCCACTACCCACGCCTCCTCCACTAAATCCGTTCGTTCAACATTCTCTCTCTCTCTCTCTCTCTCTCTCTCTCTCTCTCTCTCTCTCTCTCTCTCGTGGTAATAGTGCCGTGACACATCAGAGTGCCAATTAACCTTCAACTGTGCCAACCTGGCCATGAGTTACACTTACAAGAGACAGTGCCACACACACACACACACTTAATATTCTTCTAGTACACACACCAGACACCCATGTAAGGTGTACTGTAGGCTGTCTTTGTACACAGAACTTTCACTCACACACACACACACCACTACCATATACCACCACCATACCTACCACTATACCCACCACCATCACCATTAACACCACCACCACCACCATACCCACCACCACTACCACCATCACCACTACCACCATCACCACCATACCCACCACCACTACCACCACCACCACCATACCCACCACCACTACCACCATCACCACCATCACTATACCCACCACAACTACCACCACCACCATCACCACCATCACTATACCCACCACCACTACCACCATCAAAACCATCACTATACCCACCACCACCATCACCACCATCACTATACCCACCACCACCATCACCACCATCATTATACCCACCACCACCTTCTCACGGTATGGGCGGTGAGCCACAGTGCAGACGAAGGTCACACACACACGCTTATACATACTCATTATCATATGTATTAACACCCTGGCTCATACATATACATACATACACACCGCTACACATTATGCAATCATATATAGTAGCAGAGTACACATTATCATGGTGTGTGTGTGTGTGTGTGTGTGTGTGTGAGGACGCGAGAACTTGTACAATCTATTTTGGTGAATGTGTCAACTTTATCATTAACTCTTTCCATCTCTCGCACACACCTGTATAATCCCCACACCTGCTCACCACGACCACCACACCTGTTCACCATGACCACGACACCTGCTCACCACGACCACCACACCTGTTCACCATGACCACGACACCTGCTCACCACGACCACCACACCTGTTCACCATGACCACGACACCTGCTCACCACGACCACCACACCTGTTCACGATGACCACGACACCTGCTCACCACGACTACCACACCTGTTCACCATGACCACGACACCTGCTCACCACGACCACGACACCTGTTCACCACGACCACCACACCTGCTCACCACGACCACCACACCTGTTCACCACGACCACCACACCTGTTCACCACGACCACCACACCTGTTCACCACGACCACCACACCTGTTCACCACGACCACCACACCTGTTCACCATGACCACCACACCTGCTCACCACGACCACCACACCTGGTTCATGGTTAAAGGTTCGTACAGTAAAGTGTCATCTTAACTGGAGATGCAAGAACGTATGTAACAGACTGATTAACCCACCAAACTGGCTAATTAACTGACCTAACTGACTAATTAATCTAACTGGCTAATTAACCTAACTGGCTAATTAACCCACCTAACTGACTGATTAACTGACCTAACTGACTAATTAATCTAACTGGAGAATTAACCTAACTGGCTAATTAACCTACCTAACTGACTGATTAACGTTAAAGTACAAAGTTAAAGTCCAAAATGGCGTCCAAACTACACTGAGACTCTACCTTCACTAAACAGTTAGAAGACAATATAACACTTTCATAAATGACGTAATACTCATCATCGTTTTATTTATCTTACAAAACCCAACTTTATTTGCAATTTTCAACGATGACGCAACGATGACGCAACGATGACGCAACGATGACGCAACCATCTCTCATACGATAACTCCGGTATCTGACGAACGATCACTGAACACCGTCAAAATAATGCACTTTCTTGAGGCTGACGTCAATTATATTCCTTAAATCAGTTATATATCATATCTTCACTATGATCTAACCTCATGTAGCATCATACTTGAGGTAGTATGATTAGTTTTTGCCTCACCAAGTATGATGAGGAGAATAAAAAACAAAAAAAAACAAAAACGAGAAAATACGCCTGGGTTAAGTAACGGACGGACGGGCACCAGGCGAAGAGCGACCTTCCCGCCTTCCACATCCTCCAACACGACAACTTTCACTTACTAAACCCCTCACACAGACCCTCCTCTCGCCTCTACCTCACTTAACCTAAAAAAAAACATCACATATAATTCAATTCTCAAGGAAATCATTCAATATTATCCCCCAAAAGCGATTAAAATCTCATTAAAATTCGATAAAAGTGAAGTGGTGGTGATGATGGCGGCGTACTTCAAGGCTGGCATGAGTCCCGTTCTCTTCATTAGGTTTACCCACGTCAACTACGCCAACCCATCTAACGGGGGTGGTTGTCGTGGTGGTGGTGGTAGGTATTATTGTGATTGTCGTGACGTTGTTGTTGTGGTTATCAAGGATGTTGCAGCTATTGTCGTAGTTGTATATTAGGTGACATGGTAAAGTATACATAATGGTGTTTGTGATACAGGTATAAAGGAATATTAGCAAAACAGAAATGTCCAGGAGAATTAACCATGCATGAAAGCCTCCCTGAAAAACCTGCGCCTTAGTCTACACGCAGTACAACACAACACACACACACACACACACACACACACAGCTATATTGAAGATAGTTTGAGCTGTTAAGCATAGCTGGTAAGGTGAAGCTGGGGATAGTAATTGTTGCAATAAATAATAGAATCTTTGGAACAATAGTGAGACGAAGCAGTGAACTCAACAAACACTTGATGTACGGTCGCGTGTGTGTGTGTGTGTGTGTGTGTGTGTGCGCGCGCGCGCGTGCTTGAGCCATTTCTGAAAAGGAGAATACAATAGGTCGGTAATTGCAGTTCCTCCTCCACCTCCACTTCCTCCTGTTTCTCTTCCTTCTCTCCTCCTCCCCCTCCTTCTAGATACATTGTACTCCCCTGCTGGTTGCTGAATGCGAGTCCTCTGCCCTTTGTTAAGTTAAAGTTGGCTAACGAAAGGCCCGATCTCCTGCAAGGGGCGCTGCTGGTGTCTCGCCTTATTGTTCCTCAGTTTGTGTGAGTTAATGCGGCTCCTCGACTATAGCGTTGTGTGCTCTTACGATTAACACACACACACACACACACACGCTCGTGACATACCGAGCACTTGGGCCGGGAGGTCACAGTTCTTGACCCGGCCACTCTAGTTCCCGCCTCCAGGTCAAGGTTGTGACGCTCGTGGGTCGATGCTGATCCGTCCGTGGTTCAGGTGTCTTATTGAGTCGTCCGTGGCTCAGGAGTCCGTGACTAAATCGCCCATGGCTCAGGTCGCCGTGGCTGAAGAAACTACTGTTAGTGTAGGTTGGTTGTACTTCCGTGACGATACGACTGACCGTCCGTGTTTTATAGGTCAGACGTCCGTGACTGAAGCGTCCGTGGTAGAGGTGTTAGTCATGAATTAAGCGTCAGAAATTAAACAAGTTCTCACCATAAAAACTAAGTCACCATCTCTACCTGCACAGCGAGCCTCTGGGAACCTCTTCCTCTGCTCTTCATAGTGGTTGGCATATTGCCTCAGAGGGTCATGGTCACGCTGCTCGATTTGGAAATAGTATTGTCAGCCCTTATGATCTATACATAACAAAAGGCCTAAGGAGACGTACACACATATAAGCACAGAGCTCAGAACCAGCCATCTGTGTCCATCTCAATGTTAACAAATCCTCATGTTTACATTAGCTATATGAAGGGAGTTTCCCGTCTTAAACGTGTAAACAAAAAATCTGTAATGGTGAGCGGGGCGTAGAGCAGGTCGGGGCTCTGGTACCTCCACCCCTCTCTCAGGCCCAGACAGACTCAGTGAAGCTCGACTGAGTGAGCGTCGGGGTGTCGCAACACAATCAGTATTCATATGATAGAGAGAGAAAGAAATACAGTGAGAGAGAGAGAGAGATGCACTGCAATCTGGTTTAACAAGGAGGGTCGTGTTGGAGAGAGTGTGTAGAACGTAAGACTTAATTTTACTTCATCAAAGTTTAATGTTGGTTCAGACGATTTGAGTTCATGTTAAGTGTCTAGAGTTTCTTCTCGAGTGCGTGATTGACTGCCAGTGTGCATAAAACCGTTTAAACTTAGCATTATGTGAACTCACTTAAGTACAGATGTGTGTTAATCAAAGTCACTTGTATGAGGCCCTCGGTGTTAAGGGCCTCAGTCTTCAATAATAAAAATATTAATGTTCTTCAATAATCGTGACACTAACTCTGTCTTTGTATAGTTAAAATATACGTATTATCATAAGTCAAATTCTTGCGTCTTTGTACAAATTGGTTAGGTTAGGTTAGGTTAGGCGTCTGTTACTGCGTTATTATCTTTTTCTCTCTATCATCTTTCATCATTAAGTTAAGGTAGTTCCATAATTGACTTTAGTTTATAATTAAAGTTGGCACAGTCACCACACAACACATCTGTCAACTACCACAACACATTTCATCACCTGAGTAAACAAACAACAGCTGAGTAAACAAACAACAGCTGAGTAAACAAACAACAACTGAGTAAACAAACAGCTGAGTAAACAAACAACAGCTGAGTAAACAAACAACAGCTGAGTAAACAAACAACAGCTGAGTAAACAAACAACAACTGAGTAAACAAACAGCTGAGTAAACAAACAACAGCTGAGTAAACAAACAACAGCTGAGTAAACAAACATCAGCTGAGTAAACAAACAACAGCTGAGTAAACAAACATCAGCTAACTAATTACGTCAAGTCTGTCAGTGTATTGTAGGTGGAGCCTTGACCTGTCCACAATAGGGTCAGGTGGTGATGGGTGCCAGGTGGTGAGGGGTGCCAGGTGGTGAGGGGCGCCAGGTGGTGAGGGGTGCCAGGTGGTGAGGGGTGCCAGGTGGTGTGGGGTGCCAGGTGGTGAGGGGTGCCAGGTGGTGAGGGGTGTGAAGGGGACGCACCAGTCATAATAATATCCTAGTAACCTGTGTACACCTACAGGAGCCTGGTGACTTAAAGCACCAACCAGTCACCATCCCACCTGCCTCACCAAGCGCCCCGTCTTGGTGATGAGGTCGAGAGAATTTATAGCCATGTTTTCTACAGCCTTGTGTTGTCGGGAGGCCTTTGTTGGAGAGGTCGGGGGAGGTAATGGAGGTTTGGGTAAGGTCTAGGTAGGTAGTGGAGGCCGGGTTAGGTCGGGGGAAGTACTGGATGTGGGGAGGTCGTGGAAGGCGGTGGAGGTAGTGGAAGTAGTGGAGGTGTGGGTAGGGAGTAGAGGTCGGTAGGTTGAGGTAGTGGTAGAGATAAGGTAGTGGAGGTAGATTGAGGAGGTAGGGGAGGTAGTGGAGGTAGGGAGGGTGTAGTGGAGGTAGGGAGGGTGTAGTGGTGGTCGTGTCACGGGAGGTAATAATCTCTGTGTTCATTAGTTCGTCACGAAGAGTCTCTAATGCTCGGCCTCCACTGTTGATGGCGTCTGGCGTAAAAAAAAAAAGAAAACAAATTATGGTCACTAAGACATAAGGGCGTGGATTATTATACGTGTAAAATTAGTATATGGAAGAACTGTTCCTCTAACGCCACATGAATGTTCACTGACCCAGAAGATAATATTTACAGTGTACAGGACCTAAAGGTTTGGGTCACGTTCGCTGCCACACCACAACCAAACTTGAACCGAACCGAACCGAACCTAACCTAACCTAACCAAATGTAACGTAACCTAACCTAACCAAACCTCGTGATATTTAAATCGACTTTCCATTGTGCAATAATAATGGTTGCCCCTCGTGTAACGAGGATGGCAGGCACTAGGGCCACCTAGGCGTGAATTTGTTTAAGGTGTACAAGCTGTTTAATCAAATGTAAAGATAGAATTAGACAATTTATTTAGAATTAGAAACAAATATCAAAGGTAGAGTTTGAGCAAAAAATATAATTATTCATACTTTCTATACTTTGAACCCCTAAAAATACTTATATTCGTCATTTTGACATTTGAATCCCTTAAACAAAATTTATATTCTTTAATTTGAACCCTAAAAAATACGTTTTCATAATATTTTAACTGAACTCGTGTAAGTGGAGCAGGGACGAAACATCACAACCTGTAACTCTCAGCAGCACAGCAATAATAAAGAAGAGAAGAAAGAAAAGAAGAAGAAAAAAGAAGAAAAAGAAAAGAAAGAAAAAAGAGGAAAAGAAAGAGAAGAACAAGAGTAAAAAGAAGAGAAAGTAAAAAGAGGAAAAGAAAGAGAACGAATTAAACAAGTTTCGACTTTCCATTCCGACAGGGCAGCAGCATACCCAAAGTCATAAACTTCGATAACTGATGAAGGAATTGTCAGTGAACTTCAGGAAAAAATGAGTAGCTAGAGCACAGGAGGTGGGTGTGTATCGAATTGGCTAACAATGTTATCGATAAGAGAAAAGGGCTTCAGCTTTAACAAACAAGAATTTACAGACATCAGTAGAAGACTACAATCACATGAATAATCTGTAATCACGTATAAACACACACACAGCCCCACAATCACGACACACCAAAACCACGAACACACACACTTCACTCACGTACACACACACTTCACTCACGTACACACACACTTCACTCACGTACACACACACTTCACTCACGTACACACACACTTCACTCACGTACACACACACTTCACTCACGTACACACATCCCACAATCACGTGGGGCCCGGACAAAAGCTCCCTAGTACAAAAGCCCCTAGGACAAAAACCCCTAGGACAAAAGCCCCTAGGACAAAAACCCCTAGGACAAAAGCCCCTAGGACAAAAGCCCCCTAGGACAAAAGCCCCTAGGACAAAAACCCCTAGGACAAAAGCCCCTAGGACAAAAACCCCTAGGACAAAAGCCCCCTAGGAAAAAAGCCCCCTAGGAAAAAAAGCCCCTAGGACAAAAGCCCCTCAGTAAAAGTTCAAAATAGGACAGAAGCCCCCTGTTTTTATATTAGAGAGAGTCATTAGAAATATTAAAAATATATAGATTTAAATATTAAATTATTACAATTTAAATAATTAAAATATTATAACTCATTCAATTTAGATATATAACATTACTAAATAAATAGAACAGAAAAAAGACGACATATTTTACCTTCATGTTCATTCTGTATTTACTGAGGTGACCCGAGGGCCCAGTGAGGTCACTGAATGTCAGGGGAGTAATTACCCCAGTAGAGAAAACACGTCGTTGAAGATTTAATAAACATTCCTTGTATACTTCTTTAGAACTATAACAAAATTCCCGAAGGTTAGGTTAGAGAAGTGTTCATAAACAAAGAAAAGAAAAAAAAATAATTAAAAAAAAATATCATTATTTCTCCTGGGGGACTTGAGTCCTTGGGGTCTTCATCCTAGGGGGCTTTGTCCTACACTCCATCAAACTATCCTCACTACACACTTCAAACTATCCTCACTACTTACATCACACTATCCTCACTACACACATCACACTATCCTCACTACACACATCACACTATCCTCACTACACACATTACACTATCCTCACTACACACATCACACTATCCTCACTACACACATCAAACTATCCTCACTACACACATCAAACTATCCTCACTACACACATCAAACTATCCTCACTACACACATCAAACTATCCTCACTACACACATCACACTATCCTCACTACACACATCAAACTATCCTCACTACTTACATCACACTATCCTCACTACACACATCACACTATCCTCACTACACACATCAAACTATCCTCACTACTTACATCACACTATCCTCACTACACACATCACACTATCCTCACTATACACATCACACTATCCTCACTACTTACATCACACTATCCTCACTACACACATCACACTATCCTCACTACACACATCACACTATCCTCACCACACATATCACACTATCCTCACTACATACATCAAACTATCCTCACTACACACATCAAACTATCCTCACTACACACATCACACTATCCTCACTACACACATCACACTATCCTCACTACACACATCACACTATCCTCACTACACACATCACACTATCCTCACTACACACATCACACTATCCTCACATCTTGGACCCCATCACCAGGCGACGCTACAATGTCTTCACTATCTGAATGTCCTTCACTATTCTGTATTTGGAAATTCCAACCTGTGTATCTTGGGAAGGCTTTTTGCAAGTTGACCCTCAATTTCACGCTTACCTAATAACCCAAATGAATTGACACTTGATAAATAATCTAAAATGACTTCCCCTTGGAAAACACTGAGAGTTACTTTTAACGCTTCCGAAACAGAGATCCGACAGGCGTACCATAGTCTGGCACGACGATGCCATCCAGACAAGAACCCCAACGACCCTAATGCCACAAAAACTTTTCAAGAGTTACAAAATGCCTATGAAGTGCTGCTCAATGGTCACTTCTTGGACACGGGCTCCAGTGACACAACCCCCGAGACCCAGGAGACCCAGGAGACGACACCCAAACGAATGCCCACTTTCGTATGCAGACCTCAAGTGACAGTAAATGTGTCAATAAACCGTTCAAGTATGTCATACTCCGGCCCCCCAGACTCCAACGCCAAGTTTTACAGCGTTTTCCAGAAGCTCTTCCGAGAGATCTCTTTCTGGGAGATGAAATGCAAACAAAACACCAGCAAGCTGCCACCACCAAGCTTTGGACGAAGCTCCACCCCATTAAAAGATGTCAAAACCTTTTATAAATACTGGTCCGAATTTTCCACCAAAATGTACGTGCGGCCAAAGGGCAAGCACAATTGGGTGCTCATCTCCACTAAACCTCCCTCAGAAACCAGCCTAAAATCTGTTCTGCAACATCGGGAACAGTTCAACACCGAAGTTCGCTCTTTGGTGAACTTCCTACTAAAGCAAGATGAACGGCTGAACCAAAAATAAACACAATGAACCACAACACCCACACCCTACAGGACGGTAACCACCTTTAGCTGCAGCCCAGCCAAAACACACACACCCTACAGGACGGTAACCACCTTTAGCTGCAGCCCAGCCAAAACACACACACCCTACAGGACGGTAACCACCTTTAGCTGCAGCCCAGCCAAAACACACACACCCTACAGGACGGTAACCACCTTTAGCTGCAGCCCAGCCAAAACACCCACACCCTACAGGACGGTAACCACCTTTAGCTGCAGCCCAGCCAAAACACACACACCCTACAGGACGGTAACCACCTTTAGCTGCAGCCCAGCCAAAAAACAAACACACACACACACACTTTGTTGGCGCCAATATCAAGTCACAAGTACCCAACTAAGTAAGGTCGGCCCTTAAGTACTAATTGGCCCTAAAGTACACTACTATTGTAAGTTTTCTAAGTAATCTGAATCTTAGAGCTTGTAACCCTGTGTTAGTAAGTAATTTACAGTGTAATAACTTCTAAATTTGCAATATTGTTTAATGTAATTTGAGGTGTAACACGTATTAGAAATTTATTTGCAATTATTATCTAAACGATAAAGTTCTCAACTTTTCTGTCTGCCTGTCTGTCTTTACATTTCCATACAAAGAAAATAATTAATAATAGTAATAATAATAATAATAATAACCACTGCGGGAAATATTCTCGAAAATTTGGTCAACTGACAGGTACAGCAAGGAGGTCAGGCAGGTTAGAGGTCAAGGAAGGTCGTGTTGCCAGATACTTGAGGTCAATCAGATAATTATAAATTCCATATAAGAGAGTAGGGGGTAAAGGGAGGAGAGGGAAGGGAGAGAAAATCAATCTCTCCCTCCACCATGATGCAGAGAGGGAGAGTGGACCCACACGGGGCAGGCTAGAACTGGTCGTGGGAGGATCTGCTGCGGACAGTGTGTGTGCTTGTGGAAATGCCTTGTCGCCCAACTCACTCCTCTCACTCCCGACCTACAGCCCTCCCCCCCCCCCCCCTCTTATTTTCCCACTCACCTAAGAGGGAGAGAAGGAGGAGGGGATGGGGACTAGAGAGTGTACAGGGATCTCAGTGCAACACACACACACACACACACACACACACTGTTCGCCCAGACTATAAACAACATTATATTTTTAATTACAAGTGTAGCAAACGTGAAGATTTATTTTTAGTTTGCCCCCGAGGGGGCTAGTGAAAGTGATTAGCACCTGGTGAATGTCACCCCTCAGGTGAGCTCACAGTGAACATAGGCCGAGGAAGCCTAAAGGGATAGGTGGCTGACGGGAACAACGATAATGTCAGCCGATTTTGTATTTTCTCTGAAGGTGACAGCCAGACACCTTCACCCCATCACCGCCCCATTTCCTCTCTCCTAGTAAGCTTAAAGAGTCCTTCTCCTCCTCCTGGGCATAGATCCTTCGTCTCCTACCCGTATTACATATAATAGGACCCTCACACCTCCTCCTCCTCCTAGCACTCGAGGTCCACCTAAAGGCAACAGTCAACATCTGTGGGGCGTCGTGTAGGAGTTAAGGGGTCCGCCTCCTGAGCATAATATTCTTCACCTCTCACACGACGTCTCTCATGAGCTGGGATCCTTTCACAAGTATTCATATCCTCGGGGGATTTACCTCTCTCTGGAGGCCCCTAGTCCTTTGAGTCCTAAACACCAAATGTCATAACAATGGTTCCTTTCACTGATCCTCCTGCCTCCGGGGTCCTTATTCTCATAAACATAAAATCCTTCTACTCCTCGTCGCCATCTTCCTGTCATGAGTTCCTTTCACACATTCTTATAACCACAGGAGTCTTATTTCTGTCTTATGCTGGTATTTAATCCTTCCACAAAGATAGTGTTAGGCATCCTATGCGGTCCTGCTCACACACACACACACACACACACACACACACACACACACTTTGTATCATTTAGGTAACTTTCACTACCTAGTTCCTTTCGCTAATATATCGACGCGGCACCCCACATTCCCTGCTGACAGTCTAGTGCCTCCCACATTCCCTGTTGACAGTCTAGTGCCTCCCACATTCCCAGCTGACAGTCTAGTGCCTCCCACATTCCCTGCTGACAGTCTAGTGCCTCCCACATTCCCTGCTGACAGTCTAGTGCCTCCCACATTCCCTGCTGACAGTCTAGTGCCTCCCACATTCCCTGCTGACAGTCTAGTGCCTCCCACATTCCCTGCTGACAGTCTAGTGCCTCCCACATTCCCTGCTGACAGTCTAGTGCCTCCCACATTCTCTGCTGACAACCTGGTGTTACTCACTCAGCGTCAGCGGGGTGAGAGATATGAGGAGTGAGGGAGGTGGTGATGGTGAGGGAGGTGGTGATGGTGAGGGGGGCGGTGATGGTGAGGGAGGTGGTGATGGTGAGGGAGGTGGTGATGGTGAGGGAGGTGGTGATGGTGAGGGAGGTGGTGATGGTGAGGGAGGTGGTGATGGTGAGGGAGGTGGTGATGGTGAGGGAGGTGGTGATGGTGAGGGGGGCGGTGATGGTGAGGGAGGTGGTGATGGTGAGGGAGGTGGTGATGGTGAGGGAGATGGTGATGGTGAGGGAGATGGTGATGGTGAGGGAGATGGTGATGGTGAGGGAGGTGAGGGGGAGCTGACCCACGAAACCATCCCTCACCCCGCGTGTTGAGGGCCTCTCCAACCACCACCTTCTTCCTCTCCCCGTTTCTTCCCCTTCTTCTTCCCTTCATCCTATTGTCCCCAGTCCTCCTCCCTTCTTCTTATACTCCTTTCCTCCTTTACTGCCTCCCCCCCCCCCTTCCTTACGTCTTCTGATGGAGGAGGAGGAGGAGGGGAAGGGAGAAAGAAAAAATAAAGGATGAAGAGAGAGAGAGAGAGAGAGAGAGAGAGAGAGAGGTAAGTTCATGTGTTCCTCCACCATTCATGGCAGCAACAGCCTGAGGGAGGGAGGGATGCTAGAGTCCTCCCCGTCCACCACCTCTCCTACGCCACACAACACGACAATCATGCTGTTCCACTCAACCTTTCCACCTCTTCTTCCTCTATTTACGCTGTTCCATCCACTAGACCCCCTCCCTCATATTTATTTTTACTATTCCAACCACTATACTACCTCCCTGTTATTCATCTAAGCTTTTCCATCCTCTAAACCTCTTCCCCGTTATTTATTGAAGCTGTTCCATCTTCTAAACCACCTCCCTGTTATTTATTTAAGCCGCTCCAGCCTCTAAATCACCTTCCTGTTATTTATCTAAGCTGTTCCATCCTCTAAACCCCCTTCCCGTTATTTATTTAAGCTGTTATATCCTCTAAACCACCTCCCTGTTATTTATTTAAGCTGTTCCATTCTTTAAACCTCCTCCCTGTTATTTATTGAAGGTGTTCCATTACGATGTTTATAACCCCAAGACGCTGGTGGCGGAATCGTGGGTGTGTTTCTGACGTAGTTACATCAGCTGTTTTTGACGTGGATACAACAGGTGTTTCTGACGTGGTTACAAGGGCTGTGGGCAACAAAAGACTCACAACACTACGCCCACATCACGGACACAGCCTACAGCGGCCATTAAGCTCCGGGGAACGAGGTTGTTAGTGGGTAGTTCGCCTGCACCGCTACAAATAGTAATGATGGTGTACTCTGTAGGGTCGAGGAGGGGAGGGGAAAGGGGGAAGAAATGGAGAAGGGAAGAGGATCCAGGCAGGGGAAGGGGCAGGGAGGAGAAGGAAAGGGAAGGAGGAAAGAAGTGAATGTCAAGAAGGGAAGAAAGGAAGGAAGGAAGGAAGGAAGGGAGGGAAGGAGGGAAGGGAGGGAAAAAAGAGGGATTGTGATGTATATGTATAGAGGGAGGGGGGAAGGAAGGGGGGAGGGAGATCAGTTTATGTGGAGGGGTCCTGAATGGAGTATAATATATGGTATAGCAGTGTTATATCATACCAACACACACACACACACACACACACTCACCCACACACACACACACACACTCACCCACACACACACACACACACACACACACTCACCCACACACACACACACACACACACACACACACACAAGAGGAAGAATCATCAAGTCATCTCAGCTATGTTATTTCCTTGTCATGCTGCACTGTCACGTGTGAATGTCATGACACTTCCTTGACTGCCTTTGATTCATAAGCAGATGTCATGTGAACTTATTTTCATGGTACGACACTTCCTTGTCATGTCATTACTTCCTTGTCATGTCACTACTTCTCTGTCATGTCATTTGGAATAATTTACATAAACAAACACATGTGATCCTTGCAGGTGTTGAGTTGACATCTGCGTAACGTCAGGGATTTATGATTACAGGTGTTCTTGGTTGTTACTTCGACACCTGTGAACTAGACAGCAGTTCTTACAGGTGTCTCAGCTTGCCTCACTAGACAGCACTACGGGTTATGTCTATATATTGACTTCAAAGGCTATTTACAAAAAGAGTCGAGCCAGATGTTCTTATTGGTGGCTTTCCTTGACAGCTGTAGCAGAAAGGGTCATGTGTACAGGTGTGTTTAAAAGTTAATTTCAACAGGTGTTCACAATAGGTCAAGACTGTGTACCTCTCTGAGAGCTTTTATCAACAGGTGTTCTTAAAAGGTCATAATTACAGGTGTTCTTGTCAGGTAATATTTACAAAGGTTAGCTAATTGTGAAAGTATGTCTGTGTGAGTGAGTCGGCGACATTCTGTTGTTAGAGAGAGAAAGAGAGAGAGAATCCAATACAGTTACTAATAAAAAAAATCCATCACAAATTTATCCAGATTTCCCCTAAAAATCGAAACAAATAAATAAAATACCTGAACAAAAGCTCCAAATGTCAACAAAATAAAAAAACATCATCGAACAAAACCTCCATCCAGCAGAACACAAACACCACGTCTCACTTAACGAAAGATTTGAGATAGAAAACAAAAAAGCATCGCTGTACAGGTATACATGACACAGGTATAGAGTTTACCTTTCACTGAGAATAATTATGAGACAGGTTGATTATCTCCCAGTGTCTCTGATCTCCCGATAGAGATAGAAATATCGCCCGTAATGAGGAGTGGGAGTGACGTTTACAGATCAGCTGCCGTCAGAAGGAGGGAGGGAGGGAGGGAGAGAAACATTGAGGGAGGGGGGGGCGGGGAAGGGGGAAGGAAGGTAGACAAATGTTTACGAGTTTTCTTCCTCCATAATAGAAAATGTTGACCTTCCCAAGCGGCTTACGAGGCTATTAGGATTAGGAGTCTACTAGGATCTTGGAGGGGTGTGAGGTGGTTGTGTTGACACCAGAGGGAGTGGATTAGTACCTCACTCCCTGTGTTCCCACGGTGAGGGAGGAGGCGGCGAGGGGGTGATGCAAGGTGTGGCAGTATTGTTGGTGTGTGCACGAGCCGGGGTGAGGGAGGTGAGGGGGAGGGGTGATATGCTATAGCAGACGGGAGAGATTGAGTGGGTTTATGAGGGTGGGGGGAGGGAGGGGAAGGAGGAAGAGACAGGGGAAGGAGGAAGAGACAGGGGGAGGGAGGGGAAGGAGGAAGAGACAGAGGAAGGGAAGGAAGGCGAAGAAACATAAGTGAAGGAACGGGAGAAATACTGTGGATAAGGAGGACCTCTAGCGTGGGAGGGGTGGAGGAAGGAAGCCCAGTTTAGAGGGGGGAGAGATGCCACCCCTACTTTAGGATATCCCCTACTCCCCCCACCCCCACTGTACCTATCCCCATCCCTACTATGAGAACACCTGTAGGCTACTAATTACATTTTCTTGATATATTTACACACCTGTCTAATTAGTACCTGTGCATGGTTTAATTACTTCAGTATCTGTCTAATTACCTGTTGGTGGCCTAGCAGGTGAGTAATTACCTCTTAATTAACTAACACCTGTCTGATTACCCGTCAGTGCAATACCTGTCTCGCTATATATGGCTAATTAGTACCTGGATAATTACTTTTTCTAGGGAATTGTATTTTGTTTAATTGTTTGTGTTTGTTTGTTTGTTGTTTACTTAAGTCTTGTTTAGTCACGAGGCCATTGTAGAGAGAGAGAGAGAGAGAGAGAGAGAGAGAGAGAGAGAGAGAGAAAATTACTAAAAACAAGACAAAAAAGGAGAGACAGACAGACAAAGAGACAGACAGCTAAGACAAAAGACAGACAGACAGACAGACACACACAGACACACACACAGACACAGACAGACAAAGCTAATGAAAGGGAGAGTTGTGAAGTATTAAAACTCATAACAAGACGCCGGAAGAAAGGCGACCAACCCACACTCCGTTTTTTGTGGTCGTTCCCTTCAGAGCATTGTCTTGGGGGTAGAGAACTGTGGGAAAGATGGCGGTGAAGTAACGCTGTGACTGTGTGTGTGTGTGTGTGTGTGTGTGTGTGTGTGTCATCCCTCTTATTCTATTCTTCCTGTTGCTCCTCTTCCATCTTTTCCTCCTTCCTTCCTCCTCTTCTCCATCTTCCTCCTCCACCGCTCTGGATAGACTGACACGTACCTAACCTAACCTAACCTAACCTCAGAGTATACACTAAGACTAGCGAGCACTGAGAAGTAGTAATGATGGTTAGCGTGGTCTGTCTAACTACCCTCAGTCTGGTTACTAACGATCCTAGGTTAACGACACACGTGAGTAATTGGGTGATGGTTGATAAACTGCGGCCAGTCCACGGCTAATAGGGGAATGGGAGAGGAGGGGGGAGGGGTGAGGTAAGGGGGGATAGGGAAGGGGTAAGGAAGGTAAGGTATATGGGGAGGGGATAGAGGAATGGAAGGAGGGAGAGGGGAAAGGGAAGGGAAATGGGAGGGGAAGGGGAAGGGAAATGGGAGGGGAAGGGGAAGGGAAATGGGAGGGGAAGGGGAGAGGGCATGTATCTATCCTGTAATTGCATCTGTTTATTTATGGCTACGTAATGTGCAGGTAGTTAAGATGTCTGAGAGAGAGAGAGAGAGAGAGAGAGAGAGAGAGAGAGTCACTTGTGTCTAAATAAAGTCTTTGTTTTGTTCATATATGTCTTAGTCACTTGTATAGTTTTATAATATGTCTTTCACACATATAGCTATTATGACTGAAGACCATAACATTAACTTAACAGGAACAACCTCTTAAGTAACACCTGATCCCTTGTGGTAGTGTTAAGTAATGGTCGTTGAAGTGTAAGTGTTTAGAGAGGCGCGCCTGAGGGTACGCCCTTAGGTACACACACACACGCGCCCTCAGGTACACACACACGCCCTCAGGTACACACACACGCCCTCAGGTACACGTCAACACCGTTTCCTAAGACTGTGGCAATGGCGAGCCTATACGTAACTCTCTCACCTGACACACGCGACCTACCTGTACCCCACACACGCCACCTACCTGTACCCCACACACGCCACCTACCTGTACCACACACACGCCACCTACCTGTACCACACACACGCCACCTACCTGTACCCCACACACGCCACCTACCTGTACCCCACACACGCCACCTACCTGTACCCCACACACGCCACCTACCTGTACCACACACACGCCACCTACCTGTACCACACACACGCCACCTACCTGTACCCCACACACGCCACCTACCTGTACCACACACACGCCACCTACCTGTACCCCACACACGCCACCTACCTGTACCCCACACACGCCACCTACCTGTACCCCACACACGCCACCTACCTGTACCACACACACGCCAACTACCTGTACCACACACACGCCACCTACCTGTACCACACACACGCCAACTACCTGTACCCCACACACGCCACTCATTCCCTCTATCTCGCCCACTCACTCCCTCTCTCCCCCACCCTCTCCACTCCCACCCTCTCCACTCCCACCCTCTCACCACACCTACAGTTCACCAAACACACTGTCACCATCACTCTCTTATGGACTAGTTTCACCATTGATGTTACTGAAACTCTCCCAGCGAAATGTTGTCACCACACACACACACACACACATATAGCGCCTATGTCATGTTGCAGTAGAATTTGTTCACCTATTGACGTAACATTAAGAACGATAGTTTTAGTTTTTGCTGTGTGTGTGTGTGTGTGTGTGTGTGTGTGTGTGTGTTGTTGTCTGACTGTCCTGTCCTAACCTAACCTAACGTATCCTAACCAAACCAAACCTAACCTAATTGGGCCAGGCCGAATAAATCCCAAAGTTAATGGATGCGTCTGGGTAGTTGGTCCAGTAAACCATATTAGAAACACGGCCTATTGGGAATGGAGACCTATTAGGAATGGGTCTAATAGGAATGGAGTATTGTATTGTAAACTATTGTATTATGTGACAGGCTATTGTGTTATATTGGTTAACACTGAACTGTATATTTGTGGAAGTTATACTGATTACACACACACACACACACACAGTCGCCCAGGAGCGTGTACACCAGGCGACATGTACAGTACAAGGATGAACAGTAGTACACAGGTGAGGTAAAGTGTGTACTCTTGATAAATTAATTAGTAAAGGTGTACCTCCTGGCCTCTCCTCACCTGTGGCCCTCATACCTTACTGTATCCTGCTGTATTATACTGAATTTTGATTTATTCTCTTGGATTTTGATAGATTGTACTGTAGTGTGATGGCTTCTTCTTTATTTGATGTATCCTGTTGTAGTCTATCTCATTGTACTGTATTTTGATGTATTTTATTTTATTGTATTTGACTACATTTTACTGTATTTTATTGTATTTTGATGTATTTTACTGTATACTGCTCTGTTCTAATATACCCGGCTGTAGTCTAACACACTCCGCCGTTGTAGTACAGTACATCGTGGTACTCACCTCTGAGCTCGTCAGCGCGGACATAGTGGATGTGACCCTCCTGGGCGTGGATGGTGTGGATGAGTGCTGCTACCCACACCACACCCACCACCAGTACCACACCCGCTCCTCTGCCTGTCATCATCATTGTTCTTCCTCTTCCACTGTCTTCACTTCACCGTTTGTTGTCACTTCTCTCTGTTATCACCAGTTATATCCTCGTCCGTTAGTTTGCTCGTTTCTTTTCCTGCCAACTACCACTGTCATGTGACGTTATAATGTTACTACTGCGCCTCAATAACTAAGGTCTTTAAACGCGTAACTACTTTAGTAATTACACAAGTCCAACAACGATTAAAATATTGTGAGAGACAGAACTTCCGTCACTGTCACACTGCTCTCACCTACCGCCGTGTTTTTCTTCTTAAATCAAAGAAAACTGTAATTTTTATCCCTTTGTGTTGTCTTTTTTCGGGGAAACTTTGGTAAAAATACAAAAGCGGTATTTACCCCCCAAAAGCACTTTTATTTATTGCACTAATAATACCACACAGGGGGTCACGTCCTAGTTAAGAGACACATGTGGTGTAGTGTGTATTCCTCGTCCTGCTGGGTGTAGTTCCTGACGTGGGGACGAAAACGAGGGCACTGAGGGAGGTGACGAGGGTTTCACCAGCACGAGGGGAGTGTGGACGGCACGGCGGCGCGCAGACGTGTGAGTGAGGAAGGTGGAGCTGGGTCGACCCCACACGGCCCTCCCAGCCAGCGTGCCAGCCCTTCAACCAGCCACCCACCTTAATAGTCAGCCAGCGTGCCAGCCAGCAAGTCAGTCAGTCAGCCAGCCAGCCAGCAAGTCAGACAGTCAGACAATCAGCCAGCCAGCCAATTTAATTATCCAGACTCTATTGTATCCTGGCGGTGTTACTTCTAGTGGTGTGATGTGGGAACGTATATAACTGTCTCACTTAACCTATACAATACACAAACAGCTGGTGATCCAAGATGGCGTCCAAATTCCACTGAGACTCTGGCGTAACTAAATACATTCTTTTATCGCCGGTTAGGTTAGGTTAGGTTAAGTTAGGTTTGGTTTGGTTAAATGGGAGGAAAATTAACTTGTGACTTATTAAGAGAGTCGAAGCCTTAACCGGGGAGTGTTAATTAATGGTTCCCTTGTTAAGGTAGAGTCTCTGTGTTAATTTGTGGCCATTTTTGGGTGGTGGAAATGATGGTGGTCTTAGTGGTGCCAGGCCGGGGAGGGGGGGGGGGGCAGGTGAAGAGAGGGAAGGGACAGGTACGGAGAGGAGGAGGAGGGGGGGGGGAGCAGGTAAGGAGAGGAGGAGGAGGGGGGGGAGCAGGTAAGGAGAGGAGGAGGGGCATGGCTAGGAGGAGAAGAATGTGTCAGATAGGAGAAGGAAATGGTGAGGGGGCACCACTACCAGGGGGCACCACTATCAGGGGGCGCCACTATCAGGGGGCACCACTACCAGGGGGGCACCACTATTAGGGGGCACCACTATCAGGGGGCACCACTATTAGGGGGGCACCACTACCAGGGGGCACCACTATCAGGGGGGCTCCTGTAAAATAAGAACTTTGTATCAATGGTCTCTCGCTGTCTCATTCACTTTCATCCTCGTCTGAAAACAATCGGTCGCCTGGCGTAGTATCGTCGAGCATCAGTGGTGAACGATGCTCAGGTGCAGGTGAGCGAAGGATTGTGGTCAGGAGTGAAAGTCACACCCCCCCCTTGAGGTCGAGGATGCGCTGGCTGATGCTCACCTGTTTCATCACAAGTCTGACCCTGGATCACGTGACCAGAGACGTTCACATGACCCCAGGTGCCTCCAAGTCCCCAGGCGTATCTCAGTGTAGGTGACCATCAGCCAATCATAACCCAAGCTGGTGCTACATGTCGGAGGTGATTGGTCCGTTGCCAGGGAAAGTGATGTTAGCGGGGAGCTGCCGTGACCCGACATACCTGAGGGGGCAAAGGTAGTCATTACGTCACTACTACAGCCAGCCAATAGCAGGGTGGGTTACCGAGCTTCTGGACCTATGATTGGTTATAGTAGAGTGCCAAGAGGAGCCAAACACCTGCCTGACGTAGGGTGTTCTCTCCTGACGGCGCTGAAGGTAGTTAATCATATTACTAAATACGATTGTTACCTCCACACACACACGCACGAAAAGTCTCATTATATTCCGCTGATAACACGAGCTTACGACACGGTAAACTGGACTAGACATCATCAATAAATTCTTTTACTAAACTCTATCTGTGTCTTGAACTTACAACACGACACGCTTCGGTGATTGGGTTTACGACAAGATACTTATACAGACAGTCACCTATTGTATTCTTCTTAGTAGTAGTAGTAGTAGTAGTAGTAGTAGTAGTAGTAGCAGCATACACATTTCTCACGCCAAGCTTTTTCAAGACGTTTATTGAAATTCCTCAGATGTCTTACAAGGTTCCCAAACAGAGGCGGCGACAGCATCTCCCCTGCAGGTCACGCTTTCCACCCACTGCTCAACTGTAGAAGGCAGTAAAAAACATACGTCTGACGAACCTTTCATACACAACTTTTATCAAAACTTTTAAAACGTTTCTCAAGCTTTTCAAACTCTGAGGCGCTGATGAATGCTCGTGTTGGCTATGTTGAGTGCTCGTGCTGGCGTTCGTATGATGGCGTGAGCATCTCAAGAGCCCCAAGGTCGCTCACACGTTCCCTACCGTCTTAGTAATTCTACCTCACGTTCATCCAGGCGTTCATTTACGCTCCCCTTGACTTAGTTAACGGGTGCAGCGAGTCGAAGTGTACCCCAGGCAGAAGCTATTAGTGGCGTACTTTAGGTAATGGAAGACTTGTACGCTTTTACCCCCTGAGGAGTCGTGTGCTGTACTGGAGGCTGTGTGGTGTACTGGTCTGTGTGGTGTACTGGAGGCATCTAACTCGTACTGAACAACATGGGGACTTGGCCTGTACGAGATTGACTCCCTCTGACTAGGTAGGTTCCCCTCTCTCCTTCCTTCCTTCCTTCCCTCATTTCTCTCTCCTTCTCTCCCCCCTTCCTCCCTTCTTTCTTCCCCCCCTTCCTTTCTTCCTCTTCTTCACCCCCCCTCTCCTCTCTCACATTAGTAAAACCTCCATCCTCTTCATCTTTCCACCCTTCCTTTTCCTCTTCCCTTACTGCTCATTTCCTTTCCACACACACACACACACACACACACGCAGCTCTAATCCATGTTAGAAGAATTACCACGGTTGTGCCTCGCTCTACTGAACCAAAAACACAATAGTTTACCACCGAAAAGAAAACGTATTTAAGGGGATACTTGTGTGTTAATTGGTTAAGTGTTATAGGTTGTAAGTTACGATAAACCCAGGTACAGATACAGGTACAGGTATAATCACATGTTCAATCCCAGATACAGGTACAGGTAGAATCACTAGTACAGATACATTAAGCAGTACAGGGAAAGAATGGGTTGTGCTTAATTACAGGTAAAGGTAAAGATGTACAGGTGGGTGTAACTCTCCCACGCCCCCTTAAAAGGACACGAGGCCGGAAGTACACCTGTGGGGGGTGAGGAGGGCAGGTGAGATGAGGGGAGGGAGGGTCACCATATTTCCGTATTTTGTAAACCTTCTCGTAGTTAATTCACCATAACCACGGCACCATGGTCTGACACCCACACACACACGTACCCGGACCAACTCCAGTCGTGAGAAGGGCTGGCGAACGGACGTCAGGCGTTAAGACTCATTATTGTATTACTTTCACAAGGAGGAGTTTTACCTTCAGTACACCACAACCACAACAGCACACCGAGGCGCTGTTCCAACAATATGGCTGACCGGGACTTTATCACCTTACCTGTCGCTAATTAGAGGAAGCGACAGGTGAGCTGAACTACCCTACCGACCACTGCTGGAGACCTTCACTTAGGGTGTGGGTGACGGTGGGGTCATGTACAGGGTGGTGAATAAGTTGCTCTTGTTGAGGTAAAACTGACTTATGTGTCACCCTGTATGATGTTTCCGGTTCAGAAGTCTTAGATCAATTAAGTGAAAGTTTAATTATTTTGTCTCCAGTTTTCTTGTAATTAAAAGTTTCATTCTTAATTGATATTGTTAAAAAATTAATAAAAACTTAAATCTCTTTGAAATATGATTTTAAAATATAATAAAAATGATAAAGAAAATAATTTACAATAAAAATAAAATAATATAAACTACTAAAAATAAATAAAATAAAATAAAGATGAATA